>VZTZ01027806.1:0-158431 GCA_013400955.1 Drymodes brunneopygia | reverse complement strand
TCGCCCGCCCGCCGGAGCCCCCGCCGAGCCGGGGGGGCCCGCTCCGTCTGGCCGGCTGCGCGGCCCTGTGCGCGCACGACCCGGGGCGCGGAGCAGCCCGGTGTTTATCACGAGCGCTGCAGTTTGCAGGCGCACATGCTGACAGTGTGCATAAAGCCCGAAATGTCCTTCTGCCTTCCGTGACTGCCAGAGTATCTGTGCACAGCGTGTCGTATGAAGGCTTCCGTCCTTTCTCTTAAGGGCAAACCTCAGCAATATAGTGTGGCTTCATTTATTTTGTTGTAAAAACTATAAATATTTTGCTTGGTCTCTTAATTCCTATGTCACAAACTTCTGTATGTTTAACTGAGGGAGGTGAAAAACAGTGCTTCATTCTGGTGCATGGAAGTACATAACAAACGAGGGAAATACAGGAAGTTCTCTTTGCCATGGATGCCATAAACGTGCGTGAGAAAAAATAGGGGAATAGTGTGTGTCTCTGTGGGCTCACTCATTTGCTTGAGGTGGACCTGGAGGTGTTTTCAGAGGGAAATCAAGTCTGCAAAGACAGAACTTGGGGTGAATTCAGAGGTGATAAGTTAACAGAGAGGATGAGACCTAACATTGACATCACTGGAAGTTTGTTGTGAAAGCAGTGATAGCTTTGCATGTTTAGATGGGGAAGATTCAGCTCTGTAGAAATACAAATAAAAGAGGAAATGTCTGACTCAAAAAAGAAAGAATTTAAGAATAAATGGGTGGTAGATAACATTATATGTGTTGTTCTTAAGAACAACTGAGTGGCAATCATGACACTGGTGTTATGCTAACTAAAACTGAACATGAGTGAAAAGATGGAAGGTATGTTTAGTTTCAGGACATGCATCACTGAGTGATAGACTATGAGCTAGTTAGAGATCACTTCAAGCAAAGGCAAATATGTTTTTGCTGTCTAGTTGGGAAGCATGATCTTCATAGTTTCAAGATGTACTTAGGTATTTCAGACAGGCAGGGAGAGCTAGGCAGATGCTATTGACAGTTTGATTTAAATTTCTCTAACCTCTGTACTTTTTACCTAGCTGAAGCATATCAGAAAAGATTATGCAATCTGCATAACTTTACAACTTTAGTGGTTTTCCTATGAATGCATCTTCTAGATTCTGTACCAGTCAAAATACAAATTATTGAAGCATTTCCTGATCTTTATACGTGGGAAAGTATCATATGCAGATTTTATCTATTTCTGACAGCACATAAATGATTAAGTCTATGTGCATGACTTCCAAGTCTGGCTAATTGAGAACATAAACAGTAAATTAACTGATCATATGGGACTCTTCTTCTGTATTGGAGTTAATACAGGAGGAGAGTAATTTATTTAATGAAATACCTTCACCCGCTGTTGAGAGTGTCTAAAACTGGAAGTTTGTGTTCCAGATCCAGATGTACCTAACAGGTTGCAGGCCCAGGTTTTCAGCTTGATAGTGAGACTACCAAGGAGAGGCAGTGCCTCTGTTCCACACATGAAGAGAGATGTGAACTGATAGACACTCTGGTACTTTTCTTTGTTGTTCCTTAACCTGAAGCAATTAACTGAAGAAACATTACTCTGAACTTTACTGCATCCTTCTGTACTGATGTTCAGTTTTGACTTGGAATGGATAATAAAAATCTGGTTTTGGCTGAATATGTAGCAATATGTCATCGGAATGATTTAAAAGCATGGGGAAGAGGGAAAGGGAAGAGGATGTTCATTCTGACATGTATTGGTGTGTAGCGAATCAACTTCAACTCTTGAATGCTGGAGCATTTTAATGCACTATATAAAAATTGCTAGGAGTAGTGTTTATTGCTCTTTGGACACAGATGGGAATGAATCCTTTGAGGAGGTTCTCTTGTAATCTCTTCAGTCTTGCAGTATTGCAAAAGAACAGACTGTTATTTTACTAGGACTCAGTTATAGCTCTTTTTTGGAATTGGGGTTTAGACAACTTGACTAAAAGTTTCATGGTCCAAGTTATTATTTGGCCTGTTTTGCCGTTAGCAAATCCCCATCTCTTGAAGCTTGCAGCCTAAATAAGATGAAGGAAAAAATAGCAATGACAGCTCCCAGGACAAAGGTCTGTGTGGATACATAAGGCAATACTGTGTACTTCTGATGAAATGCAGCACTTGAGAGGTGCAGTATTTTGAATGGACTTG
Organism: Drymodes brunneopygia; assembly: GCA_013400955.1. NCBI lineage: Eukaryota > Metazoa > Chordata > Aves > Passeriformes > Petroicidae > Drymodes > Drymodes brunneopygia. The sequence goes on along the minus strand of VZTZ01027806.1, from coordinate 156,250 downwards.
ATTATTGTACTGTTTATTCTGTTTACTCCTGCTGATGGATCCTATCTACTTCCTGATAGAAGTCTGTTTATAAAACCTGGCAGTGGATCAAATATAAATGACAGTTTTAGGTAGGATTTTGGATGCATAATTTTGGATGCATCAGACACAAATTTCTGTGTCTGATGGGTTGCTATTGAAAGGCTTTCTGAGCTTTAGGAAAAAGAGAGAAGAGAAATATTGATGAATTGGGCACTACTTTTGGTATTCTGTGTGTAACAGACACAATTTGGATAATAGAAAATGTGTATTCTTTGTCAATCCTGTGACTTGCATTGCTTTTCACAATGGATAAATAGATAGACGGATGAAAAAAGGGTCTTTTACCGGACTGAGATTTGTTTGCCACTTAGCCTGTTTGTATTATGTTTCTCTACTTCAGAACCAGGACTCAGCAGCAGTAATGAGATTCATGCCATATAATACAAATCTTGCTTTGAGGTCTTGCTTCATCAGCATTCTGCTAAAAGGTTGGGTTAAAACTGTTACATGCAGGGTGCTGAGTTAGCTTTGGCTAACAGCATATGCCCACCCAGCTGCTCAGTCTCTCCCCTTTGTTAGAGGAGCAGGGGCAAAAGGTAGGATAAGATTGTAGCTTCAAACAAAGGCAGGGGACAGACATGAAAGTAACACTTTTTCTCCCCACTTTCCCAGGCTGAACTTCACTCCTGTGCCCCAGACTCATGTGCCCCTCCCCTTGTGGTGCGAGAGGGGCAAAGGGATCAGTCGGTGCAAGATAGTTTCTTTCTGCTGCTCCTTCTATCTCACGTTTTTCTGCTGCTCTGGCATAAGCTCCCCACTGACAGAGGTCCTGGTTTGGAACAGGCTCTCTGCTTTCCTTCAGGGCATATCAGCCTGACTTGGGTCCTCCCTGGCACATCCCTTGGGTCCCTTTTCTGGCACCATGGAGCACCTCTGTCCCTCTCCTTCTCTGACCTTGATGGTTTTTTTTGCTGTTTCTCCTTTTGTTATCTTTTTTATCTTGCTTTGTGGCATTTTCTGCCCTTTCTCAAATTCACTTTCCCAGAGGTGCTGTCAGTTTTGCTGAGGGGCTCAGCTGTGTCTGGCTCTGGTACTGTTGGAACCAGCTGGGCCTGGGGCAGGGCAACCCCTGACCTTTTCCTACGAGATCTCCTCCTGCAGCCCCTCTGCTGCCAGCACCTTGCTGGTCATAACCAGTACAGCAGGATTTTCAAGAACTGTAGCAGCTGGCATAGAAATCATCATGCTGCCCTGAAAGTCACAAAGATGCAGTCCTTGGATAGTCTGTAGCCTGTTTGGTGTTGTTCTCAAGTGTTCTGTGTTCACAGCGTGAGTATCAGTTCTTGAATGGAAGGGAGAAAAACCCCAAGTTGTTAGAAATAAAATCTTAGAGCAGTTTTCACTGATGAAACTTCGTGAGTGTTCTCAACTGGTTTACCTAACTTTAAAAGGTTCCTTCTAAGAAAGTGAACTGAAGAAATTTTCATTGCTGGTTGAATTTTGCCTAACATTGCAAATCAACAGCATGGTGGTGTAGCATGGTCATGACAGTTAGTGGATGCTTTGAGTACATAATTGCTTGCTCATAGGATATAGGAAGAGGTTAAAATACTAAATGCTGAATATCTGAAACTAATCTGAATGTATTTTAAAGTGCTCCCAGAACTGAGAAACTCAATTTGAAGCTTGCAATCACATTGCAAAGCTGATTGCAAGGCCATAATGTATTTTTAATGAAACAGTAGTGTCTCATAGGAAGTGTCTACAATGGACTTCAGCATGAAGGTTGTATCTGTTCAGGGCCTCTTCAGGACATCGGTATTCTCTTCTCGTGTTTTCTTTCCTTCCTTTGGAAACAAAATGAGGAAACCTTAGGTTGGTTCAGTAGCCAGCTGAATGGATAAAATAAAGGATCCATGAATTTCCACGGGTGTTTCCGGCCATTCATTGTTGCTACAATTGGAATGTGACCTTGCTCAAGTTCAGTGAGATGTATGGCTCTGTCTGAAAAAGCACTGAGGGGGGAAATTTTTATAGTTCAAATGAGGTAGAATGATGTAGTTCTGTAGAAACCTTAGCCAGTGTGAAATATTGCATTACTGTGGGGAGAGAATGCATGCCCAGGAAGTTCACGGATCTGTATGCTACCAAGAGCATTGTGACATTGCCATGAAAATAGAACATTACCTACAGGTATCAAGTTTGCTCATGGAAATATACCAACATTGTAGCACAATGTTTTTTACCTAGTGAATTTCTTACTACTTTTGCTATCCCATTTCTGTTTGTTTTGTCTTGTCTGGGATCTCTGACTGCCTTTCCTCTCAACACCTTGTTTCTATAGTCTCCTATTAGGCCTATCCTCACAATTAGTGTGGCAGAATAATGGAACAGAGAGGAGTTAGGAGCAGAGTAGCAAACACAAATGATTATTAATTATATTATCTATCTAAATTTGTTTGCCACCTTCTGTGCTGCTCCTTTATCTTGCTGTAAGTAGGACCTAAAAATAGAAACACCAGTTTTTGTCTGTTTTGCAGCCTTGTGAAATACAAGACCTCAGATGTATGGTTAAAGCTTATCCTCAGAGTAAACAAGGGATCTCTAAACCTCTTAGGACTCATGCCCTACTTAGAAGGTGTTTACCAAATTTATTTGTTTTTATACATACAGTTTGTGGTGTGATTTCTATATGCAAAGCTTTCCTAAGAGATTGACATCTCTACCAGAAAAGTTTGCAGACCATTTGACGTGCCTTTTTGCATGTCCACAAAAGTAGAAGTGAAGGACTGTCTTCATTTGTTATCTTCTTTGTTTTCCTCCTATTGCAGTCACTGTCACATTTACAGAACAAGCTACTAAGGACAGACATTTTTCTGAATGAAGAGCGAAGGTGGTGACAGTACTTAGATGTGTTGTCTTATTTTTGACTGACAGCTTTGTTTCTTCAGATAGCCAGGGGTGTTACAACAGTGTAAGTGATGATGTGGATCGTCTGCTTGTACTCACACTGCCCTGTCATCTGGAATAGAAAATGCTGGCGTGTGATTTCACAAGTAACCAAGCTGGTCTAACACCTCACTGCTATTATGTAGAGGAGTTCTTTCTGCGTGCCTTTAATCAAGCTGCTGCTTCTCCATGCAGCTTCTCCTGGTTATGTGTTCCTGGCCTTTCTCTTGTGTTGGTGAACACCAGAGGTGGGAGTTACTGTGCTTGGCCAGCAGAAAACTGTGCTTCTTGTTCTGGGGCCTGCTGTGTTTGCTGGCTTGCCAAGCTCATTTGCCTCCCACAGGAGTCTGAGTAGTGTAACAGCTGGTGGAAAATGAACGGTAGCAGCAGCCAATGGAGGGCAAAGGTGAGGGGAACTGTGAGGAAGCATGTAGTTGGTCTTAGGGGAATGAACTAATTATTTTGGATATTTGGGGCTTATGACGGCTTACATTTATAAGGATATTTCTATTTATTATGAATGTAATTATTATAGAAATTGGATGTCTCATGTAGTAATCTGGGGTTGATTGCACTTTTGCCTTGTTTAAAAGTTAAAAGAAGAAATAGTAGCCAGATTTATCAGTGAATAGATACTGGTATATATCTGCATTATAGCTGCTCTCAGTTCCTTTAAACTAATTTCAAGAGTTAAAGATTAGGATTAACTTTTATATAGGGAAATAAATTCATTAACATAAACTCAGGATCATTGATACCACTTTTGTTTGAGTTTGATTTACATGGTAGTAAAGAATGGGGCAGAAGATCCTTAACTGTACCAAATCTCCTTCCCTGCCAAATCTAGGCCTTCCTGTCTTCTTAAGAATGAAACATTAGAATTTAATCATTCAGTTCTTCACAGTTTTCTCTGCACTGAACACTGTTTAGTTTAAGCTGATAAGGAGTGACTGAAGATAATAACTTTGTAAAAAGCAAAGTGGCAGGACACTGATATAAATTGGAGGAAGTGAGGATGTCTGTAATAGTGTGAGGTGGATAGCCAGACCTTTAATAATTGGAGAGCATTTGGATCTCTGCTCCAGGCTGTGGAGGGAGAGTGCTGAATCTGGGCATTTCTCTGGTGCAATTGTGTGTCAGAATGCACAGTGGCAGTTTTTAGTAGCTGCTCTGATCAACGATGTTATCAGTTGCTCAGGAGTTACTTCAGGAGGTGTTGCATGAGTTTCTGCAAGTTCCCACCCCACTGCTGACCTGTGTGTGATTGGAATGATTCCACTCAGAATTTGTATGCATAAGCTGAAATCCTTTACTGTAATCTTACTTAATCTAGAGTTGTAAACTGTGCTTCTTTAACAGAAACTGGATGGGAAATTCCTTTTATTTCTAGAATTTTGAATGCAGCTCACCTGAGACCAATAACTTGGCCATAAAACTTTTGCAAAGGCAACCAAGATATGAAAACACCAAGAGCTTACAGGCCCTCCGATATTTTTCTGCAGTTAATTATGTGAACAAGTTGTAGCTCATCTTTTAAGTGTGCCTTATCTCAAACTCAGATTTGTGTGGGCTTAGGTTGCAGCTACACTTCTGTTTTCCTTTTTACTATTTAATTGCAGTCTCTTTACCTTAATGGGAAGAAAATGGTGTGCATTAATCAAGGCTTTAGTGGGACTGCATTAGAGCTGGGTTTAAGGAAAGGCAGAATAGGGGCCTATTGTTTTTAGGACAGCTGGTAGAATAAAAACAAAATAAACAAAAAACCACCACAAAAAATGAGCCCCACCGAAACACCAACCAACCAAGCTGCCTAAAGGTACTTTCTGTCCTAACACTGGTAGTTATGTACCTGAAGCAATTGTCTCTGAGATTGACAGATGCAGGGTACTGTCCAGGTGGACCTGGAAAGCTAGGAGGAGAAGATTGGAAATGGTAGAGAAGTGCAAGATCTTGCCTTCTTGGGAACAGAGGCTCATCTATGTGCTTTCATCTGAGCTTTGGGTCACCCCAAAGATGAAAAATGTCTCTCTTCTGACCTAGCAGTTAATCAGTGATTTTGTCTTTTGTCAATCATTATCTTTTTGTGACAACAAAAGTTGGATTCCATTGTCAACATCTCTCAAATTTGCACTGTGCTGCAATATAGATGTTTGGTACAGAATGGATAAGAGCCACTGTTCCTATGACATGACTTGGTTTTTGCCTTCCGTCTAAATAGTCTCTAGTATTTTGTTTTTGTTATTAGTAGCAACAGGAAAACTGTTTTGTCCTTTGAGAAATAAATCATGGCATGAAGCAAAATTGAAATGAATTCCTAGCTATCAGCATGTGCTTTTCCTGTTCTCCCAGTTATTCTTTGATCTTTAGAACCTAAACAAAACAGAGATGGGAAGAAGTTAAATTTGGTCATTCTTCCTCAGTGTGCTTGATAGAATTGTTTCCAATTAAACACTCAAAGGTGACGGTGGTCCTGTTTCCCACACTTTGTGATTCCCAGTCTTGGGTATGAGGCACATTCTTATTTCTTGGTTTTACATTGCATTTGACTGAATGGGCCAAACTTTAGTCAATTATAAGCCTGTCAGTGTTCTAGATGATACATTGTGGCTGCCCTGGCTTGATTATTTACTGTTCTGATGGCCTTAACATTTTACAAAATTTGGTGAGCTTGAATATAAAAAGAATAGTTTGAAACAGTTGTCTGAATGTGTCATCATAAAATAAATTTCAGTAGTAGTGGTACCTTGAAAGGACATTTGCCTATGCATAAATAGATTGGAAAACCTATAATATTTTTCTTCAAAGCAGGTTTTGGCTGTCAAGCAGGAAAATTGTGTAGATACTATATAGCTGCACAGTAAAAAGGTGCCATGCTCACTGTGTACTTAAGAGGCAGAGAAATTAATGACTGTAAATAATTAAAGGTGTTAGTAAGTAAAGTTACATTTCTTTGAACAGCTGACTATATTTTCTGCTTGTGGTTTTACAAGTGTATCATCTGCATCAGTCTGCAGCCTTTCCACCAGTTGTGCTTGTTGGTCTACACGTGTTCTTTGGATACTTTTCTGCTGTCTCCAGAGACCTGGGTGGACAAGATCCTGGGAAACCTGCTGTAGTTGATATTGCTTGGATCAGGAGTGTTGGACTAGATGATCTCCAGAGGTCCCTTCTAACCTCAGCCATCCTCTGATGCTGTGAATTTTTGCTGCTGAGTAGTCAGTGATGGAATCATAAGTGGCATCTGTGTATCTGTATATTGATTTTCTTGGTTTTAATGTAAACCTTGTAGAAATCTAAGAATAGTTTTAGCATTCATTTTAATTTAAGTAGCTCCTGGTCCAGAGTTACTGAGTGCTGAGCCCGAAGTTGAACGAGTAGTTGGATACTTGTATGATATTCCTCTTCAAGCCAATGCTCCTACTCACTGTTTGATACATTGTGAACGAAGCAAATGTCTGCTTTAATTGCATGGTCAACTTGTTCCTGGATTAAAAAAAATGTGTTTCATGCTTCTTCTGCCAGATGAATATGGAATCAGTTCTGGATCCAAGATTTCCAGATCCTCCTCTGAAAGAAAGTTCTGTTTTTAAACGGTCTTCTTAATAAATGTTCTGTGGGATTTTTCTTGTTTTCAGCTATTTTGCAGAAACACTCTAAAATCTTTGTCTGGGTATTGTATTAGAGCAATTGACCCCTTTGGGATCCTTTTTGCTGCATAGCACTCCTAGATAAAATTCCTTGGTTTGTTTATTTTTTTTCCTTTTTTGGTATTTGGGCATAATGATATTCCAAAATGTTACAGGATGTCTGAGGGAAAAAAAATCATCATAAAATACTGCAGCATGCAGCCCTTCAGGTACTCTGAGCCTTCAGTTTTACCTTTAGAGAGAGTAAGAGTTTTAGGGATTGAGTAGGAATAATTTCTTTTCTCAGCCCCAAGCTAGTTTCCCTCTGGGAAGGCTTGAAGCACCAGAAGGGAGTTTACAAAACAAACAACTTCCTGGAATTCTGCACATCAATGTACAGACCCGTTGGGATCCTGGAAATCTCATACTTGTCCTCTTTACCCCTTGTGCCTTTTCTACCCTGATTTTTTTTTTTTAGTAGTCCTGAGTTAGGACTTGAGTTTTTAATTTTTTTTCCCTTCCTGCAGTCAAGGACAGAGCAGTTGAAGCAGCAGCATCTTCTATTCTTACAACTCCATGCTTCATCTAATAAATCTCACCTCATGCAGTGTCTTCATTTGGAATGAATGATAACCATGATCTTTAGACTTCAATGCATTTGGACAGTTATGCTTTTTAAGAGTCTAAAATAAGTTACCTGAAATACTGCAGATTTTGGTGAAGAGTGGGTGAAATGATACAAGTGATATAACATGCTTCTAGGTTTATCTGCTTGCTTACAAGGAAAGATTAAAGTTTGTTTACCCAGTCAGATTCTGCAGGTATTTTGCTCTGTATTTCCTATTCCTAAATACATCCTATTCAAATTCAGATCCCCAGGGCCTGAGTCTGATGTTGAGCTTCTTTGCCTGAATCATCGTGGTAGGAGATTTTATCCTAATTATGCACTTTTTTTCTTGCAGCTATGTAATTCAGAGGAAAGGGAAATGAAATACGGAAAATATTTATTTTAATCTATGCCATTTGACATATAAGGAGGAAGGAGTGTTTTTCTCCATACTCTTTCTTGCTGTGGATGTTGAGCTGTTGAGGGAGGCTCCATAAATTATATGTAACTATTGTTGTTAGGACAGGATCATGTGTGTTCTTGCCAGTGTACCACAGCAGCATGATACAGATGTTTAATTGCAGAGAAACATCTGGTGCATGGAGACTTGATAATAGGAGCATGGCTGTTGATCGTTGTTGCCCTAGTTGTGATAGAGATTGTTATCCAAGAGGTGTGTTTCCATTATACCTTCCAAGTATTTCCTTCTGAAAAAAGTAATTATCAGACCCTTAAAAATTTTTCTGCATTAATATTAGGAACACTTGAGAAACACAGGTGTAGTACGCATGATCTAGACAAACTTCAGTGTTTTGCTTTGGTTTTTATCTGAGACTGTTGAACCACCACAGGAAAAGTAATATTTTACCAAAGCAGTTCTCTGGTGCCCCACAGAACAACAGGTGGCAAGCAGCTTCCTTAGTTCTATCGAGACCACGTCATCATTCACTATGAACCTATCTTGGTGTACTCTGGAATTGAATAAACTTTTAAAGTCACTTCTTGGATTGAATTCTGAAGGCAAGAGAGAGCTCCTAATCTGTATGCAATGTTCCCATTCTTTTCTTTCTCTTTTCTTCTTCCCAACCTTACTTTTAGAAAGGAATTTAGAGCTAGATATTCCTCTCACCCAGCCTGCTAACTCTGGATTCTTCAACATGTGCCTGGAGATTGTGGTAGCATTCAACAGAAAGATGACTATTTTGCATTTTAGCATGTGATGAATGGTTCAAGGTAGACTATGGTTTTAACCTAAGTAAGTCGTAGTATTATAAGTAGTCTTCATCATTCTTTACCAAGGATAAATGAAGATTAATCCTCTGTTTTAATTCTGCTTTTCTGTGAGTAACTGCTTGAGATCCTGATACTGTGGTGAAGAATTTTCTTCAAAAAACAGATACTAATAATAAAGTAGCAAAGTGTCTTTCATTATGATATTTTTAGAGACTATTTTACAATGACACTTCATCGTGTGTTTTTTCCGATCCCCTATTTATACCAGCCTGTATTCTTATTTTGAAGATGATTAATATTGATCCATATTGCCAAGAGGGATAGCCATATCTACACAAGGCTCTTCTCAAGCCATTTTGTTCAAATGTCTCAGCTTTCTCTAAGCTGAAAGAAAGCAGCTTACATGAAGTATCTATGGTTTTTGTTTTTGCTTTGAGTGGTAAGAGAAATGGGCCTTTCACCTAAAGCATCCTTGAGTTTGTCTTGAAGTTCCAAGGTGCTCAGAGTTGTCTTTGATTATAGGCAGAGGCCATTCTGTTAGTCAGGTGGATTGTTTCAGTGGTACTGTGATGTTGCAGAAACAGATGGTCAAGTTAGGCTGTTCTTTTCCAAAATTGTTCTGCAATGCAGTTGTGATATAAGTCATCAAATAACCCCTAAATCTGCCAGGTAATTGCTGATGAATTCTTCAGCAGAGAAATAGGTGAATAAGAGGGAATATTTTGTTTAATCAAGAATTTTATACTAAACCATAACCATGTCAGTTTTCTAGAAGTGGGATACTGGTTTTCATTTAGACTGGCTGCAGGAACACTAAACTTCAAGGTATCAACTTTTCACAGTTTAATTCTCTCTCCATTAAGTGTCTCATAGAATAATATCATCTATATTACTCATACTGTGCTGGAAGAAAAAGAAAAGCAATTTCTTCTCAAACAGTTCTTATATTATTTCAGGATGTCTTAAGGGATAGCTGTAACTAATGAAAAACTCTGCTAGAGCTATGGCTTCATAAATGGTTTCCTTCAGAAATGTCCATGTAATTGGAATTTTGTTAGAAGCACCATTGAATGTCATTCTTACTGGCACAGAATTGTTGACACACATAAAGTCAGTGCTCTGTTAATAAAGTACGTGCTCAGTAATAATTTGATTTAAAAGTTTCTTGCCAATATCTGGCCCTAATTGACTGACATAGCAGATGAGTGAGTCAGTAAATATGAAAATTCTGCTTTGCAGTGGCTTTTAGAGTTTGCAGTCTGTGACCTGTTGTTTTCAAGTGTTAGTCATCAGCAGATACACCAGTGCAGCACTTCTGTGATGAAAGCCAGTCTGACAGTAACACTCTCTCTCTCTCATGGTGCTGTGTCTCATGATCTACAGCAGTGGTACAGCAAAAGGGTGAGTTGTGCTGTGTATAAGTGACCTAGAAGAGCAGCTTTTGTTTTGCTGCTCAGTCAGATCTGTGTATAAGTTGCAGCTGCTGTTTTTCTCCTCTCCCACGTTACCTCTGAAGGAAGTATTGGCACTACATGTTGCTGCACTGTGACTGTCTCTAGCTACTGTGGGGGTCATTAGCTTCTCTGACTTGCATCAATGTTGGGAATAAACAAGTCCTATAGACTACTTTGATTCTCATCTTAAGGTGCCTGGAAAGGTTCAGAGTATGTGCCAGCTTGAACTAAAGGCTTTATTCTTGCTTGTGTCTTGTCTTTACATATATCAAATCTCTAAAGCTTTCAAGTCATTATCAGAGAGGTGAAACTTATCTTAGGATGAGAGAGGGAAGGGAGAGAGAGGATAAATTAAATTTTCCAGAGGTGGCTTCTTGTTTCTCTCCTCTTACTTTCCCCAGTGTGAGAAATTCTGCTGTGTATAAGAGAGGAATAATCTTAAAACTTTCTGTAGAGTGCTGTATCTGTGTCTATCCCTGTCAGGTTCTATTGTGGCCCCACAAATGGGTGAGAATTGAGTCTTCTAAAGCTGTTTGTCCTCCTTCTGTAGTGCAGCTGATATGGCTACACTTTGCTCTTGCATGTGCCAGTGCTATTGTTTGGTTACAGGCAGAGTGATTATTTTCTCCATTAGTAATAGAAATTATTTCAGCACTTTGTTTTACAAATCATCATGCCTCAAGGTATGCATTTTCTTACCTAGCAATAAAAGGTTTATTTTCTTTTTCTTTGGTGTCTGACCTGTTCTGTGGCTCATCTGTTGTAAGAATCCAAACTAGTTGTTTCATATGCTTCCTTGACACTTTTGCAGTTTATATAAACAAAACATACCTGGCAGCTGGCGCTGTTGTATAGCTGTTCTTACCTCAACAGTACAGTTGTTGTTTCCTCTTTCTCCATAGACATAGATCTACTGTATTTAACTTAATTGAAGAAATGCTTGTTATTAGAGTGTGGACCAGGACAATTTTTGTGACCTACTTGAAGGGGTGCGTATGAGAGGGAAAGATACATGTGCTACTTTCTTCTTTGGCACTTCTTAAGTTCTGCTATTTGAAGTGTTAAAGAATGTCAATGATAAACCTCACTCTTTTCATTGTAAACAGCCTTGGTGGTATTTCAGCTCCTGAACTAAAGCAGTTGTTTTAGAGTGTCATTGAGATTCCTTGCCATGTTTGACAACCTGCTTTGGAAATGGAGCTTGCTCAGCAAAACATTAAACTGAATAAAAGGAAAGAGGACTGTTACTTGTTAAATGAAACACTTTGATTTCAATGAGTACAGTTCAGAGAGAAAGTATCAACTTGCACATCCCTTAGAACATAAAGTAACCAGTTCAACATATTTTCACCCTTTTTAAAATTTGCCACTTAGTTTAAAAATACAAATAACAAAATTAATTTTTGTTGTTCTTCTCCCAAGTGGGACATTATCATGTTGACTTTAAGGTCCACTCCTGTTTGTTAATCTCCTTTTTAAAGAGGCTCATAAACAAAAATTGTTTACTCAGAACACACTCTGGAGTCTTCTGAATATTATGAATAAAATACCTGTCCTGAAAGGAGCCCTGAGTGATCGAGTCTTTGAAAGGCAATTAGTTGCATAGAGTGAACTGAAATTCAGTTTTGTATGTCAGCCCTTGTTAAACTCCTTGAACCAAACTAACCTGCCTTGATTTGGTGTACAAAATCAGATGTCTTTTCTGTGCATGCAGTTTAAACTCTTTGATTTCCAGAGAACTGGAATAATTGCAGAAAGTGCAGTCCTATGGAGTGTTATGCTAAAGCTATCTTTGAGCAGGGTAATGTTGGTCATAATATCTGATTTTACTATTTGTTTGTAATAATACTGTGGCTATGGTAATGAAATGTGGGATTTGGAGTAAGTCTGTTACAAAGGAGTTTTAGGCTGAAATACCATGTTTAGATTTGGTCACTTTAATTTCTTGTTTAGTTTGCAGCTTGAAACTGAAGCTACACAAGCTGTTGATTTTTATCAATGACGCTATGATTTCTGTTTGAAGGAAAAGAAAGAATATGCAGAAAACAGACTGCAACAAAATAGATGCTGAGTATCTTTAAAAATGAAAAAAAATCATTGTAGCATATTGGGTTTTTTTGAAAATTTACTTTATTGTAATTCCAATTGTCCATACCATTTGTGCTTTTTAGTATATGTATCAGAGCTTGCATAAAATATGTTGCTATTGATGGAAATAATTCTATTTGATGGAGAGGTGTCATGAAATGAAGCATTATGCCCTGCTGTGTTGTGCAAAGGGGAATGCAAGCCTCTGATAGCCTGGTGGGTTGTGTCAGAGTGTGAAAGAGCTGGTCAAGACTATTGCATGGACACTCATTTTTTTGAAGGTCCTTGTGGTGGAGGGTGATTTTTGGTGACTGGAAAAAGGTACATATGGCCATTTGCAAGGAGGGTCCAGGGACTGGAGGTTGATCAGCTTAACTTTAGGCCCTGAGAAGATTAGGAAGTATGTCCTGGTAGGATAAGGAGGTGATTGGGATCAGTTGACATGGGTTTAGCAAGGGCAAGAGAAGATATGGATGGTGATCACAGACATAATGAGGAACATGTAACTTCAAATAAATAAATTAATCCAATTTCAGTATTCATATTTGAAATCAGTTTTTTTGTGAAGTGAGTATCAAAAGTGTGCCTTATCCTGTTCAGAAAGCTGCATAAAGCTTTGGAATCAAGTGCTGCTTTTTGAGGAGGAAGGGGAGAATGATTCTACAGTGAATCAGGCAGGGAAAGGATAAAGAAGCAAAACAAAGTATCATATGACAGGATAAACCTGAATACTTAATGTTGTTTTTGTTTTGATTAGTTTGTGTTTAAAATTCAGGCAATGTTAGTGAAATAAAATTTTTTCTAATACTTCCTGTGTTTGTTATTTTTGCAGACGACATGGCAGAGCTTCTTCTTGGGGAGTCCAAACTAGAACAATTTTTGAAGGAAAATACTCTTAAACACAGTAATAGTCCACGGGGCCCCCAGCCAAAGCTGACTGAGGTCAGGAAACATCTCACGGCAGCACTTGATAGGGGAAATCTCAAGGTATGTAAGTCGGCCTAAGCAAGAATTAGAAAAGTTGAAATTGACTGAAGTATTAAGGAAAGGTTCCTTAAATTATATTTGTAGGTTCTGAAAATGAGATTAATACAAGAGAGCATTTTCTGTCAGAACCTTCCAATGTTCATAAGCACTCTGGTCCTTCTTTTACTTAACTATTGTTGTAGCTACAACATCAGCTTACCTCTTCTGCACTCAACATCCATCTTTTCAGAGATCGAAGGGAGCTTTATTTTACAATCATCTGTAACATTTTGTTTTCTGTGGCTTCTGGGAGTATTAATTTCTCTTTCTTTTCTCTCTTCATTCTTCCATTAATTCTTTTTTTCAAGACATTTATTCTGCCTTGATAATTTGAAATGGTGTGAATTAAATATGCAGTCTGTGGAACATACTAAGTTTTGATGCTATGTTATTTTCAACCTTGCTCATGGTGTTAGAAGTCATTGGAAAAGTTGCAATGATAGGCTGCCTTTAAATAGTTTTATCACCTGGCAAAGCTGATTTCCAGCTGAGAGATATTTCTAGTACACGTGTAAATAAGTATGTGAATTTCTAGAATGACTGGTAATACTTTTCAGTAGCTTGCTGAAATGAGATTTAGTGAATTCCCCCCTACTTCAAGCTTCTCAAATATTACACAAGACAGGATTTTGTTCATTTGTTGCTCTGTTAGAAGAAATATTCTGGGGGTGACAGAAAACATACCTAATAATTATCAGAAAGAATTAGATGTGTTTTCTCAGGGAAAACCCTTTCCTATTTCTCTTCCTTCTAGCCAGAATTCCTACAAGAAGCTAACCTAATAATGGCCAAATTGAACTATGTGGAAGGTGATTACAAAGAAGCTCTGAACACATATGCCAGAGTTGGTGTTGATGACTTGCAGCTGACTGCAGTGCCACCATATCGGCTACGGATGATTGCTGAAGCATATTCTACAAAAGGTAAGATTGCTCTTTCCAGTATCATGCTGTGGAAATAGTTTTTAAAAAGTTAATTTATATCTTGTTCAAAGGTGAAGAATTTTTTAGTTTACACATTAGTGGAGTGCCATATTTGTAGACTAAATAAGAGGATGGTTTGGGTCCTTTAAATTAGTCAGAGTTTGTGATTGCTTGACAAGATTTTTACCTCAATTAATATTCTAACTGTGCTGTCACCTGATCAAACTTTCTGAATATATGTATTTAAAAGTCCTTCTGTATGTAAATGTCCCAGTAACTGTGGCTAAATACTACAACTATTATCACTGTTGCTGAAAGTTAAGGGTTACAAAATGCAGTGCAGTTTTGTGGTGGCTGTGGGCACAATGGAGAACTTTGATTCACGGTGATGCCTTTTACTTGATGTTAAAATGTTTTACCTAAGCTAGGCTGCATAGCTAAATAGCCTCTTAATTGAGAGGAGTATTAGTAACATGATAATTGACTTAAAGCAATGCATCACTTGTGCAGTTTTATTTTGGAATTTTTCTTATATGAATATAGTTTTTCTAAAAAATTCAGAAAGTGAAGGTAATTAAAAACCATTTTCTTCTTTACTACTCTAGTACAGTGAAAATTGTAATGCTGGGCTTGTGTCTTAAGGTGGCAGTGCCACTTCAGTTTAGAAAACTGTAATAGAATTAGGGCTGGTCAGTGTGTTGGGGAAAATGGCACTTTGTATGCCAGGGGTTTATTAGAATTTACTGAGTGAAGTGTTTGCTTTGGTCTCCTATGTTTAAGCATGGGTTTGGTTCCATATGTACTTTTTGTTATGGCAAGAGGAGTGTCAAAGGCAGCAAACAATTTGTGAGAGACTTCAATAGCTTTGAGTGACAACTGATCAAGGATTGTTTCTAACGTTAGTCTTGGAAGAGAGTGACTGTTTTCCACCAACACAGTCCTCCAGTAAATGTTAGACAAGCAGGAATCATGTCCTATAGAGATGTCAAGGAAATAAGGGAACTAATTGGTAGCAGAGACAAAAGGATTCTTCATAAGTCTGGTCACTATTTAAATTAAAGTGGGAAGTGGACATATAGGGGAAATGCTTGTATAGGATGTCAATCTGCCCAGTTATCTCAAACAACATCTCTGTAGGCTTTAGGACAGTGTCTGGTTTGGGTACGCTTCCACTCAGGTTTGTTGATTTTGGCTGGTTTTGTTTTGTTTTTTAAATCTATGAGGATGTCTGTTGAATTTGTTGTATTCTTTCCATGGACTTGATCAACTCTAAGTATCTGAATTTGCTTTTATCTCCATGGAATTTAATTGAATCTTTTCCCAGCACTCAGCTCTTCTGGCTCTGTTTTATTTGGCCCCATAAAGAAACCATAGTGGCATGAATTTTGCAGAAAAGTTTAGGGTTATTAATTTTACTTAATTTAAACATAATCTATTAGAAAACAGAAAAAACAGGTATCTTTTCTACTCTGGAATGTTTTGTAGGTTCCAATTTTTTTTTTAAAAAAGAGAACGGAAAACCAGCATGTCTTCTGTCTAGATGTGTGTTTTTTTCTTCTGATTTCAAATTTTATTCTTAAAATATTGCAGTCTGTCATATGAGGCCTGATTTATGTTGATGGGACTTCATTCCTTTGGTCACTTCTATTGAGTGTCTGGCAAAACAGAAACCTGAGCAAACTGAGCAAACTGTTGGGGCTTTTTTGTTGTGTTCATGTTCAGGAACATCCTTTTTTGCTATTGTGTTTCCAGTTTCAATGAAATTGTAGGATGGTTTGGGTTGGAAGGGACCCTAAAGATCATCTCATTCCAAGTGCCTTCCACTAGACCAGGTTGTTTAAAGCTCCATCCAACCTGGCCTTGAACACTCCCAGGGATGGGGCATCCACAGCTTCTCTTGGCAGCCTGTTTCAGTGCCTCACCACCCTCACAGTAGACAATTTCTTCCTTATAGCTAATCTAAACCTGACCACTTTCAATTTAAAGTGTTTTTCCCTTGTCCTTTCCCCACCTGCTCTTGTAAAATGTCCCTCTCCAGCTTTCGTGTAGGCCCATTTAAGTACTTTAAGGGTGATTTGAGGTCTGCCTAGAGCCTTCTCCAGGCTGAGCAACCCCAACTCTCTCAGAAGATTTAAAAATTTATTTCCCTTCTCCTCATGGTAGATGATTGCAAGAAGATAGTTTTCTGTGTGCTCTAGATTGAGGTGGTGATCACTGAGCAGTGTTAAATTTAGTGTTCCAAGTCTGGACAGGTTTAGAGTAGCTGACAACTAAATAGGATATTTTTCTACCCAGTAGTGTTCATTCAATTCTCACTCTCTTCCCACTTTCTGGTGGATGTTTTTCTTTCTCCTTTTAAGAGTGAGCTGTAAACTTTGCAGTCTGAATTCAGAGTCTCTTCAGAGGTGACTGAGGCCTCCAGGTATTACCCAACTAAATACTAGTTATTCTTACAGAGATTTTGTGCTTCACTGGGATTTGTATTTCTGCTTGTATGTTCAGGGACAACTGGATTATATAAAGATAAAACACTTAAAAGTATTTAGATTTTATTTCTTTGGCAGTCATAGCACCATGTTATTAAGCAGTGAGGGACTGTCCGTGCCTGTTTGCAAGCATTGGCCCAGCTGCACCATTTAGTGCTGCAGCATGCAGAGGCAGTGAAAGATACCTGCTGAAATTTCCCCATTTCAATCCAATTCCAATGGATTTGCAGTCTTGTATACTATTGTCTAGTGATCCAATACTGATGTTCTTACCACTGAGAAAGGCAGAGGGCAGATAACAAATGGTGGTTTATAATTGCTTTAAAATTATTCTCCAGGCTGAAGTTGGGACCACCTCCATGTACTTACCTTTTCACTGGGAGGCTTCATTCTGTAACTTTAGAATTGATTGAGAGGGATCGCTGAGTTGACATGTTTCTTCTTCTACAGTTGTTACAGGGGCTTACATGAGCATGTTGCACTGTAACCATAGACAGTTCCACAGCTCACAACAAGCCCTTGGCAATGACCTGCTTTCCAGATGGCTCATCGTACTCCTGCAGATGGAACATACAAAGTATGTCTCTCTGTTCTTCACAGCAAAGGAAGGGTCTGTATATGTGTATGGATTCAACAAAGTACAAAATGGATTCAGGGACAGCTTCAGGCCAGACTTTGTTGGAGTTTTATTTACTGATAGCTAAAACGAAGGGGAAGAGGAACAGCAGTAGTGACAATGGTGGGGAGAAAAAATGGAATTGGAACATGGAAGGGAAAACTAGAGAACTAAGCCATCTACTGCCTGTGGTGCACTCATGAAAGGGGTCCTCACATTTTTATTACATAAATGAGTTAAATGCTTATATATGTATCTTTAAAAGAATGCTTTTAATTCTTTATGCTGCTTGTAGCTTTAGTTGAGAACAGTGTATTTAGCAGACTTTATGAGAAGAGGCATAATATGGAATGATAGTAAGTCAAGCCAAGGATTCACAGACTCTCAAACCCAGCAAGGAAGATTAAATGATTGTTATTATTTTCTTGGAAATACCTAGTTAGTGAAACGCTGATTCAGCTCTTCCAAAGAAAGTTTCTTGCTCGATTTGTCAAAATGCAACATTGTAAAATTTCAACAAAATTTTAAGAAAATCCTATCAACTTACCTTTTAAAATATTTTCTATTTCCATTACATGTAGCTCTTTGCCAGCCTCTGATGTGCAGGGAATCACAGGGTCTCAGTGCCCAAGAAGTGCTGGAAAGTGGTTCCTTTCTGTGGCTCCTCCTAGGGAAAGTGTGTAAAATTGTTAGTGTGGTGATAAAGGTGTGGCTGTATTTTATCAGACTGAATAGCTCATGGACAAGCTGTTTGGTTTTAATTTTTTCCTGGCTTCTGGCAAGAAAAATCACTTCTAGTGTGGTGTCTTGTGCTTTATCCTGACTCAAAGATGATGTAGGATGATCTGATGAAAAGTTATCTGCTGCTGTGTCCATTAAAGCAACAGGGAGCAGGCAAACCATGTGAGTTTATGAGGCAAATCTTCAGAAACTTGGTTAGTGTAATTGCAATATTTTCCTGCCTTTCTTCACACTTTTCCTCAAAATCACATGTTGAAAACAGAGTTGTAGAAGAAGAATGTTTTCTTTTATGTAGTTAACTTCATGGACTAATATACTTTTTTGACCTTACACTGATGTTTTTGTATGTGTGTTCCCATAGGATACAGTTCTGATTACACTTAGTGTTTTCTTTAAGGAGCTAATTTCGATGCTGTGCTTCTGGGTAATGATTCTGTATGGGTATGTAGAAGGTGTTGTGTGGGATAGAGTGTTAATAAAATCATAGTTTTTGTATTAAATACATAATTTTTTAAAATTCAAATACTTACTTGAAGACATTCAGTGGGACATTTTTAAAATGCAGTATAAAATAGAAATTGAGAAGATGGAGCTTTTCAAATCAGTGGACCACTTAGTATTTGCAAAAATATGAGAATTCTTATTTGGATCTCTTGGTTAGCTTTTCCCCCATCTGCTTGTAAATTCATTTGACACATAAGCTGAGGAGAAACATCCAGTAAAACAATTTTCGGTAGCAAAATGCCTATGGTTGGAGTTGCCAGCTTGTTTCAAGAGGGTGTGATGAGGGAGAGAAAAATAGGTGTAAAAGAATGACATTGCTGAGGAGATGGGCAGGTTTGCATGACTCTTGTGGCAATGTGTTAGCCTGAGAGCAGATGTATGAAATAGCTGGAGCTGGCTCCCTGAAGCTGTTGCCCATTGGTCACAGGAGCACGTCATACCTTTAATATGAAATTTTAAGGAACAGTACTGAAAAAAAGCAGATTTTTTTTTCTTCTGCCACAAGTATAGCTTGGATATCAGTTCTGGTTATTAGAGACGTCTTATGTGGATTGAGCAAAGCTAAGAAATGAGGCTGGGCAGGGGGAGGAGGAAGGAAAGACAGTCTTGAGATTGTGGTGACAAGTCTTGGCGCGAAGTAATATGTAGAGATATTTTGCACATTTCTGGCTGTATCAAATATTTGATATATAAGTATCCTCATAGGAAGGACTACTTTCAGATAGGTAGAGAAGGTTCCCTTGTTGAAAATGTTAAGTTCGTCTCTTTAGGGTCTGTTTGTTTACTTTCTTCACTAGATCAGTTTAGTTGGCAGTGCTCAGTCCTGAGATTGAGGAGGATCTTAAACTCATGAAGAATTGAAATAAGACAAGTTATGAATCCATGAAGAAGTAAAGAAGGTGTATGTCTTTTTCTTTTCATGTTAAGCTTGTGTTACTAGCTCCAACTTTTCCTACTTCCTTCTCTTGCAAGACCAATCAGAAAAAAAATTTTTATGTGCTGTTGCCATACAGAAGAATGTATTTATAATCCATTTTAATATTGGCTGAAACTAATAATCCCCTAGGTTGTGGCCTCTGGGAACAGAACAATTAAGTTTCTGCAAGTTTTCAGCAGTATATGAATGAGGTAATATACTGGAAAGCACACATAGGCATTATTCAGATACGGTGCAGGCATTATCTCCTATGTTTCTAAGCAATTTTGTTTGCTTATGGAAGCAGAGATGAAATGCATGCACAGTGGGATATTGAGGTGCTATTTTGGGGAGGAGCAACTTGTCAGGAACTCTGAAATAGCAAGTATTTCTTTAACTAGGAAATAAGCTTCTTGAAATTTTAGGTAACAATTCTGATACTGCTGCCTAAGTCAAAAGACATAATTGAAAAAATGAATTTGTAATACTTGGTATTACAAATTAGTGACCCTTTCTAAAAATGCTTGTAGAGGAACATAGCAAGTTACAGGTCTGACATTTCTTAAAGTCTGCAGCTTTGTAAACTTGATTTTAGTAAAGAACATGTGTTTATAATGAACACAATGTCTAGATTCATAGACTACTTCAGGTATCTGTCAAGATGACTGTGTTGCATTACAGTAATGAATTCCTGTTAAGTGTATGAGGGATGTCGTTTTATAACTTAGATTGTGACATTACAGAATTTTAGCCTTATTGCTGCAGGTCATTTTCCATCTTTATTGCCTACATCTTTATTTGAATAACTGTGTTTACATTTAGATGATGTATGTTGAGAAAGGTGAGACTGTCTTTACTGCTGCTGACCCATATTCAAATTTAATGTTGCATTTACCAAGTTAAATGATTGGCTATTAATTAGTTCTGTTTACAGAAACATGGAAATACTCATTAGGTTCAGTGGTAGTGTTAGGTGCATGTGGATTGCTACTTTGCAGTCAGGAAAAGATGCTGCACTTAACTTTAATCATATGCGATTGTAATGGGATCTTGTGCACTGCTAGCCTGTGTCAGCAGACACCAAGCTGCTCTTCATGGAAGAATGCTAAATGAAAGCTGGTTTAGTAATTATGCTGGGGATCTCTAGACTCATTAGGCAATGGGTCAAGAACTCAGGTTCCCCCCTCCTCCTGTCTTGCTGTCCAAACGTTACAGACTCTCAATGGGCATTTTGCAGACCATGGCTAGGAGGCCTGTGCCGTAGGGAGTTCAGATTTCCTCCATTAAAGCTTTTCTTTCCCCAGACTATGTTTATGATATCTGCCCTGCTGCAGCAGGGACTGGGAGGAACCCAGGCATTTGTTCTGTTTCCTCAGTGCTGCTTTTAGCTCTCTTATTTGGAAGTTATGCTCTGAATGAGAATACCATGTTTCTTAAATTAAAATGGAATTCTTTAGGACTTGAGCAGTTTGGTGGTATCTTATTCTTAGTTTCTTCCAAATCTTTAAAATTTCTTCAGAATCCTTCCTTTGGCAGAATGAAGAGGGACTAAAAATGTTGGGCTCCAATTAAAAAGTAGTGATTCTGGCCTTTTTTTCTCATGCCACAGGAAGAATGGGTATCACAATGGAGCTTTGTCTTTTTTCCTTAGAGGTGCTTGTAGGAGCAATCCCGACACTTTACAGCAGAACAGTGTAAATTCCATAGTTAAATAGTTTCCTTTTCCATGAGCAAACAGCCTCCTTGATGCCCATTCCATATACTGGTGTGCAGCATTTCTGCTTTGGGGGAGTGTTCAGCAGAGGGATGTTCACTCCCTCCAGGATGTGCAACAATAACCAGTCCTTTTTCCACCTTTTACCTCTAGTTCGAACATTTTCAGCCCCACCACAAGATTCTGGCCTGTTAAAGGATTATACTGTTGCAAGAATTGTTTGGCACATGCTTATTAAGAAACAAATGTGTGTGCAGAAAAATACCGATCTCTTCTGTTTAAAAAATATTGTAAAAGTCTGTTTACTAAGAAAATACAAAGATTGGAATGCATTACATTTAGAGGAAAAGTGTGACCAATTGTTTCACAACAGTTATCTCAGATTATGTTAAAATAAATCCCAAGATAATGTTACAATTTTATTGACTTCTTGGAGTAATAAGTAGGTTTTCAATTCAGAAAAATTTCTGGGTTTTATCCCTTTTAACTCTGAGAAACTTCAAGAGACTTAGAAGGACTAGCATAACTATGGCATTAGAAAAGCTGTACTAATGAAATGACACTGCAGTATGAGCATGTGTGATAAAATGCTCTGTTTTGCCTGAAAAGTTGTGCTTATATTACTCTGGGTTTAGTCTAGAACGGAATTTAATTCTCTGTAAGTAGTCTGTGTTTAAAAGAGTGGGTAGCCAGAGGAGCTTGCCTTAAAATCTAGTTTGCTGAGAGAAGGGAATATTGGCCTTTTTCCTGGTGCCTTTTCTGGAAAGCACATGTGTGAAACAAGCCATAAAATGGGAGACCTTGCATTCTGACAGTTGTTGGAGACCTTTTCCCTCAAGTCTTGGCATATGAGATAGGCAGTACAAGGTACTTTACAAATCAGAGAAATTATTTTTGTTCCCTTAAATTGTCTAAAGCGATAGGCAATAGGAAATCCCTACAGTGTATCTGGAGTAATTGTAAAAGTAAAAGGTAGTTTATTATAAATATATTTGCTTACTCTTTATTCCTTTTTCTCTTTTCCTTTATAATAATTACTTTGCAAATATCAATAGGGAATTGAAGACAAAAACACCCCCATGCTTTGCTTTCTAAAAAAATTCTCTAAAAAATTTCTCTGCAAGCAAGAAAAACCTTTGATTGAGGGCTTAATTAGTCTTTCCTGTCAGTGAGATAAGCAGTGTATGTTCTAAGTTCAGAAATAAACTGTGGGAGTTCCTTGATAGCAATAACAGTATGCTAGACATGAAGTTTCTTTAGAAGAAGGTGAAAGGGGGCTTTTTGTGTACAGCATTTGAGGCACTTACCATATCATATATCAACACTTTGCATATCATATAGGGAAGACAAAATGCTGTATACTCAAATACACTTGGGTTTTCCATGTGCATGTAAGGAAAACAGGAAGCAAACCCAGAAATCTTTATGTATTGATGCAACCTTCTCTCTTGAAAAAACATGTTTATTAATTTAAGTCTAAAAGAGTAGGTCACTTTTTTTCTTCTGTACTTTGATTTGTCTGCTGGAGACAGTAGATAAACAGTGGGGTCCATTATTATCTGTGGTCTCTAAAATTTGTACAGACAAGGTACTGGCTAGTATCATGGATAATCTTCAGATGCACAATGCTATAAGTGTGATAGGCCTTACCCTTGTGGTTTTATTGTTTTTTTTTAAATGATTTCAGTAGTGGTCCATGTGGTAAGAGTACTTGGTAAAGATCTGAACTGTGCCATGGATTCCCTTTTGACCTTAGAGTAACTTTTGGTTTACTCTGTATGGTGAAATGGGAGTGAGGCTTAATTGGTTTTCCTACAGAACTGAAGCCTGGGGTTTTTTTTACATAAAAATGGTTGGTGAACTACTTGTGTGGGGACTTCTTAAAAATAGTTTGTTACTTGTTCTTGCTGAGGCATCCTGTTTTTTGGGTAGTGCTCATTTTCTGCAAATGCCGTGGTAGGGCCGGCCTGGTCTTCTATTTGTAAAAAAATGTTTAATCGGCGTAACCTTGGCCACTGATTTGAGATTGCAGACGCAAGAGTGACACTTATTCCAAGTGATAAAACTGTCTAGTGTTTGCTTTCTAAGTATTTTACAAAATATGGGTAACTTAAAATATTTTCAAAAATTTAAGGAAAGCCTTTGCAAGATATCATATAATTTAAATACCAGGAATATTCTTTTCTTGTCCAAATGCTGCTTGTTGCTCTTCTGCTCTTTTGACAAGCAATTTTAGCGGTACCTTGCAAAACATGTCAGCTTAATTAGTATGGACTCATATTTGTTTCACTGCTTCTCAATTTCTTCTCCCTCAGGAGTCATCTTGCTTGACATCCAGACTAGATATGTATGAGATAAGTGTCTTCCCAAATTAAAACTGACCCGGTTTGTTGGAAGCTTTTATCTGAAGATAATTTTAACTGGAAAGGCTTAAACTTAAAAGCCTTGAATATCAAAGTCAACTTGTGATGCCAGTTGTCATGATACTCTTGAATGCAGAATACAACAAAATAATCAAAAGTTAAATAAAGCAATAGCTATGGCTTTTACAACAAATGCAGTAATATTTTATAACAATAACCTGTACCTTATTTCCAAATATCTCTAAGCAGTGTATAAACAGTTAAAGAAATGCCTGCCCTTTAGGGGGAGAACTGCAGATTCCTGCCTGGCAGGTATGGGAAGAATCACAAAAGGGAGAACTGACTTGTCTGATTCTATGACAAGTCTTCAGCAGATAATTTAGGGTGATACGTGTTTTTTTGAAGTTCATGTGTTTCTCTATCCGATATGTTACCATGTGCTTGTTCTTTTTTTTGAGGGCCTAATATAATGATCCCTATTTTAATTGACTTCTTATCATCTCTCAGTATTCTTATGAGGAAGTGGGCAGTATATTATGTAATTATTATTGATGTGCTGCTGTGTATATCTATGTAAAATTAAATAGTACGTTTGTATACTTTAATACATTATTTCTTACATGTCATCTGTATTTAAGAAACAAATTAAATGAATAGTCTGGAGTGACTCGTTTTAACAAAGTCATAATTACACAAATCATAATTTATTCAAGGTTTCTCCTCTAGTTGATACGTTTTCATTTTAAATACAGCATTAAATTGCAATTTTTACTTGTGTCATCAAAACAAATACAGCATGCAAACCATTCTGTTAAGCAGTCATTTCAGAATAGATATCCAGATAGACTTCCTTCTCCAAAGCATCACATGCTTAAAATATACATAATTTCCTGGGTTTAATTAGCATACCAGAAAAAAAAAAGTGAATACTAGTTATATAGTAACATTTCTCTAAGAAGCAGTATTCTGTACTTCATCAAAGAACACTTAAAATTTAGTTCCTTCCTGCTGCATTACTTAACATCTCTGGCTGAACAGTGAGGTTTTTTCGTATCATAATGAAAATTCTCAGCTAAAATAAGAAAATGTACTCAATAGCGAGCTTTTCAGATTTAAAAGATTATAGTTATGGCCATAAACTGTAAAAATAAAAAGAATAAATTAGAGTCAGATCTACAAATAGTCCGTTGAGTAATATGCTTCATGTAGGAGATGGTTACTCAGGGTCATTGGCTGTTCATAGTATGGGAGAGAAGGAATGGGGAGGAGTGATCCACATGCAAATTACCTGGTGCTTTCAGTCATTTGATGTGTTTATTGCAGCACACTAATTGTATTCTTTAGTCGCCTCTGAGTTTGAAGGTGGTTGTGTAGGATAGTGCAAACTTTCTATCCACTATCAACCTTACATTTAGATCTTCTTTTCAGAGGGTCTCTTCAAACCTACTGTAGTACAAGGAGACCTGACTTTTTTCTGTAGTTAAGCCTTGCTGCTTTGGGGTCTATGACTTATTGGATGTCAAATTAGGTGTCCAAAAATTCTTGCATGTTTGTGATTTGATTGAAAAATTGAAAAAAAGCAGATTGGTTGGCTACTCTAGACTATTGGCAAATACAGTTAACTTCTAGAGGTATGCTAGGTGAAAACTGTGACATGTCAGAAACATCCAGTGTCTATTGTACTCAGGTTTAGTGGATTTTTAAGAGACAGACAATTTGTGTGTTTGCTGCGCTTTAGGAATGGGTAGTTTTTTTGAAAAGTATATTGGATGTTACTTTGTCTTTAGCAAGGGTCTTAGTACTGGATTCAGGACTTTGTGTCAACTGGATGTATAGCACATAAAGCTGTTATGTGTTATTTGTACTGGTAGAAGGGTGGATTGGAGGGTAAAGGTGGCCAACAAACTGTGATACAGTCTTGAGGCATCCTCTCAAACCAGAAATCTGGCTTGATGTTTTTTATACAGATAGAGCTACACTTTTACAGAGATTGAAACTTAGTTGATGTTCTGAAATAATCTGAAGGCCACAGATATTGCACAGTTTTGAGTTTATCAATAAATAAACTCCAGGTTATGTAGCTGTGTCTTCCCAAGTTGTTTTTTGGGTTTTTTTTGTAATTATAAGATATTAGACTATACTGACCATACGGTATTGATTGACAGAAATCCTTTGATAAACAGTTCTCCAAACTGGATTTGTACTACTTGGCATTCTACAGACAGGTACCCAGTACATAATATGTGTTTTGTTGTTGTTTTTGTTTTTAATTTCTCCAGCAATGGATTCTCAAAACTTTCAATGATGAATTAAGAATACAGTAATTTAAATTGTGGATTATATTAATGTAGGAGCAGTTGAAGGCACTTTATGACTAGCATTTACTGCTGACAAGCTGGAAGAATGACCTGAAATAAAACGCTTAACATGTGGAGAGTGCTACCTCAAATGCAATTAATTATTCAAATAAATATAAGATGAAATAGTTGGCTTGAAGAATATGAGCTGGTGGTCTGTTGCAGATTATAAATGGAAGAAAATTTTTACTAATATGTAAGGGAAGGCACTAAAGTTCAGCTGATTTTTAATACTTTTTTTTAAAGTATCCCTTATGAAAACCAGGAAGTCTTTAATCTTCTCTGCTCAGTGCTGTTGAGGCCTCCAAGTGAAGCCATGTATCTCATTTTGGCACAGTGAGTCAAGGTAGAGGTAACCAGCTGGAGAGTGTCCAGAGAAGATAAAAATGATTAGCTATCAAGGAAGCATGAAAAGAGAAATTGGTGAGAATTGACATTTTTTGTGGCAAGCATATCTCTCTCTCTGGATGAATCACAGAATATTCTGAGTTGGAAGGGACCCAGAAGGATCACGGAGTCCAATTTGTAAACGAATGGCCCACAGGGGATCAAACCCATGACTTTGGTGTTATTGGCACCATGCTCTAACTTGCAGTGTTTTGTGAAGAACAGAATAACCTCTCTATGAGGATGAATCAAAGTAATTAATCTAGAGAGGAAGATTTAAACATTAGGAAAAAATACTATTTATGAGAATAGTTGAGCTCTATGGTAATTTGCATATGAAGGCCGAGGCATCCCTATTGTCAGAAGCTTTTAAGAACAGGTTAGACAAGTGTCAGAGGCTGGTTGATTCCTCCTTTAGATAAATGGACTTATATTCTTGAGGTCCTTTCCAGCACTTTAATTATCTTGAAAATAGCTCTAATAGAAGTGGCTTGTGTAGGAGTTAGTATTGATTAGTAAGAGTTGTTGGATTTTTATTTGAGCAAAGATTTTTTTTGCTTCAAAGTGCCACATAATGTGTTTGTTGGGTAAGTCGTGAGCAGAAAATACTTAAATGGCTTTGATGAGAGTCAACGACCTCTTCTAAATTTAAATACAAAAATTACACTTCCTAACACATTTGTTTTTTTAAATGTATTTATTTTTATCGAGGCTTTTGACTTGCACAGTGACTAGGTTAATATTACTTTAAGTGCCTTTCTGCACTGTATCTTGGTTTTTATGATCATTCTGGAAAAGTGAAGGCATAGTAATGTAAAACTGGTATAGAAAGACACTAAAAACTTTTATGGTAGATTGTCATAATGTCTTTTCTATCAAAATTGCTTTTGAAAAATGCTGCTTCTGGATTTATAATTATGAAGGAGGAATAATTTTTATTTGTAATTATTAAGGAGGACTAATTTTAATTGATATATTTATTAGTGTCTGTTTTAGGGGACCATACCTTCATTTCCTTTGTTTCTTCTCCTGACTAAAGGGGCTTAACCTGGACTATGTTTTAGGTATAATATTATATGACACTAGTTTATGAATTCTTTTTTTTTTTGCCTCCCAAGGTCTCTGTCTTGAGAAGCTGCCAATATCTTCCTCAGCGAGCAATCTCCATGTGGACCGTGAACAAGAAATTGTTACATGCTATGAGAAGGCTGGGGATATTGCTCTCCTGTACCTTCAGGAGATAGAAAGGGTGAGCTGGAGTGATTTTCTAAATCGTAGAATTGTGTGGCTCATCTTTCATTGATGTGGTCTTGCTATCATCTTGGTAACTCAACAAAAAAATGTCTGGTATGTCTTTTCATAGGAATTCAATGCACATTTGCAATTGGACAATAAATTAGTATGCCTTAATGGATGTCTGGTATCTATCCTTCTGACTGTTCTCTCATTCTGACCTCTCGACAAACAGTGCTAATAGTCAAAAAAGGGACAGAGCTCCTCTGAGCTACTCTGTATAGTCAAGATGCTGATCTGAAGCCTCTTGTTACTCTCTGGGAGTTCATTCAGAATCATGATATTATGGTGTCTTTCAAACATATATATTACAATATGTATGTTGCATGTATATACTTACTAGATTTTCAGATAGTTCTTAAAAAGAATTTAATTCAAAATGAAGCTGTGAAGATAGAAAATTAATCTTGTTGATGGTTTTTTTTTGAGTCAATAACATGACTGAACTTAAATTCTCTTTTATAAACTACTTGAAGGTAAAATTCTGATATAACATTGTACCTGTCAGCAAGTTCAATGATGAAGTGTGTTTGCTTCAGCTGATAGGCACAGTCCTAAGGCAATGAAAAAAATCAGCAGATACCATAGCCAGATAAACGTATGATTTTGAAATATAGATGAACTTCAGATAAATCTTAATACTTCTATAAATTGAATCAGGAAAATGTTCTTGGATTTGATTGCCCGTTTGTCATTTTGTCTCATTAATATATTCCTTACTGTATGTGCCTGTGGAACTACAGTCAATGTCAAAATCTGGGGTACTAGATGTGTAGTAGACTTGGTTTTTATTGGTGAAAGCTGGTATATCTGAGCTTCTTAATGCTAGATGAAATACAACAGCAGAATATGGACAGTTCTGTAGAATATTAGGCAAGTTCCTGTACTTCCCTCCTTTTTATAAGTTAAGGATTATGAATTAGGGAAAGTTAAACTTAGGCTCCTCATTTGGTAAGAGCATAGCACTTCATGATTTAAATGCTTCAAGCTTTGTCTGAATTTAAAGGGATACGTAGGCTCTTTTATTTCCTCCCTTTGATTTCATTTACACCATTAACTTTTGTCTTCTGTTTGTTACCACTTAGCAAAAATCCTTAAGTGATATAAATGCTTTTTTAAGAGAAATTTGTGTTACCTTTTATTTCTAGGAGTTACCCACTATAGCTTTTTATTTAGACATTGTGGTATGTTTTGGCAAAATGCAATACACTTGGGGCTCTGTTCTCTGGCTTGTGAATGCTGTTAGAGTGAAGTGAGCTGGCAATATCCATCTGATCCTCTTTTTCAGACCCATTGCGTGCAAGCCTCAGGCCTGTCACTTGACAGCTGTCTTTGAAGGAGTTATGAGATACAGTTAGGGTCATGAAAAACAGAAGAAAGGGGAAAGAAAACCAATGGGATGGGGAAAAAAGTAATTCACACTGTTTTAAAAATATATACAGCTTTTTGTTTTCTGAGGGTTTTTGCTGTTTTATTATTGTCTTGTAGTGGCTGGTAGGCTATGTTCACTGAATATGAAGGCAAATGAAAGCTGATTACATTTTGACATCATTTTTAATGCTAATGTAATACAATTATTTCCAAATTGTGTTTTGGAAATCACTCTGGAGATAGCTTTTAATCTTTTTACTGGTCTCTGCAGCAGTCTTTTCTAACCTAACAGGAGTTTTAGATTTTTGAATACTATCACCTCCTGCTACTGAATAAGGTTGCAAATATGTTTTTTCTTATTCTTCTCTTTTGGATACCATTCTTCACAAAAATTTCTGAAAATGTATTATAAAATTTTGCTAATCAGCATTTCTACTTGGTAAACAAATTATCTCTAAGAGTATAGCCAAGAGCAAAAAGATTTATATTTAGGTGGCAATGGAGGTAAAGCTAGAAATGGTCTACTAGCCACCACCTAAAAATGGCAAAGACTTCTCCAACATTAAATATTAACTTCCATGTAGAAGTACAGAACCTTGATTTTAAGGGGTTTTTTTTCTAAATACACTTTTCCCCTCCTTGTTCTTTTGTTCTTTTGTTCTCTTAGGTAATTAATGCCAATATACAAAACAGAAGCCCGAAGCCAGGGCCCACTGCACATGAACAAGAGCTTGGTTTTTTCCTGGAAACAGGACTTCAAAGAGCACATGTTTTATATTTCAAGAATGGGTGAGATTTGATTCTTCTTTTATTATGTTTGCTATTTTGTTTAGATTTTGTATTTATGATTTAAATGGACATCATTTTTAGCAATTATGGGTTCTGTAATTATGAGGTCTCTTATTAATAAAGTAGTAACATTTTGATTAAAATAGTAAAGCTGCCCATATTTTATTTATTTACATATTGGAAAATGGTTTAGTCAAAGTATGTTAAGCAGAAAGCATTTTATAGTTTTACTTACTAAATGTAAGAACTTAAAGTACCTTAAAGTTTAACTATTTGAAATTTACTTTATTATCATCGATCACTGTTAAAGAGTGATTGTCAACATATTGAAGCTCTTGATTTTTATAATTTTGATTTTGTAATTTTTTTCCAAATCTCTTCAGTTATCACTTATTTTAACATTATGCTGCAGGATAAATGTGCATGAAGATCAACAGTATGTATACAAGTACATAGTCTCCATTGTACCTGCTCTGTAGATCCCTTTAGATTCTGCATGGGACTTCCTTTATAATTTATTTTAAATAAAGCTTTGCTTAAAAGCCTAAAAATAAATTCAGTTAGCACACAGAACAAGAAAAAAAAATACAACTCTCCATTTTTATGAACTTCAAAACTCAGCACAAATGGGTTTTAAGTACATTTCTGACATTTGTTGAAATCACATAGTTTAAAAATTTGTTTCTGGGACTTATTCCATTAGGAAAATGTGATTTTATTGAAATACTGGAACTCTTGACAGGACTACTGTTTTGTACCAAAAATGTTTCTTATTCTTTCAAATACATAAACCAGAGATGAAGGAAATCATGCAGTGTCTGTAAAGAGTTCGAGATTTTAATGTACTGAAGGTAGGGTAAAAAAAAAAGCTCTCCGAGTTTTAAACTGTTCAGGACTTTCAACATGGAAATGATCACTACACTTTTGAAATCTCTTTCTTAAACTATTGAAGTAGTGGTGCAATAACATAATCTGAGAGTTACACTTTAGTTCTGTTTTCATAATTTAATTGCAGGAGGAATGGAATGTTCTGAAAGCTAATTTTTTTCATTTACCAGAGCTAAAAATAAGATCTCTGTTTTCATGTCTGCACAAAAAATAAATAAAATATAGTTCCTGAAAAAATCCCAGTGGCAGTCATGGTTAAGAATAAGCTAAGAATTCCACATTTTGAAGAATTTTGATTGAAGGCCAGGAATGTAAATGGTGCATTTAATCTGACATGTTTTGTGGAAAAGCAATCAGCAGTAGACATAGCAGATTGGAAGTAATGAAGAAAACAAAAAGCAACTGCACAAAAGAAGTCATGCAGTGGATTGTTAAGGAATATTCAGACAAGAGTGTTTTTCCTAGACCATATCACCTGGTCTGGTGTGAACTTTGAAAAGTGATTTTATTCCATGTGCATTTTAATTCTTCACAGTGAAGTTGTTGGTGATCTTGTTAACTCCTACATAAGCGTATGGTTTTTTTTGGAGTCTTTAGTACAGTGATCGCTTGCAGTTTATAAGTCAATTATATAGAGAATTTTTAATTTCTTCTTCTAGTTCCATTGGCCAGTGGTACTTCTTTTGTGGTATGATATGAAGCAAGGTGTTGTGAAAAATAGCTCTGTGACAATCATTATTTTACATATTCCTGCTGTTACATCCTTTAGTTTCCTTCCTAAACTCAGAGTCAATCACAGTTCTTGCAATATTTCCTAATATGGTCATTGTTCCCAGCTGCTTGTTGTGTGGCTGCTTTTAGGGATTGCTTTTTTTATTTTTTCATTTTTTAACTTGGGTTTACCAGAACTGAAGACAACTTCAGATATATACTTTTTCTAATAGGGATAAATTATAGCCTGCTTTTTAATACATCTATTTGGAGGATGTTTAGTTTCATTTTTAAATGTGTCATACCTCCTGATGTTAGGTTAATAGAAAGTAGATTTGAGATCTTTCCAGTAAGTTTTGCAACATACTTCAAGTTTTAATGTAATCTAAAATAATTTTTGTACGTGTGTGTCAGTTTCAAACTAGAAAAGAGAATAAGGTAACTTTTATTTGGGCTGGAAGACCATCATTTCAACCTTAACATAGAAAGGATTGCTTCCCACCCATAAAGTTGGTTGATCTACTTCAAATTTCCCTTTCATTTGTTAACTGTACAGAGATTTTCTCTTAAGTTGAGTAATCAAGATTTTGTAGAGGATTAAGTGATGATCTTTCAGGTATGCATTATCTTGTATAAAAAACTAGGAAGTATTTGAAACTTAACTTAGCCTTTCTGCTAAGTGGTGGTATTTTGAAAATACATGGAAATGCAATTAGCTAAAAGGAAAAAAAGTTGAATTGGAAATAGTCTGAACCAGAGAAGTGTTAGTTTAGAGCTATTAAGACACAAAACTGAAATGAATGGTTTCTTCTGTAGCGTACAGAATTTTATTAAAGGAACAAACTACATACCCATTTTTCACTTGGGAGATGAGGAACATTTCAGCTTGGAAATGCATAACAAAGAAGTTGAGGAAGTTGTTCTAAAACTTAGGGTAGGGTTTTTACATTTTTAAAAAAACGTTCTGAAATATGTAACTTTACATGCCTCCAGGCTGATTACATAACGTGTATAGTAGTTGCTTTGTAATTTCATATTGAAGGGGTTCAAAGTCCTTATGTTTTTCCAAGGAAAGCTGCGAACACAGGAACTTCGACACTGGTATTTAATGTAGCTATTTTCAAGTAGAATGCCCCTGAGAAAGAAAGTACAGCTGTTTAGGTACCCAGAGTTTTTTCTGTCCTACTATTTGCTTTTTTAGGGGATTTACAAGTTAATTTTGTCTTACTTATGGTTTTTATTTTTGAGGTAGTAGAGTTCAAAAATACACTGGAAATGTATGCTGTTGAAGCAAAATGGCATTCTGATTGGAGTCTAAAATCAGGCAGCCATCATGTGAAAACCATGCTTTCAGAACAATTTTTTGGCTTCTCCTTTATTTTACACCCTCTCCAAGGATATTGCTCTGGATCCAGACTGTAGTTTGGTCTAGTCTCCATTGTGGTTCCTGTACTCAGTCAAAGCCTGAATATCC
This sequence comes from Drymodes brunneopygia, assembly GCA_013400955.1. Taxonomy (NCBI): domain Eukaryota; kingdom Metazoa; phylum Chordata; class Aves; order Passeriformes; family Petroicidae; genus Drymodes; species Drymodes brunneopygia. Next base: position 123,713 of record VZTZ01027806.1, on the reverse strand, counting down.
CAGAGATTATCTGTACTCCTCATGAGGTCATTACCTGTGCTGGCACAGCCACAGTGAAGCAAGACATTCCCAGTCTCCTCCAGCAAGTTGTTTCTTACAGACTGGCTTCTCCATAGAAAATTAGCTCTGAAAAAAAGGAATAAAAAACAAATCAACCAATTTTTCTCATTTTTTCATATAATTGATATAATTGATTTATATTGACTTTAAATGTTCGACAAGCACAACAAAAGGCCTCCTATAGTATGGGACTTTTCTATGTAGAATTTTTTTAATCCGTTTTTCTCTTTTCACTGTAGCATGTAACAGAAATAGCACAGGAATATTGCTCTCTTTCTGGTAAGAGAGAAACAGTGGATGGGAGGCAGTCTGTAGGTGCTTGTGTTCCACATGTATATCCATACAGTGCTCACAGCTAGGGATTTTACAGTCATGAAATCCATGAGAGGAGGATTTATGTAAATGCTTGACATAAATGCCCATGAAGATCCTGTTAGATCAGCTCTCTACTGTATTAGAAAACAGTGCTAGATACCCATCACTCTGCATCTCTTGAGAACCTGTTGCACATCCTACATCAGTCTCAAAACAAGATGGTGTTTAAGTAAAGAATAGAAAGTAAGATGGAAACATTGAAATCCTAGAAAGTATCACATTTCTTATATGTAAAATACCACTGCTGTATATTAGAAAGCAAACAAAGTCACCTCTGTTGTTTTTTTCAACACAGCTTTGTTCTTTATATACCTGCTTTCATGTTTGTGTGGTTAGGAAGCTAAGGCAAGAATATATTCAAGATAGGAACAAAAATCACTTCTCTGTGATTCCTAGCAAAAATAAGTTTTCAAAGGATACTTTAATATCTGTCATAGCAGATGCTTTCCTCATCCTTGTTTCCAACACAGTTCTTACCTGTTAGTTTTCATTGAAAAAAACTCTATTTGAACATGAGAGGAATTATTATTCCCTAAGATATTCATGATAAAATTATCTATTATGAATGCTTTCTCTTTCAAACCTTACTGTATGTTTATTGCTCAGAATTGTGTCTTAACTTCAAGGGTTTAAAATAAGTTTTCATTATGAAATTACAGGTAGGAAACTTGGCAGTGTTGCATGGAAGACTAAGGTGGATATAAACATGAAGGAATCACTTTTATTCAAAATCTTATCAACTTTTGTAATAACTAGTAATACAAAGAACAGTGAAATGAAAGAGAGTAATGTTAGTATCTGAGTTGATGTTCAAGACTGATACTCTTAATAATTTGTGGCTGGAATTCTGAGTCCAGCTCACTTTTCCCAAGAAGATACTTAGCATTTTTTAGCCCATGTACCACGTCTTTCTGACAGTGACTGTTGATTGCATTTGAAAGCATCAGATTGAAGGTTTTGGTTTTATGTTGAGTTATGATGACTGGCAAACAAAATGGTCCTGCATCCTCAAACAGGGGCGTTAATATTTCATACACTTCCCCTGCTCCCCTCAAAATGCTCATTTTACTGCTGTACTTAAATGTCTTGTTTTTCCACTGTACAGAGGAGTTACTATTGTCGTCTCACCCAGACTTACATTTACATTTACATACCTTAGCCTCTATTTTCCTTGTTTGCCTTTTGCTGATTCAGGTACTTGTTTGGTTCTTCTGTGGAGTAGTTTTGTTGTCAAAGAAATCATAGCTTTCTGTCATTCTGGCGAGAAGAACTGATTCACTGAAAGGTGTGATAATGGCTGGTGTGGCTGTCAAAAAAGAGATAGGACCATGCAAGTGAGAGTAGGAAGATATCAAGAAGAAAGAATGGTGGAAAAAGGGAACAAACACTAAGTGATGAGACTGGGGAGGATGAGATCTTCCTCTTCAGGTCGTAAGCCATTAGGTGGACTGACGACCAGTGGAACTGCAGTGCAGGCAGCAAGTGTTTTCATTTTGAATGCATGAATGCCAGAATTGCTGCTTATTGGGCTTTTTCAAATACGCTTGTGTAGCTCTAGTGGCACATGGAAGATGTTTTATTTATAAGGCCAAATATCTGTTAAGAACTTTCAAGCATCAAGCAAACATGGTCTTCTGTAGCATATTTGAGATAGCTGGGAGTTTTCTTTCTACAAAAGGTAACAATGGATAAAATGAGAAATGTGCCATGATCATTTTTTAGTAGACTTTTTTTTAAAAAAAGAGTAGTTTAGATTCTGACAGCAAATTAGGGATTTTCTACATTTTATTCAGAAAATAATGCCCAGTGTTAATTAATGTTTTGTGAAAATTATATAGTATTGTGGGTGTACTGAAATTGCAAGTATGAAAGGAAGAGAGTGAAAACAGAACTGTCTGAGGTTGCAGCTATGTTGCCTCTCATAGATAGATATCTAAACTGTTTGAGGGTTTTATGCTAATATCATTCAAACATAGACTGCTTCTTTTTGAGCAGTTTCTTTCATTCTTTTCAGCTTTTTGTGTGTGTTTAAAACCACAAAAATAAGTATTGGTGGGAGTGAGGTTTATCTGGACCAGTAATGCCAAAACACTGTGTTGTCTGATGCCAAATATGCATTTTAAAACCAAGAGACTTCTCGGTTATTATGGTGACAAATATGTTTGTGCCTAAAGTTTGCTACTGCTGGCCTTCATGCCTGTATACAGGTTTTCTGATCCTGCCTTGAAAGCTTATCCTTGGTGCCCCTTAATTTTATTCCTGCACTTTGCTTGTATCATATCTACAGCTATTAATTTTTGTCTCTGTTTAGGAGTGAGCACCTTTGTATAGGTGCAGTTAAGTTATTTTCATTTTTCTAAACAGAAATACTGTCTGAAATTTTTTAAGGAGCCTAAAAGTTGATCTTGTATCAGAATAATTAATTAGGTTCTAACATAAATCGTTGGGGTTTAGGGTGCAAATATGTAGACATAAGGATGCAACTAGGCCCTAAGGGCATGTCTGTATAGACTTCCAGTGGATCTTGATTCTCAGTCTAGCTAGCAGATTGCTACTTCAAGAGTCAAAGTAGGGGTTTTTTCTTGAAGATTTAAAGCAGCAAACGTTCTAATTCTCTTTAAAAATGAGGAAGATACAATTCAAGGGAGTTGATTTGAGCATGTTCTGACAGGAGGCAGTCATATAAACACATGTATTTTACTATCAGTATCCATCTGTGGGCTGTCTTTGTCTTGTCTGAAATCACTGCAAACGTGTCAGTTCCAAGTCAATGTACTTTAAAATTCCTTGTCCCGTGAAAGGAAGGGATCTCAAAGTCGTTTACAGACACTGTGGGACATTGCTGTCTAAGTTAATGTGCCCTTTTGCTCTGGCATTCAATCAGTACAGTGAGAGCTGCTGACATGAAGGTACATCGTAGTGAAAAGCAGGTAAAAGCTCTGTCTGTCCTTGGCTAGGAAGGAAAACCAAGTGCCACATCAGCCACCACTCTTCTCCTCAATGTTACAAACTGTTAACAAATACAGGAAATGTACTTTGCTAAAAGCAGTGTGGTGTGGAAATCTACCATATTATTCATGGTATATTTTGCTTCATTTCTTGTCTCTAAAAGCATTTAACTCAATTTTAGGGTGATTTAGATTGTAGTTTTGAGGTCTGTTTTTTATTAAATTTCATGTAGAAGATGCTTGACAAATCTGTTTTGTGTTTGTGTTGACTTGTGCAGTGGATCCCTGTTAAATGCTTTATGAAGCAAGAGCTAATTCTGTATTTTAACTGCTTTTTTCCCTTGTACAATCTTACTGCTTTTTCCATGATACAGTAGAACTTCAATCGCAAGTTTCAGTCCCTTGCAGATGCTTAAAAAAGTGTAATATGTGACTAATACTAACCTGTCATGAAGTGTTCAAAGGCTTGTGAAAGTTGCCTGTATTTTCATAAAGTGTTTTGTTATTGTTCTTTAACGCATCAAAAGACAAATTCATATGGAAAAATGCCAATTCCTAAAATTTCATGAAGTTATTGTGATTTGAAGTTCTACTACATAGTAAATGTTTCATCTGCACTGGGAAAATAAAGTTTCAAGCTGGCAAGTTCTTGCTCTTAACTCTTTTTCAGCAATTTTGCAGGGAGCATTTCCGGTTTTTTGGCAGGTCTGCTTTGTTTTGTTGGGGGGTTTTTACTTTTTTTTTTGTTGCTTTTTTTTAAAAATCTTGTTATAAGGACACATTTGTGACTTTGCAATACAGTCTTTGAGAGAGAACTCCTTTCATGAGAAATACCTGCTTAGACCAGAGGACTTCAGTCTGGGATTCCAGTGGACTGGTTTTGGCTCTCTAAAATATTTGGAATGTAATAATACTAAATGATAGGAATTTTGCCTTTCCAGAGGTGCTGAATGTATCCAGCTTCAAATGAGTTTGGAGGTTTTCTTGAAATCTGGCATAATGACTTTCTGTCCTTCCTTAGTGTATGAAGCTGTGTAATAAATCAGCTACTGAGGCCTGTCTGTGTGAAATATATAAATCAATATAATCTTTCACACAGATGTTTCTGTGCAGATGTTTGCACAAGATGAATTTTCTTTAGTAGGTACTTGCTGGTCACTGTATGGTCAAGCTCTGCTATAGCATGTGGACTTTTTACAAACAATTTTTATTTCTTGTGCAACTGGTGATTATTTCTTTTTAACCAACTGGTGGCATAACTTTCAAACATTCATATGGGTTTTGTTACTTGGAAATGCTCCTTTTTTTAAAATGAGCTTTTATATAAAAGTATTTTAGAAGGTGAACTCGTGCTAATGAAAGATTATGTCAGTGCTAGTGAAAGATGTGTGGAAACTAAAGTTTCTGAAATATCCTGATAATCCTTTATTATATAGAACGGAACAGCAATGAGTGCTGTCATGTAATCTGAAGAGTAAAATTGAGTCTCTTTTGGCTCTGTCTTAGGTAAATGCTACTCAACTTGCACATAACATCACACCTTAAGACAATATATGATGTAGCAGCAATGATTTGACACAAAATACACTTTTCATCAAATAATTTTGTTTCGCAACTAAACTTCAAATAGTGAAATGGTTGTCCTATGTGTTGTGTTCAGGTTGCAGAATTCAGTTGTTCAGGTCAGCAAAAAGCTAACCCAGCCCTTCACCAGTTTAAAGACAAATTGTATTAATATAAAATAAAATATTCTTGACTGCTTCTATGTACAATTAAACCTCTGTACAACTGATAAAGAGATGAGAAAAAGGTAAAGCTGTAAGACCATTCAATATAATTGTTTGAGAAGAAAGTTCAGATCTGCTAAAATTGTTATTATGAATGATGCCTCTAGGGTCTTGAATCTTCGCAAAAGCTGTTTAGGCAGGAGATGTGGAAGAAGTGTAGATGGAGAAACTTGGGTTGCAGAAGCCACATGAAAAGCCAGTCTGAGTCAAAAACAGAACACTGATCCCCCAGTCCTCTTCTGTCCACACAGTGGGCCTTAATGTTTTTGTGCTCTTTCCCTTCTGAAAAGGAGTTCAAAATTTTATGTTTTGTATTGCTTTCAGGGTTACAAGATTTACTCATTTTTAATCTCCCTGCTTTAAGGTGTCAAGAGGCAGCTAAAATGGATTTTTTTCAAAGTTTATAGTTGAAGCCTAATGTAATTGAAAACTAAAACTATTGTAGCAATGAGAACAACTTCATTTTGTCTTTTGTCTTTTTGAGGTGGTTGCTTCTTACTTTTTCCTTGCTTTCCCTTGAACTATCGACTGATCATGAAAATGTTTCTTTTTTCAATAAACTGTCAGGAAAAGTTGTTATAGTAATCAGTGGTGAGGTTCCCAGATGAATATATCTATATCTCTATATATCTATCTCACAGAAAGGCAATGAGTCTATGAAGAAAAAAAAAAGGTAGCAAGGATTTTAAGAACTTTATTGAGTAATGTTTTAAGGTGTTACTTCATCCTAGTTGGAATGCTATCAAATTCTATGTTTATATACAGGAACTTGACAAGAGGAGTTGGTAGATTTAGAGAGTTACTAAGAGCTGTTGAAACAAGAACTACACAAAACCTGCGAATGGTAAGTTATATTAAACCACTTTCCTATTGTAGCATCTGAATTTCAGTAGGCAGGGAAGGCATAAATACAGTGGATGAGTTAAAGACAAATAGATATTTAGCATATTGATAAGGAACTGTTATCCAACAATGAAAGGTTACGTTTCCTGGCTTAAGTGAATGATGAAAGTACGGAATGTTTGGTACCCAGCACCCCCCTGTTCCTTTTTCCTATTTGTGGTTATCATTAGAACTTGACTGGTCTCTGATTGACCATACTTTCAACCTTAATTATAATTGCCCTATTTATGACTCAATGTAGTTTCATGTGTTCGTAAGATAGTGGGGGTGAGAACAGAGTGCATCATTTTTGTGTGGTTTCTATTAAGTTGAAGGCTATCAAGTTATAAAGCCTCTTAAAGGAAAACCATAAAAGCAAAATTATGAAGCTTTGTTACTTATATTGTCAAAAGCTTGAATTTTTTATGTAATAAAAAGTAGAGGCTTATATCTTTTACTGTCCTCTAATGATTTTCAAAATATCCTAGATTAGTTTCCTACTACTGGGCCTTTAAAACTTCCAAACTGGTAGTAAGGAAGGTAAGCAATTTCTTAATCCATTTTATAACTGATTCCTAGTAAATATATTAAAATTATTTAATAATAGACTTTCAATGGAGAGGGATAATATTGCGAATTTTAATAGAAAAGATGAAGGTCTTCTTCTGGCATAGGAGTTAAGGTGCAAGATGCAGATCGTGTGGTGCTATTACTTAAATGTTACATATCTTTTTTTGGAAACATTACTGGGAAATGCTGCCAGTTCTTAGGCAGATCTAGATCTTGCTTTCTTTCTGCCCTGGTAGAAAATCTTTGAGTTTTCATCATGATACATAGTTGTGCAGGTTCTATGCATGTGTATGAAACATTAAGGAGGAGATTAACCTGATAGTTATGGATTATAGGATGACTTAAAAGCTTTAAATTAATATTATTTAATTAAATAATGTTTACGTAGGTATTTCTACAGTTAAATATGTGGTGACAATAATAGTTGGTCAAAATAACCTTCTTCATGCTGTTTTTCAACTGTTTTATTTCACTCTTGCTGAGCTTTAACAGTAGCTAACACCAGCACGTCAAGTATGAGTAGTCAGAAGCCCCATTCAGCCCACAGACCGTATGTGTCTGTGGTGGGTTGACCTTGTCTGGCTACCAGGTGCCCACCCAGCTGCCCTCAAACTCCCCTTCCTTAACACATGGGGAGGAAATAAGCTAGAAAAGGTCTGAGATAGGTCTGAGATAAAGGCAGAGAGTTTGCTTAGCAGTTACTGTCATAGGCAAAACAGGCTCTTCTTGGAGGAAATTAAAAATTTATTGTCAATTAAAAGTGAGTGGGATGGTTAGAAACAAAGACAAAAACTGAGACACCTTTCTCCCACCCCATTTTCTAAAGTTCAACTTCATTCTTTGACTTCTGACTCTTCTGTCTCCTCTCCCTATGCTCCCATTCCCTGAGTGGTGCATGAGGGGTGGAGGGTCTGATGAGTTCCTCTCTGCTGCTCCTCACACTTTTCCACTGCTCCAGCATGGGGTCCCTCCATTGGGCTGCCATTCCTTCAGGAAATATCATCCTGTTTCACCATGGTTCTCTTAGCAGGCTGCAGTGTGGACAGCTGCTCCACTGTGGTCTCTCCCATGCAAACAACTGCTCCAGGTCTGGAGAGGCAGTAGAGGTTATTGATTATCTTGGGAGCAGCAGCTGGGTGGTTTATACTTCAGAAGTATCTGGTTTTAACTGATAAAATGGAAAAATTGTATGTTATTGCCATTATTTTTCTTTGTGTTTAGAGAATTGAACTGTGTGCTTTTGCCTTTTAAATAGCATCATGCCTGGTTTTTTGGATGTTGTAGAATAAAAAAATATATTCTATATAAGTAGTCTTCATTAGAAAAAATCTGAGCATTTCTAAAGAGTTTGTATTCAGTATTTCCAGGAAAAATTTTTATCTTTTGCTTTCACAGACAATAGCAAGACAACTTGCAGAAATTTTGTTACGAGGTATGTGTGAACAGAGTTACTGGAATCCACTGGAAGATCCTCCTCACCAATCACCCCTTGATGATCCACTTCGAAAAGGTTCAAATACTAAGAATTATGCGCTCAGTAGAAGACCACGGGTATACACTGGAGAAAAGTATGGCTGAGTTTATACCTCTTTCGTTTCTGTAATTGCAGTTGTTGCCCAGTGCACTGGGTAATTTAGTTTATGTTTTTGAAAATGTAGAAGGAATTTGGCAGTGTGTAGATAGATAAAGAGAACTAGGGAAGAAACATGCTTCTCCAAGCAGAAGTTTGCACTGTATACATTAGACATTTTTCTCTCAATTGTAGAAATATTTTTTTCTATCCTGCTATATGTGACAGACTCAATATCTCTTATTATATGTGGGATACAAAGGAAAACATGAACTAGGTAGCAAATCAGATATTGCACATTTTGAAGTTGTGTGCTGCTTCTAGACATCTATTCGGCTTTATCATAGAAAGATTCAACAATATGGAGATTCAAGTTGGTCCAGGAAGCATTATGAAAAAACAAAACATATCTAGAAATTTATCTAGCAGTTTCAAAGACAGTTTATTTCCCAAGGCTTTAGTCTTTAGCTATTCATCTTAGATTAGTTTTGACATTTCTTTATGATGCCACCTTTTTGTTCAGTGTGATTTGGCTAATAGCATTTATGATTTTTTAGATCTCTGTGTTATTGCCTCTTCAGTTTTCTTTAACCAGTTCTTCAGCTGAGCATAGCTTTCATGGTTTGTCTTTGGTTAATTGCCATTTCATGTTTTCAGTTGCTTCTTCTGCTCTGCCCTGTTACACTGAAATTACTCACGTGCCTGCATCTATCAGGAGAAACAGAAAATGTCTGGGTTCAGTCAACTTAACAGAGCTTTTTGCTTAGACAGGTCAAAGAAATTTCTCACTAATTTCTGCACAGAGAGGATCTTGTTTGAGGCAAACATCAACGTATCTGCAAAAATATATTTGAAATTGCAAGAGACAATGTTTGCTTTTCTTTTGATATGGGGCTTCTTAGTAGTTCTCTTTGGGGCAACGTCCCTTCTTTCCCTGAGAGAGTAACTTTTCCAGCAGCTCTTTCCAATAATTTTTCTGCTTTCTGGGTGCCATTGTCAGTAAAAAATGTCAAGTTAGGTTAAATCTTCTTCCAGGTTGTTAAATTCTGCATAGAAGAGTGAATTGTTAAATAAGGAGCACACTGATGCTTCCTCATCACTCCTCATTCCTTATCGTGGGTGGTTCTTATTCATGACTAATTGTGTTTTGAAATTTCTTTGTTACGTAATAATAAAAATATATTCTAAGATTTAGAATACTCTTAAAAATCTGGTGAGCAGTTGTACTGATTGAAAAATAAAAATATGACAACAGAACAGCTGCCCTGGGGTCTTAGCTTTTGTATATTACCACAATACGTTCACCATGTTGCTTTCAAACTGCCCGGGGTTCAGATGTCTTTTAGTTTCTATTTTCTTTCAGGCATTTAATTACTGCTTATATTTCTAGTACTTTAAAAAAACCCAAAAAGATGTTTTAATGTCAGACAAGTTTTGTTTCCTGTCTTTAATGTATTGTAGTTTAAACACCCTTGAGACCACAGGAATTGATTATTAACAATGACAAATTACTTTCTACATTTAATTAGGTAACTGTGGAACTAATGGTCTGACTTAACATGTACTTGTGCTAATTCAGAAATAGTTTAGAAGAAGAAATCTGAAGAGATAAAACATAGTCACCAGCTCGGGGGATTTTTTTGTGTGTATGAGAATGGATGAATCAATTCCTGCCCATCGTGTACCCAATGCATATTACTCTTGTCTGTCCACCAGCATAGGAGAGTGTTCAGAAAGCATCCAGCATGCAGAGAAAGCAGTGAAGTCTGGAAACTAGTCCTGTGCAAACTTTCAGCACTAAGTTAGAAGGAAGTATACTTCATTACAAACAAATAATTCTGTTGCTTGGAAGTAAGAGTGGTCATGGCAAGCGGGTGGAGGTTGTCATGGCTCTATTTAGAGATATTCGTAGCTATTGAATGCATCATGAAAAAATTCTCAAGCATATCTCATGAAAGACTGATAGCAGTATTTCTCCACATATTGCCTAAAATACAAAAGTTCTCCTGTTCTTGTGTGGGAGTTTCCTTTTGCCAGCATTTGAATCAGTGATGTAGATTCAGGTCACACAGATTAGACTAGTTAAACTATGGGTTTAGTGTTTACAGTTGTCAAATTATGTTCAATTTTGGGATATTTGAATGAGTTGAACTCTGACAGCTGTGGTAGTTCTATTCTTTGATTGTGTTCAGCCAGCTTCTCTGAAATGCAAATATAGAGCATTGCAAAGAAATGCATTTTAACTAATTGATTTTTCTACGCGAGTTACTTTCTGTTTTCTTTTTTGGACATTTTCCAGTTTTTACAGTGCTCTTAATATATATGTGTGAACTACTCATAAAAGTAATGTGTTCTGCTTAAATAATTAAATTCTCATTTTGAACAGCATCTTCTGTCCTCAAGAAAATACAGAAGAAGCCTTACTGTTGCTGCTTATTAGTGAATCTATGGTAGGTAAAATAGAGCGAATGGGCATTTGCTGTATGTGTGTGCTTTCCTTGTTTTGGTTTTTTCTTTTAAATTAAAGTAGGACTTTTTTTCCCCCCATGCCTTTGCCTTGTCTTTCATTTTCTGTTAGGAAAGCAGGCGGTTATTTCTGAAACTCTTAAGTTTTGTTCCTCTGAGCCAGCAAGATGAGGTCTGCAATTGTTACAGAGTTTTTCTCCTTGGACTGGCTGTATCTTCCAGCCATAGGCAGGTCCTTCATTTGGCATCCCTTACCAGTGTGAGCCACTGTTACACCAATTGGTTGTTATTCAGACAGACACAAAATCTAACTTATTTTTGTTGTAAAAATCAAATCAAAAACTACTAGAACAGCATAATAAACGTCACCAAAAAGTGTCTTCCATTGTGCATTAAACTTCAGTCACTCAAATTTGTAAGTGATTTTTGGTGATACTGACATTCAGTATTTGCTGTTGGATTATTTTTTTGAAATGTCCCAATTTCCTCAAGAAATGCTTCCTTTCAATGGTCTGCTTGTGCCCTTTTTTAACCTTCCACATTTTCTGCTAGTCATCAATCAACTGCCACATACTGACATTCTCATACCATGTCAGTTTTACGTTCTCAGATAAAATGAAATGCTGGAGCTTTTGCTGTTTTTTAACCGGAGGGGTGAAACCTCTACAGTCTCAGGCATCATGCAGTCTGTCTCACTTCACATCAGTGAGATGGAGTCTTTTGAATTCTACAGGTGATTCAAATGCTTAAATGTTTTGGCATAATTTCTGTTTTGCTACAGTATCAGATCAGAACATTTTAGTGAACATTGTCCTAGTTTAACTGTTTTAAAGTGGCAGATATTTACGTTTTAGTGCTAACTACTTTCTTCAGTCCTAGTGATCTGTCTTGCAATATTCATGACAGAATCTAGAAATTCTGTCTAGATTCTGATTCTCAGAATACAGAAAAATTGGCTGAGCAAACATTTCCACATATCATATATTGGTTTTGCTGCAGTATATACTTACCACTGAGAGGTGCTGCCTGTGCCTCTGTAATGTACCTGAGCAGCAGTGAAGATGTAGAGAATTCTGATGTGAACTGTAGTCTTGGTGTGAAATGAAAGCAGTCCCAGTTCTGCAAGATCTGACTACTGATTGCTGTGTTTGCATGTGTAGTTCCTTACTTATCATCATTAAGAAGCCAAAAGCCAAATTAAAAGTACTGCCTTGTCAAGTGTCATTTCAGGTTACTTACAGCTTTTCCTTTGTGAATTAGATCTGCCTAATTATATCAAATGCTGTCAGTGCAGAGCATATACCTTTAGTAAGCTTTCATTTTTTTTTACAGTAATTATTGCAGATTATTTCAGGCAGAAGAGTTTGTTTCGGGGAGTCTAAAATCTTTGACATGATTGACGTACTTTGGCTAAGTCATTTATTCAAATTAGTTTTGGAGGGGGGAAAGGGGAAAATTAAGCATAAAACTATTCATCATTACAAACTTACCTTTCTGAGAGTTGAGACCTGTTATTTCAGCTGCAGTGCATGCTAACTTTTTAGGTGTAGTAGTTATGAAGTAGTATGTGATTTATGGTTCTGAAACCAGTCTTTGGGAAAGAAATAACACTTAGAGAAGACTGAGTGACAGTTGGTGTTTTGATACGCTATTATGTTACTAAAGTGGTATGATTCCTTACTTTCATTGTCGGTGAATTAGTAAGAAAACACCCCATTAAAGGCCAGGTTGGACAGGGCTCTCAGCTATCTGGTCTGGTGGAAAGTGTCCCTGCCCATGACAGGATGATCTTTAAAAGGTCCCTTCCAACCCAAACCATTCTATGGTTCTATGATCTGACATCCTCATGTTATGGTGCATGTATGTGTTGCTTCATGTCAGCTGAGTTGTGGCAGCAGTATCACAGAACAAATATGTTTGGAATGGACTTCTGGAGGTCATTTTGTCCAGCCCCCTTGCTCTCACAGGGCCGTCTGGATTAGGCTGCATCTCTGTCCAGACTTCTTTTGAATATCTCCAAGGAGAGAGATTGCCTCTAGTCCTGTCACTGGACACCACTGAAAAGAACCTGGCTTCCTCTTCCTTGTATTCTCCCTTTAGATTATTCCTGACATTGAATAGGCTCCCCACCTGAGCATTGTCTTTTCCAGGCTGAAGAGTCACAGCTCTCTCAGCCTTTCCTCATAAAAAAGGTATTCTGGTGTCTAATACATCCTAGTGGACATTTGTTGGACTCTCTCCAGTAGCTCCATGTCTCTTGTACCGGGGAGTCCAGAACTGGACCCAGTACTGCAGGTGTGGCCTCACCAGTGCTGAATAGAGACGAAGGATCACTGCCCTTGACCTGCTGGCAGCACTCCTGCTAATGCAGCCTGGGCTATCAACAGCCTTTTTTCCAGCTGGGGCACCTTGCTGGCTCCTGTTCGCCTTGGGTGTCCACCTGGACCCCCAGGTGCGTTCCTGTCAAGCTGCCTTTGAGTTGGGGAGCCCCCAACATGTACGCTGCCTGGGTTTGTTCCCTCCAGGACTTTGCCGAAGGCTTTGATGAGATTCCTGTCAGCTCATTCCTCCAGCCTGTTGAGGTCCCTCTCGATGGCAGCACAGCCCTTTGGCATATCAGTTCAGCAAACATGCTTCGGGTACATCCAGATCATGAACAGGATCAGGCCCAGTGTCAATCTCTGGGATACACTGCTTACTGGCTCCAGCTAGACTTTGTGTCAGTGGTCACCACACTCTGGGCTCAGCTCTGTGTGAGATTCTTAACCAGTGGAAAAATGTCTGGGCATATTCTTCGTTCTACTGAGGCTGCACTGAGTTACACTGCTCAAGTGTTTTAGAGGCTTTTAGTGTGTAAGTGTGGCTACATGACACACTGCAGTTTAACTGTCACCTTAGAGTGGCTGAGACCACAGCAAATCTGAAATCTGAGCATTTAAGTTCCTGCGTACTCTGTTTTATAATTATCAAGAAAATGATTGTTCAAACACACAAGATATCTGTAATAATTTTGAGACATCCTTATGCTTTGGCATTGTTAACCATTGTTTCACAGGAAGTGCTAGTTCACAGCTTGTTCAAAACTTGCAAGGAGTTGAGTCAAACAGTGATTAGAGGTGAAGTTAGAAAGAAGTTGTTGAAGTTGACTAAATATTTATGCAGTGTAAAAAGTAAAAGCCAAAAACTTCTTGATCAAAAGAAATCAAAATATCTGTTTGGGTGTGTGTGTATGTGTGTGTGTGTGCATGTGTGGGGTTGTTTCAAACCAAGGTGTGGATTATTCAGTTGATAATTCCTGAGACGTCTGTGCATTTTACACTCCATGTATCTTTTTGAAAAATGTTCAATATTTAATCGTTCTGATTCTAAAGATGTATTGAGTATGTTCAGAGCTTAAAATGTTACCCTGTTAAAGTGGAGAAAAAATTTATTATCCTTTATTGTGTGTCATTTTTTGCATCTGAAAGAGGGGGGGAAATGCTGCCTATTAAAATTTAGTGTTTTTAAGTAAATGGACTAAGGGGGCCATGCCCTGTGAAATTAAAAATAAAGAGAGGGATGAGGAGAGAGAAATATCTTTGACTTCTGATTGCAGACCACCAGATATATTAGCATTTGTACCAGTGGGAATATTAAACACCAAGAAACCTAGAAATAGATAGGATAGCAAGACAATGTGTTTTCAGAGGCTTGATGGTAAAGTGGGAGAAGCACAGGGTAGTTCAGTGAGGTACTAGTTACTCTGAGACCTGAATTTTGTTCTTTGCCCTTGAAAATGATTTCTCTGTGAGCATGGTCAATTAATTTAATCCATTTCTAGCTCAGTTTTCTTCCTTCCCAAAAGGAACACTTTTAATTAAGGAATTAGGTTTGCAATGTGCCTTTCACAAAACATATTTGAAAGTACAAACCCTTACTGCAAACACAGCCCGATTCCAAAGCTGTGCCCAGAACCAGGATCAGTTTTCACTTCTCAGTAGTAACTCCTGAAGGTGATTGTGGGTTATCATGGGAGTGTTACCATTCACAAGTGAGATGATAGTGTCATAATGTTGTGAAGAGAAAAGAAGTTTATTATTTTATGAAAGCTGGATTAGAGGATTTGAAGATCCTTTTAATATGTTTTGCCAGCACAGGAAAAAAAAATTTAGTAGATGAATATCTATTATATTGAAAATATACCTTCTTTTGTTTCTGAGAACTCTTTAATAATTTTAAATACATTACTTAGTTTATGGAATTAGAATGAAGTAATTAAAAATGGGTCCATGTAGAAACATCAGTCTTGCCACTAATATATAGAATTGGTGATTCTTTCTATCTATAAATTAGGATCAGATCTCTCCATATCCCTTATAGCAACTGCTGACTGTGAGGTTGAGTAGAATGGTAGTTACTTGAGTGAAAATACTGCTTGAATTATAATGGTTGTCTTGGTTTCTTTCTTTGTGGTGTGTTTCAGGCTAACCGTGATGCTGTACTGAGCAGAATACCAGAACACAAGAATGATCGTATCATCAGTTTGCAAAGTGCATCTGTAGTCTACGATTTACTTACGATAGCCTTGGGAAGAAGAGGCCAATATGAAATGCTTTCAGAGGTTTGTTGATAGTAGCAAATATTCGTCTGTGTCATTGTTGCTGTTTTCTGTTAATCATGTTAACATGGTACATGGTAGTAAGAAAGGGCTAAAACAAATATAGTTATTCTGGCTACTTTATAAATACAGGAGGTAGTTTCCACCACAGAATGTTTACTGTCTAAATTTATAAAAATGACTTGAGGTGGCCAAACAGAGAAGTTGTGTGGAAGGTGGTAAATGTTTAATGCCATGGAAGTTCACGTGATTTTTAGGTGGCATGCATGGATCTGCTTAAAAAAGGTACATATTAAATAGAGAGAGAAAGAAGGAATGGCAAAAAATAAAAGCTGTTCTGGATATAAACATGATAGATATAATTTCCTAGAAAAAATATTGTAATGAATGAAAAAAGATTTCAGAAGAAAACTTACTTTTGCACTTCTTAATACTTGAGGTGATCCATAGTCCTTACTGTTTGTAATTGTTTTGAAGTTAGTAAAAACGAAACTGAGTTAATAAAAAATTTTTCAGTTCTTTGGGAAATGTGTTCCTTACCTCAATGTGTGATGTTTTATTATGTAGCATACTTGTGTTTTGTTAGATTGTGGCAACTTCTTCAGGAAGCTGCCAAGTACTGTTGACAGTTTTATGCCTGTGAAACAGCTACAGCTCTTTGGGCAGAGCAGACCTTTCTGCTGCTCAGACAGTGCTCACCCAACAGCAGGGTACTGTTGCCAACCACAATTAATTATTGATGTCCAGAAAGAGTATGAAGGCATACCCAGAAACTGATTTGTTGAGAAATGGTTTCTCTCTACCACAGTAGAGGAATTCTATTAAGAAAAAGACGAAAAAAGAAAGCTCTAGTTCTTCTCTGATATATGTTGATGGTCACCCGTTTATCTGCATCTCACGTGATGTTAAAGCCTCAACTTTTTCTTGAAAGTACTTCATAGCTGCCAGTTGGGATACGAGTCCGTTTAAATCAGAACAATGTGAGGTGTTTCACAGAAAAAGGAGTACGAAGCTCACACAGCACCAGCCCTACAACATAATCTAATCAAGGATATTTCCATTTACTTGCCAATACAGACACTATTACCTTCATGTAGTTTTAGGTGGTTGCACCAAAAGTGCAAGAGGTGGCCATTGTATTTTTCAGTCTAAAACTTCTGAAACAAGAGACAGCAACGAATATTAAAAAAAAAACCAAACCAAGAGACCAAAAGGCCTTGAAAACTTTGATCTCTTTTTTTTTCCAAGTGACTGGCAACCTTTCCATTTTATATAGTAGACTAGCAGCTAGGCAGGGATAGAACAGCCCTGGATTCCAAATCTGATTCTTACATTTTTTCTCATGTCTTGATGGTTTTGTTGTAGGGTTTTTTGCTGTGGAATTTTTGTCTTTTTTTGAATCTTAAAGAACCATTATATTTATGGGAACATGACAGGTTCCTGGGGGTCTCTACTGTCTCCTTTGGAGCACTTAGGATAGTACTTACGTCACAATAGATGCATCTTCTTGCTTGCAGTTCTTCTTCCCTTTCTAAACAGGGTGGGCTTTTGGCTTCATTAGGAAAGCTAGAGGTATCTCTTAGCCATGTTCTTAGCCAAGTGTCTTGAAGTGTAGGACATTGCCCTGAAGGGTGGAAAGAAAGACTTACAGCCCCCTCACACAGAGAAAAGCATAGCACTTGTTTCCCACACTGTAGCTGACAGATGGTACTACATGTTCCTTTTCCTTCTGTGCTTTGAGCACATTTGAATGTTCTAAATAGTGGAAGATGTTTTAACTTGACTTAGATCTTTGATTTCAGTGCCTTTTAGCAGCTTCTTGTGCTGGTGGTGTTCGTTGCAGACAAAAGCAGGACCATAAATATTTGGAAAGTAGAGAAGACTCCATATTTGACAAGCTGCTTAGTTGAGGGGTTTTTAGTCATGGCCTTAGGCTTTGAAAGCTGAAGTCCACCTAAGGCTTGTTTTAAGGTCTTTTCTACTTGTTGGTTTTTCCTGGGGTTTTTTTTGGGGGGAGTGTTGGTTTTTTTTTTTTTGGAGGGGGTGAGGGGTTTTTTGTTGTTTGTTTGTTTTGGTTTTTTTTAATCTAGCATCTTTGTAGCAATATTCCAACAAAATTGTATGTATATTATTTTGAAATGTTCTTTTTGAAAAAAGAAAATAATTCCATTGTGTTTGAAAAATACTGTCAGTACAGAATAATTAAAATGTGTTTGTCATATATACATGAAGTGTCTTTTCTGAATATGAAAAAATCATCTTATGAAGACCTGATATAATAAAATACTTACTTTAGCATCCAGATACTCTAGATATACAGCTGCAACAGGATCTTACCAGGAAATGATTAGAACATCTCATTTCCTCCTATCCTTGTCATCCAAAGCACAGTGGAAAACATAGACTTTAAGAAGTTCTTACAGTTTAGTGAGTAGAAGATACCTGCCCTCAAGTCCTGCTGCCAATAGTGTGTAACCTTTGTAATTTGTAGTATTAAAATAAACACATATTCATAGATGTTAAAACATTCTGTTCAGTTATATAATAGCCACTTAATTTTTTAGGGCTTCTTTCTCTTTGAGCTGATTTTGATTGCTCAAGTGGAGCTGTTGTAGATTAAATCAAAAATTGGGGAGTTATTCTAACTGTGGAAATGGTATTCACCCACCAGTTCCAATATCTTATTGCTGCCTTCTGGTTTAGCTATAGCTGATTACTTACAGAAGTAGTTGGTTGTTATATAAGAACATTAAATGATGAAAAACCTGTCTCATCCTTGTTAAATTGTTCTAATGCCAAGTCACGTTCTTAACTGAAAAGGGCTCATGTTTTTATCGAGTTTGTATATAATGGGCTTTCAATTTCTTAGATTAGCTTCAACTGGATAAAGGAACTTTATACTGTAAATTCTTTCCTAAACAACTCTGGTTGTAACCAAGTTAGTTTTTTAACTTTGTAGGATGCATGATATTGAGCTTGTAAATGTCCTACTAGAAGAGATACTTTCCAGACCAGAAATCTTCCTACATTTTCATCATTTCATCTTTCAGCTCACTAACTTCAAGCATATATTTTTCAGGAGACCATAGTGATAAACAAACAAATTCAGTAATGTGTTCAACATAGCCTGTTCATACAGCGATTTGTGATTATTTACAAGCCAATATCAACAGTGGCATTTTCTGTAGGAGAGGGATTGTGCTGAATGTGTTTTCAAGTAGTTAAGTCAGTTGCCATTATCCTGAACATTATCTTACCTTGCAGCCTGCCTGGTGACTATTGCTTGTCATGTATTTCTTGTTAGAGTCTGTAAGTCTTTGAAATTCCTTGTTGTTACTTTGCTCAGAAGAATCCAGTTGAAGAGGTGTTCATGTTGTCATGTAGGTCACAAACACATCCATCTGTTCGTTCCTTACCCCACATACGCTAACTGCCAGTTGTGTCATCTTACAAAGAATAGAAAAATCATGTAACTTGTCACATTTCTTATTGAGCAGGGCCAAGTAAGTAGAACTTCAAGTCAAGTAAATGGAATGGTAGATATATTATTATTATTATTATGTTGAAACTCAAGCCTTTTAGGATAATATACAGTTGAGTTCTGTGCCCTTATAATTGCAAAATTATAAAATCCTGAAGTATGAATTTCTTAAACCTCATTTTCTGCAGTTAGACTTTGTAATTAATTTTTAATTGAGCAAGGCCTAGAAAAGAAATTTTACATCTTTTACAGTACAGTGAGCCTTATGTATGCATCTCTGGGAAATATCTAAAGTAATAGAAGTAATCACACATAACTTACTTGTTTCTTTCTGTACTCTTTTTGTTTCCACTTATGAAAAGTCCAATGGGAAAGTAAATCCTGTCTTGTTTTTCATAGCAGACATTTAATTAACTTACTACACCTGCAATCTGATGATGAACCTTTAACAGCAGTGTTAAAGTATTTGGTTTTAGACACCTCATTTCCTTTCAATAATATAATAAAAATTGTGTTACATAATAGTCTTGATACTAGACATTGTGTGGTAGGATAAGTTCTATCATATATTAGTTACATGTAGCAGATAAAGCACTTCTGTTTTGTTTCCTCTTCAGTGCTGTTCTTTGCTTCAGATTCTGGTGTAGTGTGGAAACACACTGCACACCTGATTGTGCTTTCTGTAATGTTAAGGCTGAGTTTGTATGGGAAAAATAATTTGTGTTTTTACAGTTTACCATATACACTGTAGCTGTCAGAGCAGAAAGCTGCTTCATGTAATTGGACTCTGCAGACTAGAAAATTAGTTTATTCCTGAAAAGTATTTCACCTTTGTACTATTTAGAACTAGCCTGATTAGTTAAAATTAACATAGCAAAATGAAAAAATCTTTATTGATAACAGCAGATATGAAGCATTCAAAATTAGTTTATAATGCTAATTTCATATATTTAATCTCAGTGTATTAATAATGAATTTCCTTTGGCATTCAGTTAGTTTGTTTAAAATCTCAGCAGAATGTGGAGTGTGAAGTTAAAATTTCTACAAATAGAAATAATACTTCAAGGTGAATCTTTATATACCACCCCTCCTTTTAAATGGTGGTTGTAAGTGCTTGTGGTACCATTGCTTATTTAGTATTCACAACTTAGGAAGAGAGTGTGTACAATTTTTATTTTCACGTAAGACTTATCTCCTACTTTTTAGAAATGATAACTTCAGTAAGCTGATATTCATCATTCCATTTTTCAGACTACATAATACAGTACCAGCAGGAGTATTTAAACAAACATAGTAAACAGGAAATCAGTTTTCTGTTAAATTCTTTTCCATATAGAATCTGGCAGCTGTTTTCATGCATTTGAATAATAAAATTTTTTTTATTACATGTATGTTAGATAAGAGTCTATGAGAAACTCTTAATACTAGAATATCTTCTCAATAATTGAAGAACATCACCCTAAATAACATTTCCCCCCCATATTTAGTGTTTAGAAAGAGCCATGAAGTTCGCTTTTGAAGAGTTCCATCTTTGGTATCAGTTTGCACTGTCCTTAATGGCAGCAGGAAAAGTAAGTGTACATTTTTTCATATAATTCTTGTATTGATGGCATTTGATAACAATGTTTAGCACTTCCATTACTTTAGTCTGTAGTGTTTTTGAAAATAATTCTAATCCTTGAATCACATAAGTATGCTGTACTCCTGATTTTATTCCCAGTGTTGTACAAAGAATGTTGTTATTTGAATAGTTTCTAAATTAGGTGATGATAACAACTATCTTGCCAATAATCTTAAAATAAGCTGATTGAATACAAGTAGTGAATTATACCAGATCCTATTATCCTGTAAAACTTGTTTAAGTGTGATTTGATGATTTAATCTATTTTATACTTAGGTACAAATTAATGCTGATTCGTGATGCTCTTGCTATTTTTTCCTTTGGAAATTTCTGACTTTATCTCCTTTAATATTGCTGCCTTTGAGACTGTATGTTCTGTGCAAGTAATAGATTTTTAAAAAATTTTATATAAACTAGGAACTTAAGCTTTTAGATGCAACTCTCTGTTTTCAATTCTTTTTGCTTTTTCCTGTCACGCTACAGAAAACAAATGACATTCATTATGTAATGTAAACAACTAATTTTCTAAAATATCATTCTCAACGGGGATATTTTGCTTATTTTCAGTATGGGGGAAAGGAATGTATTTTCCTTAGAAAATATTTTAGTGGCACATTGGTTCTGAAGAGGCTTAGTTCTTCTTCCAACTCTATTTACTTTATCTTCTAAACTGTGATTAGATGGAGCCAAGTAAGTTTAAAAAAGAGGAGCAGTGCCATTCTGTCTTATATCAGACCTATTCTGTGTTCTGCTTTAACTCCCAAAGAACACCAAAACACTTTTGTTCAGAAAACTCTGTCCCATTCCTTCTCTTTCACTTGCCTGGCTCAAATGCTGTGAGTTTGCAGGCCTAGCAAAATTTTAAATGCATCTCAAAACTCTTTTCTGAATTGTGTGCCATTGGAACTACCTTCTTAGCAAATGTTTCTGTGGGGATGCTTAATGAAAGTTCATTATGTGTTAAATAACAGTAGCAGTGCCTAAAGTCTTGTCTTTCACTAGCTTGAGGAGTGTGACCAATTGTCAGCAAAATGTGTAGTGATGTCTCCTTCACAAAGGAAAAATAAAGTAAATGGTGGAAATATTAATCTTCTGTCTGTGAAATATACTTATGCTTTTAGTAATTTAAATGGAAAATGTTTTAAACAGTCTGCTCGAGCTGTTAAAGTCTTGAAGGAATGTATACGTTTGAAACCAGATGATGCAACTATTCCACTCCTTGCTGCAAAGCTCTGCATGGGATCTCTGCACTGGGTAAGCTTTGCCCTCTGTCTTCTCAGCAGGAGCTGTACTAAAATCTTGATTTAGATATGTAGCAAATATTTTGCACAGTGAATGCATGCGCTTGGGCATATCTAAAAACACAGCATAGATATATATATGCACATGTACATCCCTGTTTGAATGGCTAATTTGAAATACTTGACAGTGATTATGTTTATCAAGGTAGCATATTCTGATACTGGTCTAAGACATAGCTTAAAATACATAGAAATTGAAATGCTGGAAGACAGATCATAAATGCAACTTAAACTTCTGTTATTTTCTGCAAGGAGAAGCTAACTTTCAGGAAGATAATGAGGCAAATCTCTTGAAATCAAGAGGCTCTTCTGGTGGTACCATGTTTGCAGGCAGCTGTGGTTTATAAATTTGTAGTAGGAAAAATTGAGTATTTTATTGGAGTATTTAGATAAACTTGAAATGGGTGTATCTGTACAAAAAACCATTAAAGTGATCAAAGATCATCATGTTGTTTTCAAGATACTTGTGTACTTTTTAGAATAATGGGTATATTTTAAAAAGAAGGAAAAGAGAAGGGAGAGGTCACATACAGAAATTGAGGTGGTGGTGCAGTAGCACAAACATGACTTGAGGGTGACAAAATACAGTCTTAATTAAGGTATATCCTAGTTCTGTAAATTGTTCCCTATGGATTGAGTATGGAGTAGCTTTGAGTATGGAGTAGCTTTCTGTACTTAACATTTACAGTTACTGGAATGGATTCAAATGGACTTTTTTTCTTTCTAGATTATTAAATAGTGTGCTATCATGGCAGTTAAACCTTGATTTTTTAAGTGTTTCTCTGTTTACAAGTTTGCATCCATTCAGCAATGCAGTATTCAAAGCAGAAATCTGCACGGTTATACCTGTTTTTAACAGGCTTCGAGCCATAGTTCTTGTGATTGATTTTCCTAAATAAATGGTTCATGGGTCAAGAGCTCTATTTATAAAGTGCAAAAATGGTAGATGGCATGTATGGACCATATGCACCTTTTTTATTAAAAAAAAAGAAAAAAAAAGAAAAAAGGCATAAGCACAGTAAGTGTGCTTTGTGCCAGATTTCTCTCAATCATAGGGATAGGTGTTTCAGTTTAAAATCTGTGATTTTTACTCAATATTTAGCAAGAAAACTAAGTCTAATGAAAAATGAAATAGTCCTTCAAAGCAATCATGGCCGAAATTTTAACCGGTTCAGTGTGTGTAATACACCTTCTAAGTATTCTGAGCATTCTATTGTAATGTAAGATTTAACTAGTTTTAGACTTACATGGATGTTTTATAATATTTTCAGTTGGAAGAAGCTGAAAGATTTGCCAATGCAGTGGTTGATCTTGGGGAGAAAACATCAGAGTTCAAAGCAAAAGGCTACTTGGCACTGGGATTGACATACAGTCTGCAGGCTACTGATGGTAAGATAGGAATAAACATTCACATTTCAAAATTCCCATGCTGCCTAAAAAAGGATACCTGGCTGAATGGTAGACATAAAATTAAAGCTTCTGTGTGCAACCGTTTTTTCAGTCACTGTATTAAAGCTTCTTCAGTTAGTGTGTGGAATGAAATCTCATCGTTCGTATCACTGATTAAATATATCCTTTTTAGCATCTTTGCGAGGGATGCAAGAGGTCTTGCAGAGAAAGGCTCTTCTTGCATTTCAGAGGTGAGTGGGTGTCGATCTTTCCATTTCGTTCTGCTATATGTAGTGCAAAGCTTTTATTATGTGCTAAAAAGAGAGACTTGTAAAAGATTGTGTAATGACAACTTCACCTCTGGGAGTCTTCCACCATGAGAACAGAATGTATTTCTTTAGCATTTATTTCCATCATTTTCTGCCAGCATTACCTAAATTGATTTTTAAGGATTTCCCTTCACTTAAAGACATTTATGTTGCTCTCTAATATTCTGATATAGAAGGAAAAACCACACAATGTAAGGTTTCAAGCCGTGGTTTGATGAGATAGTGTTTCTAAGAGCTGTCCACTGATCAGATTGTATAGGAGGCCTTTGCAATTATCTCTGTAGAAGCAGAGCAGTAATTGAGGCCGTGCTGCTGGGGCTGAGGGGTGAAGTGCAAGTAGTGAAGTAGTGAGCTAGGGAAAAATGAAAATTCTGTCTGGAGATGTAACAGTGTACGCAATGACAATGCAAATGTCATCTTCCAAGTGCATTACCTGGAAGCAGTGCCATTGGGGATGACAGTAGTTTATTCTCATGGACTATGCTAACGAAAATGACGATAAACAGGTGAATGAAAACATTTCTTCCCTAATTACAGAAGAAACAAATCTTCATGACAAAGCTGGCAAAAGTGCTTCAGCATCTAAATATGTCTTTTATGTTTATGTACCCTTGAAAACCCTTCTATGGTGAGATAAGCCTAAATAACAGATTTGTGCGTTAATGTCAAAAAGAAGTCCTGGCTTTTTGGTGGTGATTTTGTATCTGAGGGGATAGGGTTGAAAAAGTGTTTTGCAGGTAACTTTAGAGTGAGGCTGGTATGTGTTGATCCTTCTTTTTTCTGTCTTGTCTTAGCAATTCCTCTGTATATAAATGTTTTAACATATCTTTGCTCTTCTGTTCCTTAGTGGTTTTAATTAGGATTTTTACTACTTCAGCATTTTCTCCATGTTGAAACTGAACTTTCTACCTCCTGATTTATACCTCAGTTCCTCACCCATCCCTCTTACCACTACTGACTTAATCATCACTGTTTCAAAACTAGTATGCTAACCATTTTTCACCAATTCTATGCATTCAGTACTTTTGAGACCCTAATAGTGAGTTGCTTTCTTCTGAGGATTCCTTGAAACAGCAAGGGATGAAATGGATCACAGTGCCATAGGACCACAGTGCCACAGGACTATAACCCATTCCAGTTCAGTGTCTACTGACCCTATTCTCCAGTTTAGTATAGTGATTCCCAAAATTCCAAGAGTCAACTTTTTGGATGGCTAAAAGCCCCCTCCAGCCTGGCCTTGAGCACTGCTGGGGAAGGAGCATCCACAACTTCTCTGGGCGTGTTCCAGTGCCTCACCACCCTCATAGTGAAGAATTTCTTCCTACTCTCTCCCAGTTTGATGATGCTACCCCTTTTCCTATCCATACATGCCCTTGTAGAAACCTCCTGTCCAGCTCTCCTGTAGGACCCTTTTAGGTACTGGAAGGTGCTGTAACATCTTCCTGAGCCTTCTGTTCTCCAGACTGAACAATCCCAACTCTCTCAGCTTGTCTCTAAAGAAGAGGTGCTTGAGCCCTCTGGTCATTTTTGTGGCCCTCCTCTGGAGTTACCCGAGCAGGTCCACATCCTCCCTGTGTTGGGGACCCCACACCTGGACACAGCACTCCAGGTGGGGTCTCATGAGTGTGGAGTAGAAGGGGAGAATCACCTCCCTTGCCCTGTGGTCAAACTTCTTTTGATGCAGCCCAACACATGCTTGGCTTTCTGGCTCGTAAAAGCACATTGCCAGGTCATGGCAATACTCAGCTTCTTATCACTATGAAATTACTCTTTCTCAGTCTCTGTTCAAATATTGTTGCTTGCTTGCATGTTATGTTGTCTTTCACCCAGCATGCCTACTTTCTGTTACCACATCTGAAAAGTTTTCTAGGAGATGGAAGTTGAATTCTCTGTCTCCTGCCAGTTTATAAAGCAAGCAGCCCATACTGGACTTGGTATTTTGATGTGCCGTTTTTTTTTTTTAAATAATTTTATTGTGGATTTTAAAAATGACCTACCTAGAGGACCAATTTCTGAAGAAATACAGATCCTGAAGAAATACACTTCCATTTTGAACCCTTGCCTGACCCAGACTTCAAGGCTTACCAATTTGTGGTGGTGGCCATTCAAGAAGGTGCTTGTTACTCTCTTCACACAGTACTTGAGGAAGTGTTTGNTTATTTTTTACTGCACTTTGGGATGCTTCTGTTTTTTTTTTTTTTTTTTTTTTTTTGGAAGACTTTCAGAGCTTTTCCTGTGGTTAGTGTGAACTGAAGTTTCACAGAACTCACCAAATGGTAGATAGAGAGTAACAGCTTTATTCTTTCACTGTCTGAAGCTTGGGTGACTGAAGAAGCACTCTCTAAGTAAAAATCTCATGTTCTTGTTTAGTATTGCTTAATTTGTGAATTTAAATTTAAAAAAGGACTGGTCCTGGACCTTATTAGGCTTCACCTGTACATCTAGTCTCCAGTTTGCAGGTGAAGTTAACAAAATATGGAGCTGGCCCTTAGTAACTTAAAACTGCTTTGAAGCATGCTGGGTGCAGTTACTAAGCTAATGGGCCTGTACAGCTGTTTGGACTTGAGAAGACAAAAATGCACAGGTCAGAAGCAGAAGGTTCTCTGTGGTTTTAGTGGTTTAAAGGTCAATTTTGATGCTTCCTGCCAACAGAAGCGACTCACTAGATGTTCCAAAGATGATTATTGAAAATCATAGTTCTAAATGAGACTCTGTTAAAAGAATGCAACAAATGTAAATAAAAAAATGATTCCAGGCTTCCTGCCTAGTACTTACCAGGCATCATTTTGGGGTACAGCCATAATTGTTTTTATTGTTATGCTCAAGTATCACCCTGCTAAAAAGCTCTTATCTTGCAGTTTCCGTAGGACAGTAAAATGACTAAGTCTCAGAGTGTGCATTTGACTAAAATATTAAAAAGAAGAGAACGAACATAATTTTTTAAAAGGTGGAAAAAAGTTGATATAATTAATCTCTTTAAAGGCATGGTGTTCTGAGGAATTGATATTTGGATTTTTTTTCCCTTTTGAAAGAAAACTTCTGTAAGAAAACTTCATTTATGATTTTTTCTTATAAATATTCTGAGTAATGACATCTAGTGTTTGTTTAGGGGTATAATTTATTTGAGGAATCATTTTGTATTAAAGATTTACTTTTTAAGATTTAAGCTGAAATGACATAATTATTTTCAATTAAAAATGATTTTTCATGTCCCAAGGTGCCTTCTTTAAATCAAGAATGATTGAGAAGTATAAGAAGAGTTGCTGAAATGAACACCACTTATATCAAAATATGAGTATACATGTAGTGAAGAGATCTGAATATGAATAAATGAATATATATGAATATAAATGAATATGTATGCATTTAAGGGTATATCTAACCTGTCTGAACAGGGGGGAAAATTCACTTTTTGTTTTATTTCTTTGTTTTTAAGGGCTCACAGTTTATCTCCAATGGATCATTTGGCAGCATTTTACTTGGCACTGCAGCTTGCCATATCCAGACAGGTTAGTTGTGTTTTAAAAGTGCAGCATCATGCTGTCACATGAAGATTAGAATTTGTATCTGTTGATGAATACAGATGAAGATTTCTTCAATAAAAACCTGGTTTTCCTTGTGCACATATTCATGTATATGGAAAAAACCCTGAAATACTCTCTTCAAACACCTTCAGTCTTACGCAGTTCTCCAGAGTTCTGTCAATATTTCCAGTTCTAGGATCACATATAAGACAGAGGCAACTCCACTTACTTCAACATTAATGTTGCTAGACAGAGAGAAAAAAACCAGTCAGTTTTTACAGTGTTTTTACCTATTATGTTTAATTTCTGCTCGGATCCTGGAGAGTGGAGCTCTTGAATACAGTCTTTAATGATCTTGACAGTGCTTAAATCTTGAGTACCTTCTAATATCTGTGCCCTTCCTGAATACCTGTGTGAGGCTTGGTGTTGGGGACAAAATTACAAAATAGTGTTTAAGAAAACTGGAAAATATTTTAATGCTATAAAAGAGAATAGAGCTTAGTCTAGCTTGTACAGCTGATATGTTTAAGGCATTCTACCATACATCATATGAATTTGGATAACGTGGAATTGCTTTCTATATATCATAGTAAGCCTCTTCCTATGTCATGTTTATTTCACAAAGTAGCCCTGAGCACAGTTTACATTCTCTAGGTGACTACTTTTCATCGCTAATGAGTAGCACAGACCTTGGACTGTGTCACATTAGAGTGGAATGGATTGTCACTTTACTAGCACAAAATATTTTTGAGGGGCAGGTTATGACTCTGTACATTCTGAATTCCAAAATTCTTGTGTTGCTGAATTAAATTTCCTGGTTTTAACACTTACTGTACTTTGAACAAAAACACAGGCAGCTGAGGAGATAATGAAATTCTACATAAGGAAAAGTTACTGTTGCTGTCTAACTGTACATTTCAGTTAAGCATTTCAATTAAAATGTTTTCAAAATTGTATAGAAATACAGCCAGGACTTGAAAGAGAATATTTTAAGGGGTTGAAGGGAACTGTTTTATAAAAACATGTATCTTACTTTCCAGAGTTAATATATTATGTAATTTTCAGTGTTCACTGTAGAGCATCAGGTCCATTTTAAACTTCTGAGTAGTATCTTACAGGAGTGTATAGAATTCTACGTGTTACCTGGGTGAGCATTTTGAAAATTTTATGGATGTCAATCAAGTAAAAGGCAATGCTTCTAATAGTGGTGCTTTCTTTTTCTGCCTTTTTTTTATTTTTTTAAATCAGATACCAGAAGCTTTGGGTTATGTTCGTCAGGCTCTGCAACTACAAGGAGATGATGCCAACTCTCTTCATCTCCTTGCACTCTTGCTATCAGCCCAGAAACACTATCATGATGCTTTGAATATCATTGATATGGCCTTGAGTGAATATCCAGAAAATTTTATGTGAGTGAATGTCATGTTTCTTTTCTACGCTTTCTCTCGTATTTATTTTTCCTGGATTCTCATCTCATTCATTTCAAGAGGGGATGAATTTGAAGATTGGTCTATTTTTTTTTTCCAGCAGTCTTCTTTCCTGCCCATTTATGACAAGTCTGCTTATTAAAGGCTTGTTAAACAGTGATAAAGGATTTGTTTTGGAAGGGAGGTTAGAACTGGATAGTTGATCTTATTTTGGTTTTTTCTACACCCTCCGTGTAGATAAATTCTCCCTGTTGCATGCTTTGTAGTATGTTTGTGTCTTCTATTTATATGCAGTATTCCAAGAAGGATAAACAGGACTTTACATTAAGCTAGGATAGATTTATCCCATCCTACAGATAACTCTATGGATATTGTATGGAATCTATTTTGTAAAATACATCATAAAGCAGAGACCTCATTTGCTTAGATAATAAGCAGTCATCTGAAGTTGGCTGATGGAAACTAAATAAGTGAACAGGGAAAAAGCATGTTTGCTACATGTTCTCTTGTTTAAGAAAGAAATGATTCTTTCTGTTTATTTTTCATGTTAAGTACAACTTAACATACATTTGGATTTTGTACTTTTGTAAGGGTTTTTTTTGTTTGCTTCTTTTGATTTGGTTTTTGTTTGTTTTGGTGTTTGTTTTTTTGTTTTGTTTTAATTAGATTTATTTTCTTATGAAAATCTAATAAAATTCTTTATAGGAAAATATCTCAGGGACAGCTTCCATTAACTTCCAGTCTTCCACTTTGATGTTTTACTAGATGTCACTAAGGTTGTAATCCATAATATTACACATATCCGACATGCTTATTTGAACAATTTTAAAAATTAACTCATTCTTAACTTCTAAATGACCAATTTATATATCTTAAATTGTTATTATATCAGCCGACCAGAAAAATATGGTTTCTTAAAGTATTTTTCGTTTGAAAATAGAAACTATAGTGGTTTTCCTTCCTGTTCCTTGACATTTCATGTCTCCATTTGACTGTCTCTGTAAGGTACTGTTGCCTTTTTCCTCACAAACCTGACCAGGACCTCTGTTTATAACACCTCTTGTCAGAACTTTGTGGCTTGCAGCCAGTTCTGTGCAACGGCTTTTGTTGCCTTTTGCTATATCTCACTTCCTAGTTTATCTACACACCTATGACTTATCTTGGTTCTTATCAGGGGCTTCTGTACATGTTTGACAATTTAAGTAGCAGTTGCTTTTTCTAGTCTGTGCTTTCTTCAGGACCAAGGGACTTGACAGTTAAGTCAAGGTTTGAGAGGCAATTGAAGTATCAGCTTCCTAATTTTATACTCTATTGTTGTTAAAGACAAATACGTTCAAAGCACTTTGACTGTCATCTTCTGTCTGTTCTCATTTCATCTTCTGCCACTTAGTGGCAATGTAAATAACGTAGCTGCATCTGCTGTGTATCTCAGAGTAGTGATAGTCCAGAAGTATTTCTGAAACTGTAGATTCAGAACTCCCTATTGTTTTAATTGTTTTGGTTATTCTATTAATCTCTGTTGTAATCAGAGAACAAGGGTTCATTCAGTACAATGTTTTAAAATACTCTTGTGAGCAGTCAGAAGGTATTTATGGGTTTTTCAAATGCAGTTCATGACTTTTCCAGAGTAGTTTATACTGCAGCTCTGGTTAAACATGTTGTCCCAGTTGTTCATTACAGTACTGATCTTTGTATTAATGTGTGTATATATATTAGTCATATGGGTTATAACAGTAGTTCTAAATTGTTGCTCCTGTTGTACAATACAGACTCTGTGGTGATACAGTGTACTGCGTTACAATGTACTGGTACAGATCAGGGAATTTCAGAGGAATATCTTGGCAGTAGGAGTCACCATCAGATGCAGTGATAAATGCTGAAGAATCCAAGGTGAAACAGTTAAATGTATGTCTAAAAGGTCTTTCAGATTCTCATTTTTAGTGCTGTCAAGTTTCCAGAGAAGTCAAAAATATGATTGAGATTTCTTGTCTGTTCTCTACGTTTGATACTGACAGCCAGACAGGCACATCTGGTCAATAATATAAATTTGAATTGATTCTATCATGTAACTGTGTTATTTTTGCAAGGATTTATCAGCTTTTGAAAAGTATATGTGGTGCATTTGAAATGGTTGACGACATATACATGCATATATATAAAATACAAAACACAACTGCTTAGTGTATTGTCGAGTCCATGTTCTTGTTTTGCAACTTCTGTGAACAATATAATCTCATGGTATTTCCTTGTAGACTGGAAAGATATCCTCTTGTGTTCCTCTACAGTTTGCTAATTCTTAGATACATTGAAACATTTGATTATTCACCTGTGGTGCTTTTTTGGGTTTTGTAAGCACTTCAGATATCTTTATGCTTTATCTTTCAGTTATGTCTGCAATCCAGTAAGATAAATACTACAAGAGCTCTCTTGGTATTCTCTGTATTTCTGTCAGGATCCTTTACCCCAGCTTTGTGCAAATTGATACTGTGGTGGCTTGCAGCATAATAAATCTCTATACTTGGAAATATTAGAGCATAATGCATGTGATTTATGTTATTCCTTATTTCTTTCATTTCTTGTGCATTATTCCTATCTGCATACCTCTATATGCTGTAATTGCATTGCTGCACTGAGTGCTGTTCTTGCTCTCTCCTGTATGTTCTTTTTGGTTTTCATTTCTTTAAAAAGGAATCTACGTTTTCACGAGTTTAATACTGCATCTTTGTAAAATGCCAGAGGTTGCAAGGAACTCATAGGATACACCATGAATCACGCAGAGAAGTGGCTACTTTCCAGCACTCTTCTGTTGTAATCAATTAGTAAATATGTTGTCTGTCAGTTTTTGGCGTTTGAAAACCTGGTGCATTCCTGGAGTTCATGTTCAATATTTGAAGCGTACCTTTGGATCTGCAATTAGTATTAACCTTCCTGCACTATAAAGCTAGAGAGTTGGCCAATCAGGTCATGATGTTGCCGTGGGCATCTTAGGTCAATAAGTAGAAGGAAATTCCTCAGAGCCGAAGAATTCTGTCCCATCATTATCTAAAGGAGTGCAAGCAGTGAGCAAACACCCTGGGCTGTTAGCAGCAAGGTATAGCTTTTTCTTTGAATAGAGAGTTGATTGTTTTTCCTGTATTCATTATATCAGCAGAATAAATGTGCAGTTTGCTCTGAGATCTGAATAGGTATTGGGAAAACTATTGTCAAAAATCTAAGAAACCTCTATAAGTGAAATAGATATGAAATAATGTTTTTTCAGAGATGATTAAAAAAAGTTATTTGCTGAATATTTATAGCACTATTTTTTCAAACTTTTTGTAGGTTTCAATTGCTAGGTTGTAGCCACTCTACTTACAAAGAAATCAGCTGTGTGAATACAATCAATCTCCTTTTAAACGCTGACTGATCTTTGAAGCCTCCTGCAGTCTGAGCAGGCTTTAATCTAGGGACAAAAAGATCTCTAGACAAAAGATTACTGAACAGATTAGGATACTGAAAAGACTGTGAGTACTGTACTCAGTATCAATATTGAGATGTGTGGCAATACGGTGCCAGTGCTAATAAATAAACCTAAATAGGTAATCCCAATCAGGTGCAACTGTGTTTGAATTCATTGAAAGTTAAAGTTTTTCTCCTTTCATTAGACAGCTTGTACCAGTAGTAGAAATATGAAGTCCAGTTCTTCTCCATCTTGAGAGGATTTTAACCCACAAATGATGCAGCTCAGAGTCCTCGCCATCAAACTATGTGGGAAGCTCAGTGAGATGATCCCTTTTGTCTCCTGAAACAGAAGCAGGGAAGTGCTGCCCTGAATGCAAAGAGACTAGGCAGGAATGAGCCACAATATATCCTAGATTGCTGAAGTACTTAGCCATGAGGGGGGCTTCAGGTCTCAGTTGCTAGGGTTTTCCTTGAGTTTTATTTCTGTTTATCCAGTGATTTCTCACTCTGAATGTGTAAGCAGTCCCAAAGGTGTGCATTACAGTCTGAGGGTGTGTTCAGGGTGATGCAAGATAATGGTGGCTGCATTGCATTGGTTCATATGGGCTCATATATCTTGTACAATATATATAGTACATGTGCAATTACCTGAGGGATCTTATTTACAATATTCCCTCTTTTTTTTGATCTGCTTATTTACAAAGAATTTTTATATTAGTGGTGTACTGAATGATGTGAAATCTTGAAACAACACTTCTGTCTGTTTTTAATTCATTGTTAGTCAAAAGTAGATTCTCAGTCAAGGGAGACAGTCAGGTTTCTTAATGAAGTACTTGGGGTCTTGTTTTCTTAATCTTAACTGTTTCGGGTTCCCTTATTATTTCAAATGTTGGGGCACTTAAAGATGAATATAATGCCTACAATTAGTGTAATTAGGCAAAATAAACAGTAAATTGCTAATTTTATGCTGAAAATTGGAAGTGCAATGGACAGCAGCTGACAAGCTTTTAAAGTAGCAGAAGTAGGGAGCAGCAGATGGGTTATTTGAGGAGTGCAAGCATGTTATTTTAATGTTAAGCACACTGAAAAAGGAAAGGCATATGGTAACAGGTTTGAAGACAACTGAAGACTTAGTTCACAGTTTAAACATTTACATTTCTTGAAGTGTGATGGAAATTTTTTTTCTTCCAAGAATATTTCACAGAAGCATCAGGCCAATATGTCATTCCTCTGAAAACTATTAAATCTTTTCCTTCCTGACCCTCAAGGGCTCTTTTGAGCTACATTAGATTTCCCAGAATCACAGGGCCTTTTAACATCCCTCTCAGTTCAGTGAGTAACAAACTTGTTTCCTTCTTGGAGATGTCCAGGTGGGCATAAAAAAACCTGGTTGGTACAGGCACTGTAGGATGATACATATACACTGGTGTTTTGTGGGACAGGAAGATTTTTATCAACTGAAGGAAACAGACTACCCTATTCTGCTTTCCCAAGGTCAGTTGTAGTTGCACTGCAGTGTATGGTGCTGGTAAAACTTGAGCTTTTGTGAGTTTTTTCCCTTGATAAATAGAGCACTGGGAATTATTTGAGGAAAGGATGGTAATATAAGATTGGGCAAGAAGTAGTGATATGCTATGCTTGCCAAAATCATGTCTTTCAGGTTTGTGTGTGCATTCTTGTCAATATTTGGCAAGATGAATTTTCAAATCCATTCCATTTTGATCCTGTTTTAATTGGGAGTTCAATGAATTAGTTCTCAGGAATGATTTTTCTGTAAGTCATGAAACACAGTATCATTTGCTTGTGTTTTTGCTTTTTATCCTGGGCTCTTCTACCTCACTCCCCCATCCCTCTTCCCCTTTGGTTGTTGTTATATGCTTTTACTGAATGGTCCATTAAAAAAGACATTGTTGATAGGTAGATATTACTTTATATAACAAATTGGTCATTGGCCTCAGGGTCTTATCCTTGAATTATGTTTGCTGAGCTGTAGATTCTTTGAAACTTGATTGAAGGAGTCCCAGTTTGGATCATGAGCTGGCTGCTGCAGGGAATTCAAGGCAGGCAAACAAAAAGTTTTCAAGTATAACTAATTTGTTCTGGCTTTAGTCAGAAACTATCTTCATTATAGTTTAGAGATTTACATTTTCTTAAGGACATTGAGTTCATAAAATGGAATACAGTATACATACACTGCACCAAAAATCACAGGTCTGACTTCTTTGGGAACAAATATATGGGGAATAAGAGGGTGCAAGGAAGGCCATCCAATGGATACCAAATATACCTATTCATGATTTTCACAAAATTGTGTTATTTTGGGGCCTGAAGGCTGGTTTTGTTGCGTCTTTTGCTTTTTTGGGAGTCATGCTTCAAATAGTAATCTGAACAGCCTATTTTTACTTCATCCATGTTTCTGTGTGTATATGGGCTTCCCAGTACTTGGGATCTGCATGGCCGATATTGGAGAAGGTTTGGTGATTGATTGAGAAACAGTTTAGAACACTTATTTTTTATTAAGTTAAATGCTTTTCTGGAGTTTTTACAAAAGCTAGATTTGTTTGCTTGACCTCCTGTTGCCAGTGTTGGGCATTTAGTGATTTCAAGGTACTTACAAATGATGATTTTTCATGTTTTATAGTGAACTCTTTATTTATGTCTTTCCTGATAATAGAACTCTAGACTGACTGTGCAGCAGTTCACTTTGCAAT
Organism: Drymodes brunneopygia; assembly: GCA_013400955.1. Lineage (NCBI taxonomy): Eukaryota > Metazoa > Chordata > Aves > Passeriformes > Petroicidae > Drymodes > Drymodes brunneopygia. The sequence goes on along the minus strand of VZTZ01027806.1, from coordinate 89,234 downwards.
TGCAGCAGGCACCTCTATAAGTTTTTTTCTGTACTTTGATTATCGTGGTTGCATTTAAGATATTGAATGTGTAAATACATCCTTCATAAAACTATATGTCTTTCATAGTCTGTCTGGTTTCATGTTGTCATTCTCCCTATAGGTTAAATTTTTACAATTGTGTCATTTTGTGTTTTGGTAATGAGGCAGGTATCTGAGAGTTGAGTAATGTGAAGCTGTAAGCTTTCTACAGCAAGTGTTAATGGGACAGCTGTCAAAACTGGGTGCTTGAATTAACAGTTTGAAGCCAGGGGAATCAAATGTCTATATATTAGAAGTTCCTAAATTTACTTTACTTTTTATATTAATATAGATTTAGGTGAAGCATACCTTCCAGAGGACTTCCAGTCTTGATGAGAACACATCAAAACCTGGAGACACCACTGTAGCATGTGGTAGCTTGTTTCAGTGTTGGAGTTGCACTCTTCATTAAGATTGCATTTTTGTTTTTAATTTGAATTGATCCCTTATTGGTTTCTTTCCAGCCACTGGTTTTTGTATCATAATTTGCTGAGCCCTCTGCAATCCTGGTGACTCCATTCTCTCAATGGTAGCTTCTGTACTAAGATCACCTCCCAGCATCCTTTCTGATAAGAATGTCATGGTACTTGTTGGCAGTAAGGGCATCCACTTTCAGTTATCCCTTGCACTGTAGCCAGTTTTCATCACATGTGAGCCAGAACTGCACAAAATATTTCAATATAATGTATTACTTCATTATACAGAGAAGCACCTACATCACATCTCCTGGACAGGGTTGTGTTAGTTATTTTGAGCATAACTGCTTCACTGAGGGCTTGAATTCAACTACCTGTTTGCTGGCATTCTTATTTGCTTCTTAGTTAGTTATTTTTGTTATGTGTTTCCACATATGGATTGCAAAGATTGTATTTATTCCACTAGCTATATATTTCATTTTTAGAAAGAAATTTGGCCTGACAGCTATTAAGCCATGCTGCTGGACAGTTTCTTGAGGAAGTTTCCTACTGTGTTTTATAAGGATCTTTTCATTAGGTGAATATATTACACGTAAATTAGAGTCCTGTTGGGTTCAATTGAAACTCTCAAGTGAAGGATTTTAAGGCAGTCAGTGCTACCTTCTCCTTCTAAAAGAAGCTACCAACTTGCAAACAGTAAATGATTGTCAAAATCTGGATTGTGAATGAGATAAATACTGAGAACTTCAGGATTTTATTCCAATTTTAGCCTTTTTCTTCTAAACTATTTATTTATGAGTAATTACAAGATTTTTAGAAGGGCACTTGCTCACAGAATTTACTGACATAGAGAAAATTGACCATGACAAGGTGTGGCTTCCCACCTACTTCCTCGTTTCTTATGTTTCCTGTCAATCATCAGAAGTTTTTCCTATGGATGTAATTGTTGAGTGCAAGGAGAGACTTGCTAACACTTTATCTAGGGATGGTCAATTGATTTAGATTCTTGCAAATAATCAATTTTGAATAATATTTCTCCCACCTTAATTTCGTGCATTCTGTGTACTGCTTTCCCACTTCAATTATTCTGTGGGGTCTCATAGTTAGCCTGATTTAATTTGCACAAGCAGTTGACATAATGACAGTTTGTTACAGAAATGACATCAAACTATATGAAGTGTGCGAGTGTAAGCTGTACATCACCATATTTATTTTTTCTCTTAAATTCAGATAATCTGAAAAGAAGTCTACATCATCTGTTAAAAGGAGTTTATTTTCTGAGTTCAGTATCTTTAGTGTTACATTCTGCATCATTCTTTTTGTGATTTTTTTTAGTGCAGAATTATTGTCAAACTAGTTAGTCTAAGATTTTACAAGTCATACGATTAAACTTGGTCAAGGGTTTTTGTGGTGGGTGGGGTTTTTTTGATAGTTTTTGTGGGGGTTGGTTTTTTGGGGAGTTTTCTTTGCTTTTTTAATATAGTGCTCGGTTTTAAAACAAGAATAACTTCTTTTGAACACTTCTAGCATTCAAGGATTTGAAGTTGTGGGATGTATCAAATAAGCACTTAAATGTGAAAAATGAAATATTGTATAACTCCACACAGAACTGGTATTTGTCACCTTTCTTTTATGCTCTCATAAGTAACAGGCTATATATCAGAATTGATTATATTTAAAGTTTATTATTCTAGTTAAGCTGTTGTAGAAACTGATGTGGTTTTATGGGAGATCAGGCTGTTGTTTGATACTTTGTGTGGCTTGTTCCCATATTTATGGGACTCCCAGTATATTAATTATTTCCTAACATTTTTAATAATTGATTGTCATGTAAAAAATACTGTTAGCTGAAGTTACTCTTAGCAAACTCTTAAATTATTTAAAAAAGTTCTCTTAAAACTTAGTAAGTTTACTCCAAGTAGGTTAAACATAAACCAAAGTAGTTGCATTTTTAATCCTGCATTCTAAGCAGATTTGAGGCATCCTTTTAAATTTTATTTTCCTAGGGTAGTTCTTAGTTTCTCAGCAAGGCTTTTGGTGCTTTATACTATAACTTTCAATGCACATACTTCTAAGTGTTATGTACAGCTCTTCCTTATTTTCTTCAAGCCCTGAACAATGTAAATAATTTGTATAATAAGAGAATAATAATGAAGTTTGCTTCTGACACTAACTGAAAATAGAGCAGTCTGATCAGTTTTGGTCAGGATATGGGGATATGGACCCTTCAGAAGAAGTCTTGTGGAAGTTTCCTGTAGGATGTTGCTTAGTCTGAGGGACTTTAGGGAGATTCCTGATTACTACTGCATTGAGTGACAGTGCTGTAGCAGGCAGGTCTGAGGGAAGCATCATAGACAGTGTGTCATGTTGCTAGATTTGAAGAAAGGAGCACAGTATGTGAGGCAGGTCTCACCCATGCAGTAGTGTATGAAATAGAGAGATCCAACTATGGCTGAACCAAACCATTGTGCTCTTACTGTTCACAGAAACTTGTGGAAATTGCGAACTTGACCCCAAAAGCAAAACAGCTGGTTTTAAAATGATGCTTGAGATGAGCAATAACTGTTCACTGAAAGTACAAAATGTTCTCAGTATTAGTAGTGTTACTTGTCACATAGCAGAGCTCAGTCTTCCATACTTCAAATTTTTGCTTCATTCAGCAGATTAGAAATACCTTCAATAACTTAAGCCAGTATTGGACAAATTAACTCTTCTTGATCTCCTGACATTATAAGAGAATTGCTATGGAAGAAAATTGGTGGTTGTAGCATCTTCAAAATTGAAACAGGCTGGATGAGAATTAGGACAACAATTGTATTTTGGAGATCCGTAAGTTCTTTGCTACAAATTACACTGGTTGGCTGGTAGAGAAAGCTTCAGATCATGGATTAATAGACTAGTTTGCACCAATTAGGAAATAAAGCAGTAGCAAGAACCTTGGACAGCACAAGGCCCCATTATTACAGTTGTCCTATCTGTAATACTTTTCATGAACTTATCAGTTTAAGAAGTTAGGTTATTTGCACCACCTCCTCTGTGGTCTATCTAAAACAAACTGTGAGGAAGTAGTCTTTTCTACAACCTAATTATAAATTAGGAGATCTAATTCCCACTCTTAGTGTTTTAATGGTCTGAATGGCCTTGTGGAAAAAATTTCCTCTAGATAAATTGTTCTTTTCCCTTCCTGCTGCTTGTCTCATCTGTATTTATAGAAAGAATTTGTACCTCTTCTTGGTTTTTCTTTTCTGCTAGACTGACTTAATGAAGTATTTTTTGTACTCTGTAGTTTCCAGTCAATGGATCACCCCTACAGACTTTCTCTGCAGCTGCTCCAATTTGGAATTCCTCAAGTGTGTTGTTGTTTTTAGCTGTTACAATGAGAATTACATATAACATTCCAGGTGTGGTTTCACTGAGATACTGTGGCACTGTGTCTTTCTCCTTCTGTTCCAGTGAGCAGTCCCTGAATTGCATCTGGCCTTTACACAGTTGTCTTTCCTTGATGAGCCCAGCTGTTAGGCAGCTCTGCTTTGGAATAATGATTACACAGGTTGTTTGGTACAATCTCTTTATTAAACTTGAACAATAATCCTTTTATTCATTAATGGTTTATCTAATGCTCCTTCCCTCCTGACAAAAACATTGGCAATATAGATGCTGTTCCCCATGCATTCCAGAGGCGATATTTTCTTTCAAGTTTTTACTTTAGAAAGGACAATCCTATGTGTCACTGTTTCCATAAGTCTGAGAAATTGATTATTTTTGACTGCATTAACTTTAGTCATTCTTAAAGTGTTCCTATTCCACATTTGTCATAATTTTCATATCTCAGACAACATAGGTAAAGATTATGGTGAAGGTTGGGGTTCATTCCTGAATATTCTTAATTTTCATCCCTGCTTAGTAAACACATTTTCTTTTTTTCCTTCTTTCTTGATACAAAAAAGCCTTAAAAGACTACAATTTTAGTGTATAATAATTTGGTCAGATATAGTGTAGCTTTGCTTTTTACTGATGTGCCTAAGATGCAGCTTTTTGTGTTGATCTTTGGTCCCCTGCCTGTCCCCTGCTGTTCTTGATCAGATCTCTGCACGTTTCTGGTGTCTTGCTTGCAGAGTCTTATCAATGATTGGCTTGTGACATTTGGAGTTTTACCCATTCAACTTGAGACACAGATCCTGAAATGTTCGAGCATCTATGTGTTAAACACCAGGCTTCTGCTGCATCTTTGCTAATCTTCGCTATCAAATTATTTGTCACTGAAATTCAAAGACCTAGTTATAAATGCATTTGGAATTGTTCATTCTTTATTTAAACAAAAGTCCTGTAATGTATGGATTAGGTTATGAGCAGCTGTATTATAATGTCCTCATTAGTTAGTGAGAACAGTCATCAAGTAATGGAGTAATTTGCCGCTTCAGTAGCTATTTCATAAATTTATCTGCTATTAGCTCCAAGAATAACTAAGTCTTTCCACTTTAGAGTTTGATTTGTTCTCAATTTTGTGTCTGGGTAATTAGTCTGCTAAAATGATACAATTCACTTTATTTTTAGCAATGTTGAAGATCTGCATCCATAGAAAACACTGATGCTGGAACAAATGCCCTATTAGTCTATCTTTGAAAGAACCTGTTTTACCTATTTCCCTTCCCCAAAGGATTTTACCCAAACAGATTTCTGTTCTTATCTTTTATATTTATTCCGCATCTCTGACATACATTGTTCTACTCTTCATTTCTTTTTTGAATATTATCTTTTCCTCAGTACTTGCATTCTCAGTTGAGTGCTGTTCCACCATGTCAAGGTTACTTTGGCACATGTGCCAGTAATTTAAACTTCTGACTCTCAACCAGACACAAGCAGATAATTATTGATGCTCATAAAATGTACAGCTTAATTTTCATCATCCTATCACTGGGTAGTTTTTAATCTATTTTTCATCATTTTAGTAGTGTACCAAAACTTCTTGTAAGGTTTAAAATTCTGTGTCTATAATGCAGGCTGTATTCCAGAAGAGCTGTTTTCACAGATGCTTGAAGCTGACCTTTCAGAATATCTTTTTTTCAGATAACCTACTTCTTGGTTTCTAAAACATTCCTGGTAATACTTGTCCCTGAGCTGCTCACACCTCCAGCCATGTTTCAAGGGAACTTGATAAAATTAACAGGGAAGACCTGTTTGTCACATGGTGTGCCTCCTTTCTGTTGCCTCCTTCCTCTTCGCTTCCTTCCCCCATTCGTCAAGTATGCATAGTTGGCAGCTTTCTATTTTATTATTAACATCACATTTCAGTTTTCTGAGTTGTCTTAGTTCTTTTTAACATTTATAGTCCAAGTATTTATTGGATCCAGGGAAGCTGCTCTGTGTGACTTTATAAATGCAACCTTTTCTACCCCTAAGATTATTTTTGCTTTAGTGTGGATAATTCCACACCAGTGTACTTTATTTATGAGATGCAATTTCCTAGCCTGTCCTTATTAGAATTGTGAATATTTTTCCAACATACTTTGTTGTTTGTGTTTTGGAAAATGTGTGAACATCCAGTCCTGTTGATTGCCATAATGCACAAGAAATAGGAATGATGTTGCAACACGTACTATGTGCTTACAAAAGCACCAAAGTGATGTGTTGCTTTCATTCTTAGAAGTACATTTGTCTTCTGCTGTCTTGACATTGAATCCTACACTAGTAGCCCAGGTTCCAACATTTTTGTTGCACAGCCTCCTGTTATTTTGTTTATGTGTTTTAAAGTAATTTCTTAATAACCAAATTCCCTCCCTTTCGATCCCCTGCTCTATTTTTCCTTTTAAATCTTGCTTGGTGAATCTTAGTGTTCTGCTGACCCTGTGCCTTCCCCCTGCTACAAAATTCCTAAAACTCTTAAATGCTTGAATACTGTTAATGAAAAGTCAGTTTATCTGTAAACTGTGCATAATAAGGTATATATTATGATTATTGACTCTAGAATGTTCTGCAAATTCAGTGCTTCTGAACTGATTATGTTCCATAACTTTTGTAAAATGCTTTATGATCACAAATTTTACGAAACTGAACTTCTGTAGGCTCTTCAAACTGTCAAATGTACTATCTTACATACAGAGAAGCAGGCAAGGGATTGTATGGGATATATTCCTGTGATTTTGGTTTCAGGTTTTGATGCCTAGGTCTTGCTGTTTGGATGAGGCATGTGTGTGCATGGGTTAGGGGTAGAATAGATGAGGGGAGTGTGAAGGAACGAGATTGTTATTTGTCATATTTCCTTCTCTCTTCAGTAAAATGATGGACAGACCTGGACATGTTTTTCTTTCAGTGATATTGTCACTGTTAAATGAATATCTAGAGAGACATCTCTGCCAAATGAAATACAACTTTAAATTATCCATAGTTCCCTGTATAGTCAAATCCAATTTACTGATAGGAAGAAAGCTAAACTAATGTAACTGCCCTACATTACAGAGTGATTACTCTGCTCTACATTATTACAAGATATCAAGTGAGACTTCATGTGACCTTATGTACCTGGCAGGTGCTCATTTTCTTAAACTAACACAGCAAAGTGCCTTTTGTTTCTTCCTCAGTCCCCCACTGCACATGTTGTACACGTAAGGTTGTGTGATTCATTTTTAGATTAACATGCTGGGTAGTTTCTGCCGAGGATGTTCAGTGCAATGCTAAAGATTTAATTGCTGTAATTCGTTGTAGTTTCTTATTCTTGAGAAAACTCTCTGCACTTTTCAGTTACTATTAGCAGCCTCCAAGTTCGTATTTGGGATAAGGAACTTTGAGCTTTCACACATACCCCCCCCACCCTTCTCAGTCTTCCCACACAAACCATATGAGCAATCATATAAATTTTTCACTTAGTATGATTAAGGTTGCAGTGGAATAAAATGCCAAAGTACACCTGGGTTTTAAAACAGAAAGTAGGCTATGTTTTATATGCATGCTCTCCTCCTGCTTTGTGCTCTTTAATCTGGGATTTTACTAAAAATTGCTTTTAAATTCGTCTTTTTCCAGTGTATTATTTGTTCCGATGTGCTGCGACTCCTATAAATGTGCCTACCAGTGGACTAACTCCATCATTGTCACATTTGTATTTATATTCTTTAAATAACTAGGAAGCTGTCTAGGTTAACCTTGGTGGAGAACCTACAACTTGATATATTCTGTGAAATCCTGTGATAGTGCTAAAAACAAACTACATTGTCGTGTAACTTTTTTAAACTTAAAATAAAATCCTGTCAACTACTGTTTCTGTCCAATTGAAAAGGGGATCTTGTAAAAAGCACTGTTACTTTGATGGCATTAGATATTTATTGCAATTACTTCATTAAACTATTACTTAAATTATTACTGTATTTGAAGTTATGTTTTCCCCCGTTTGGTGTGATGCTGTCTTTAAAAATTTTTTTCTTGAATTGGAATCTCTTTTAATTTCCTTTTCCTTTTCACTAGCTTACTGTTTACAAAAGTCAAATTGGAGTCCCTGTGCAGAGGCCCAGATGAAGCACTCCTTACCTGTAAACACATGCTCCAGATTTGGAAATCCTGCTACAATCTGACTAACCCAAGGTAGGATGCTGTAGTGTGCTGGGCTGCTCACTACCTTGCTCAGTAGCTTTTCAGGGCAATATTAGGTCAGCAGTCCTGCATTTACTTGTTTTGGTATTTCATATAAACAAACTAACCCTCTTGGAATCTGGAGACTGACATGAAAAGACACCAGTTGATGGTCATGTGGAATTACCCAGGGTTTTATGAAGTAGAACATTAGGAAGTAGAACTATGAAGTAGGCATTAACAAATATGTAAGTATAAGTTGTTACAGTCCTGTTTGGGCTTCCAAAATGCTTTCGTGAAGGTCCTTTGCCATATATATTTAGATAAGCTGTGAAGCAAATGAGAAGGCTACTTAGCAGAAATGCATGCTGGTACTATTCAATATGTTTATCAAATACCTGGAGAATACAAGCAGAATTTCCTGCCATCTGTTTGTTTGAAGGGTTGACAGCTTCTGGAGATGAGATGCTATGGCAGAAGAGCTTTGTACGAGGTGGTATCAGATACCTGCGTAGTAGTATGTTGAACACTCAGTTTTTGCTGTACTTTGACTCCAGTCATGTAAGCACGTGCATCTCTTTAAGAAGATTGAGAGAGTTGATCTAATGGCAAAAGAGGGAAAACAGCTTCTCTCCTTAGGGAGCTAGTGAGCATTCAGAGCAGCAAAGTTTGTAGGGTGTGGCTGGAAAAGCCTGGCAAGGCACCGGAGTCAGTCACAGCATACTGAGAGACCCTAACACTGCATTGTGCTGCAGGGAGCATCACTCAGGTTACAGAAAGCAAGAATGTCAGCAGCCAGAAAGGTTTGAGCTGAATCTTTGCAATTCAAAGTCGCTGAATGAGGAGTAGGGGCCAGGGAGAAAATGTCTCTTCTAACCTAGTGGGTGGTGCTTTATTTTAGTTAGCTGGTTGTGTGTGTGGGCAGGCAGGGTTAAGAGTTTAGTATCAGAATACTGCACTTTGCAGAACTGCTACAGTTTCTGTGCAAGCCTAATTTCAGATTGGCTTTGCATGTACTCCAACACAGCTTTTCACCTTCCATCTCTGCTGTTACATCCTTTACACATATCAGGGCTGTAATCATAGATTGTCATAACTGCGTTGTTGTTCTTATTCTTGTGCTAACAGCTACTGTGCCATGTTAAACACACATTAAGTAATGCCTCCTTCAGACATCAGCAGTGACTCTAAACTTACTCTTGGCTGTGTCAGCTTCAAACACCAGTGGTTGTTGATAACTCTTCTTGGCACCATTCTCTTTCAAGAACATCTAAGTGGAAAAATTAGTGAGGACTGCTTTGCATCTGATTTTTTTTCATACTGATTTTTTTTTAATCTTGACATCTAAGTCTTTTCTTGAAGTTATGGTAGTGCATTAAGATCAAATTCAGAATGGAATGAACAGGAACTGTGGATAAGTGTCATGATGGAAGGAAACAGGTTTCCCAAATCACACATTGAGTTACATCAAGCAGTGAATAAGGATACTGAGTTGTAGTCTTTCTTTGACTGGTCTGTGTGAAATGTAAGGACCGAGTACCTACATATTGTATCACTGTAATCCAGATGCATCCAACTGTTATCCAGGGATAACTGTTAGCACTGAGACCTGAAATGTGACTGGGAAGTTCTATTCACACAGCTGCAGTCCTCATGTACTGAAGAATGATGATGTAGGACTGTTGTGAAAACTTTAGTTTTCCAACCTTTGTATTTTTAACACAGACTTCATTTTGTTGCAAAGCACCATTTGAAAATTATGTCTCCCACTGAAAATAATTGAAGCCTTTATAAAAAAGTTCTTTAAGCCATTAATAAAAGGTATTTTAATTATTTTAAACCTTTTAATAATGTTGTTTTTGAAAGATTTAAGTATTTTTTATCCCTATTTGAAATATCTTTTTCTATTCTGATTTAGATTGAAAACTAATTTGGTGTATCATTTTCCCAATGATGTAAGAATTTACTTTTTTGATAAGCTGTGTTTTATATTAAATATTTCTTCTGCAATTAGTCAGATTTTGTGGAACTTGGGTTCAGTGTCCTCAATAATCTTTTAATAATAAAAATAAATAACAAATACCTAGATATACCTTAAAAAGGGCCAAATGCAATACTGTGCATTACCTTTGTTCAGTCGATACAGAACTTTTGTCTTTAATTCACATATAAACTTTTTTCTCATGAGATGGTTAACATGAATTTTAAAACTATTTTGTGGTGCAAGGCTTGGAAGGTTTAAATATTTGCCTTTAGCCTACTGCTTAAAATGCATTAGAAAATAGTTGAATTATCTTCCACTTCATGGTTTGCATTTGGAAAAGGAACAAACCACAGTGCCAGTGCTGTGCTCAGAAGATATTGACGGTAGGTCTGGCTCAGCTTGTCAGCAACATTTGGCATGTGGTTGCATGTGGATTGAGGAAGTAATTACCACAGAAAATTTACACCAAGTGATGTAACAACTATAGCTGATAGTGCACGGCCCAGAAAGTACCCTTCTGTTTCCTGTGGATTTCTATAATGATGTCGTTTTGTAAGGAAATAATGCAATAATGTTAGGGTAATGCAAAATTTTAATTCTACCATTTTAGTCCCCAAGAGGGGACATTGTTTCACTGACTTTTGCAACTGTTAAGAACTGTTGGGAGACTTCTTGCCCTTTGCTCAGTTCAAATTCAGAAGGAGACAGTTGTAAAATTAGGGCAAATGGAGAGATGTGCTGAATTCCAGTCTTGCAGTTTAGATTAAAGTTTCTCAGGCTTTAATTTAAGCTAGGAATTTCATAGTTCTTTCTTTTCAGGGAGAATCAGACTAAAGATCGTACTGTGCTAAGCTGGGCTAACAGTTCAACTGCCTTAAATATTAATCACTTTTAAGTTTGTGGGGTGGTTTGGTTTTTTTAATGAGATTTTAAAGAAAATATTTATTGATAATGAATAATACCAGACTTAATAATCCTAAAGATGAAATTACTGTATCAACCATAGAATGTTAAAGAAGGAATGCCCATATGTGCTTCCTTACACTTTGCTGACAATGTGTTTCAATGCTTGCCTCATCTTAAGGAGAAAAAACAGTTAGTTCTTCAGTCCCTATTCTTCTGCTGAATCTTTAATAGTAGTTCTAGGAGCAGTTAGTTTTCCGGCAAGCAGATAGTGATTTACAGCTAAAGTGGAAGTTAAGTGCATTTGTCCACAAGTGCAATCAGTAAAAATCACTGCTACTGCTAACATCCTGAGATATTAGAAGAGTTAAAAATGTTTCTCCTATGCTGTTAGAATCAAGTTCAACATTAGGCAGTTAATATTTATATGTACAATTATTAAAATAAAAACAAAGCACAAAACCAAAACAGCCCTTCATAACATCTTTACCTAAAATTAGATGTCCTGGCTTTAGTATTTCTATTCAGTCTGGGGAAAGTGTGGATTTTCAAATTTATACCTGCCTTCTCTTTTCATGGCTTTCTGTGATGGCTGTACCCTATATCATATAAATATTTGAGGTAAAATATATTCTTTTTGTAGAGGTGTTAGTTATGAATTAAATTAAATCCACTATTCCCTTTTTGGTTGTATTAATTATGAAAACAGAATTGCTGAAGTAAATAAGGATTTCATTTTGCTCAGCTTAATTCTGTTCTAATGCAACTGGTTTAATGCACTCTGAGTGGTTAGTGGTGCTTGGTACTAAATTTGGTCATAGCAGTAACTTTTATAGCAAGAACCTTTGTGGGAGTAGGGCAGCATGCAACTTGTATATCAGTATATAATTTTGTATTTTAATAGCTTACAATTTCTGTACTTCATTACAGTGATTCTGGACGTGGGAGCAGCTTGTTAGACAGAGCTATTGCTGATAGACGACAGCTTAATACGATTACATTACCAGATTTCAGTGATCCTGAAACAGGTAAGAAATGCATATGAACAATAAAATAGGTTAAAGGAACTTGCCATAGCTAGATTTTGCATTAGTTTTTTTTTTTTATTTTGGAAAATGAAGTTATGTTTTCATTATTGTCATATAAGTGGAAATAGACATTGTGTGATATAAGATTTCTTTTTCTTCTGTTTAATTTGTGAAGTACTTGCTGACCATGTTCTCTGTAAATTAAAATATCTATGGTATGGATTTTGCTGAGCTTAGTAGTATTTCCTTTTGCAAGGGCCAAAAATTAGTGTACTGAATTAGTCTACTTGCCAAAGTCCTGTGCTTTTTGTTCCGTTCGGTATTTGTATGTTTTTGTTTAAAAGGTAAATAAAAAAAAATCAGAGAACTTCTAATCTCAAAAAAATAGAAGACATTGTTTTTAATTAATTAAAATCTCAAATATATGTTAAAATATAATTACATTGGTGGGTAGGCTTACTGTGGACATTTTTTGACATTATAAGCAAAATTGATTTGTTGTAAATCATACTTACTGTGATATTTTTATATACGTATAAAAATTGTGGTGCACAGGTGTGCTACATAAAAGCTAAAATTGTTACATCAGTAAATACTGACAATATATCATTTTCCTGTATTGATATATTCAGTCATCACAATGCAAACTAATATACCTTAAAAGTTAAGCAGTCAAAAAGCACGTGAGCCATGCATTCTGCAGAGATTGCGGAAGGAATTATCATGATGTTGCCTATTCCAAAAACTTTTGCTGTATCTTAACTTCTGTTCTAAATATTGAGCATTTTCTTTTTTCTGGGTTTTACAAGGACAGAATGCTTTTCCTGGGACCTTTCAGGGGTGTATTTCTGCTCATCACTATTTGACACAAACAGCTTATGGGAAAATTTGCCAGCCACTTGACCCATAAATTAAGACACTTTGAAATGTGTGCTGTATGTCTTTGCTTAATATCAGAATAGTGCAGTAGAGAAAAACCCAATTTAGCTATTTAACTTCTGAAAGTTAAAATTGGGTTGAATGTTCAATTGATTTTGAATGTAACGCAGTGTTCTGTGCTTGCTATAGTGCAAGCAGTTCTGATTGCAAAGATCAGGTCACTTGGTTTCAAAGAATAGCAATATGATGTGGTGTAATTAACGTGGAATCTTCTGTCTTCTTGTATTTGTATAATTAAAAGGGATAAGATAACATTATATCATTCTATGGTGATCATTCTATATTCTAGTCTAGCTGATCGTTTCATTTTTAAGACCATAACCACATTTTATTGGCTTCATATACATAGATAGACATAGCTATATATAAAATTTTATGCCTTCAAAAAAGTGCTTGTTGGGGATGGGTGTTGTGAAAGGCTTTTTGTGGTTAGTAGTGGTTTTTTGTTTGTTTCTTTTCCAGTGGGGACATACAGCTCTTGATTTATACCTTCAGGGTGTCCTATTTTATATGTGCCACACTTGGGAGCACAGTGAATTGGTGCACTTTAAAGACTGTATATTCCTCAATGCTTTTAAGTAAAGATGAGCCCTCATTCAAAACAGTGAGCTTTTCAAGAAGCTTGCCACAAATTCAAATCCTGCAGCCAGTATCCTGATCAAAATAGGATCTCTGCATATATTCTGATTTTTTAGCAGGTCCAAATTATATTTTTTCTGAATCTCTGCTGTATTGTTAGAACTTAACTCTGTAGTCAAGGAGAACAAGATGGAAAATTAAAAATATGGATTCCCTTTTTGATTATTTGTCTTACAAAAGGTAATTATGGAGGATCACTGGGTGGATGTCCCTTATGTTTTCTTTTTTTTTAATTGAGAGTTGGAGTTGATTTTGTTTGTTGATGGGGTTTTTTTAGTTGTTAATTGTTAATTTTAGCAGAAGAAACCTTGTTGCAATACCAGTACTCAATTTCTGGCAAGGACTAGAACTTCGTTATCTACTGAACCTGTGTAATTATATGTATAAAAAAGCTCCACATCCAGTATTTGTCCAGAATTCTTCATCAGAATATCATGTAAACATTTTGCAGGAAATAAAAGATAGGGTACTACAAGAATGAAAGTCAAGTTTGTCATAGTGTTTGAGAAAGCTTAAGCAGACTGTCAATAAAATATTATTCATAATAGGTAGATGACAGAAACAATATATGGTCAAGATGTTAGACCTTTGTAGGGCTGAAAGGGCTCACCTGCAAAATCTGTGGATCCACAGTGTTTAGAAATGCAGAAGGAATTTGGCAATGTTGAAATGCAAGAAAGTTCTGGCTGAAAATCCTCTTAGGAGGGAAATATTTGCTCCCCTCCTTATTAAACTACCTTGTGTAATGCTACTTTGTGAATACATTTATTTATCTGGTTACATGTGAACATTTGGAAATTTTCCCCTTCATAACTTTGTTTGCCATCTATGATGATGATGATCCCCTTTGCCTGTCTAGTCTGAATTCAGTTATCTAAGTACCAAGAAATGAGAGCTAAAATTCAAATTTGAAGTTTATGTAAAATCCTTCAAAAAAAATCCAGCTGCAATGGGTGTAAATTCTTCTTTTTAGATGTATCAATTAAGCAGAAGCTGACCTTTTAAAAAAAAAGGATTGAAAACTTGCTTTATATGAAGTTCTTACCAATCCTATAATGATTAAGTGATTCAAGTTTAAATTTGTGTAGCCTTTAAAGTATCAAAAGAGTGTATTATGGATTTCTTACAAGGTTAGACTGTTGATTCTAATGTCCTGATCAATAACTATGTCAAATTTGCTTTAAGTTTGCCCCTGTTTCAGTTGGCTTGCCATGAGAGGCATGCAGTCATATTTGTATATCAATGAAGGAAATAAATCAGAGGGGAAAAAAAGGGCTTTGGTGAATCAGTCAGTCTCACAGGGAGACAGACACATTTCATATCCAAAGACAGACAAAAATATGCAGATCTCTACAGACTCATTGGCTATTTAGTTAAGATAAATTGCAATCAATCTTTTTTTAAACTTTCTGTTCAGTTTGGTTGCAGTCCACTGAGTTCATCATAGGAAGAAACAATATTACCTGAGTTTTGGTAATAGTTTAGATTTTGGCCTTTATTTCCCCTTAAATATATTTTTTAAATTTATGCATTGTAACATAGGGAAAAAAATCTATTTGCTTTTTAAATCAAATTTAATATGAAAGGAGAGCACGTAGAAATAAAGGGGTATTTTTTGTTGTTGCTTTCGGAAGTGATATTTATTTTTTATAGGAGCCATTTTGATCTCACTGAATAGTGAAACAAATGCTTTGCGTTTTTGGCTTCCATGAGTCCATTAAACCCTGTTGGGTCTTTTTTCTTTCCTGTCCCCCTCCACACCCCCTTACCATTCTCTTTGTTTCGCTTTTTAGCCTCTGATACTTCCTCATCTTCTCTCTCAAGAACAGAGTCTCCTCTCCAACTGTTTGCAGCTTCTCATCTTCCTCATCCTCATCCTAAGCCAGATACCTTTGTCTGGCCCCATGCAGCCTCTCCATACTCTGACCAAGTTCCTGAGCCCTGTTCACCTACTCGCTGTAAATTGGCTTTCTATTCCTGATGAGCATGTTTGTGCTGTATTTTTCTGATAATCTTCATAGTTGATAAACCGTGGTTAAATAGATTATATTTCAACACTGTCAGTGAAATCTGGCCTTTCAGCTGCTTTTCATTAAATACTGAACAGGTTTTAAGAGTTTCATCAGAGAAGGCTGTTTTATTCATACCAAAAGACGTAAAGCTACAGACATATTTAATACTCTGTTCTCATGAGTTACAGAGAATTATAGGTGTTCAGTGAAAGAGGTTATTGGTCAAGGCTGCTTTGTAGCATTTACTGATGTAAATTATTTCCAATGCTGTCATCTTTTGCCTAACAAAACTGTCCCTGCCACAGAATCTCCTCTTATCTGGACAGTTTTTATTAACTTAATTTCAGAAAGCCTTTAACTAATTATATCCAAAACATTCCCTGGAAATTCACATGAAGGAAACCATTGCCTAAATATCAGTGTGTATCATGATGCAGGTAGGGCATATGGGAATGATTTGGAGGAGGCATTAGAGCAGTGAAAATCAGCATTCTGCTCTTTCAAGTCAAGAGCCTTTCTGTTAATTGAAATGGTGCCGATTTAAACCAGGTGTAAGATCAATCCCCATTCTGTTTGAATACAAGCTGTACAGTAATGCTGCTGGAGTGGTTCAGGTGACAGGGTAAAATCAACATAGTTTTTCAGCCATTTCATTTTAACTTCTTTCAATTTCTCTTAAATTGTCCTTCACTCATACCTTTATAAATAGCACTGTTTTTGTCACTGAATTTACTTTAACCTGACCTTAATAAATTAATTTTGATACCTAGTCTTTAAATGGTTTCATGTTAAAGATCTTAATTTCAAGCAAAACGTATCCAAAAAATCTTTGCATATTAGCAAAATTCAGTTTTTAAAATAGCTGACATAAGACCAGGGTCTTGAAAACACTAGTTCATATGTAAGCCTGTAACTGGAAGTGCCAGGACTTCTATGTCCTCTAGAAGTTGAAGTCTGACTTTCTTGAAGCATTTAAAGAGCTGATTAGCTGCTATTACAGGTTTGAGTGTCATTGAGTTGAACTTCTTCAGACCTATACTATAAACAGTACATCCCAGTAAACATTAAATTACTTGTTCTTTGCAAAGCTGTAAGTTAGTAAGAACCTACTCAAGAATGAAGGCAAACTGAAAGAAGGATCAAGCCAAAGCACAGATTCCATTATGTGAAGCCCAGGTTTTCCATTTCCAAGCTACTGTATCCTCAGGGAAAGGAGCTTCTACCATATGCATGAGAAGTGGCAGAACCATGAAAAAGAAAAAAAAGTATATTGGAGTCCTTTGTATAGTGTCAATAATTAATGAAAGTTAAAGCTGTCTGAGTAAGGAGCAGTTTCCCTAGATGCCTATAGTATTTTAGTATAATTTCAGGGGCTGAAAATCTCATGTTCTATCTTGCTCAATTCAATTTTTTTTCTAGTGAAAGAAGCCAAGGGCATTTTATGTTATTGACTTGACTCAATTTCTGTTGATTAGGAATATGATTTTAGAGGTGTAGCATCTCATTTCTTTTTTTAATCTTTTGAAATCCTGTAAACCTGATTTACAGTTTGAAGATTATCAGAAATCCTTTGGCTTTCTTAGAATTTTTGGCTTATATATATCAACATAACATTTTTTTTCTTCTTACTTTGGATTTTAATTTGTGGTTTGATCTATTCAAAGGCAATCCATCAGATGCTTACTTTCATGGGGTTTACTCCCTTTTTTCAGTTTGTAAGTAGTATTCACTGTGCAGTTCTATTAATTTCTGAAGGACTAAATCACCTTTTTCTTTACCACAAAACGTACATGTTCTGTTCATCAGTAGTTGAAGCTTGATAGTGTGTAAAGCAAGGCTGATGCTCTTTGCCCATTCAGTCACCCTAAGGGCTGAAATCTTACGAGACCTGAATGCACTCAACTAACACTTGCATTTAATAATTAAAGAGGCAGTATTCATTTCTAGAGGACTGCAAATAAAGATATATTAGGCAGGTCTTGTGTAACACAATGGCCAACTGCCAGTACATTGTATTATACCACTGCTGTTCCTAAAGAAGTACGCTGATCCAGAATACAATATTGCAACTACTGTCATGAGTCATAATAAGCTATTACTTTCTCTTGTGGTACAGGTTTTGCTTGTAAAAGAAATTAAGAGTACACTTTGAAATAATGAAATTATGAAGGCAGGCTAAATAAGAAAGAATTAACAATACAGATCAATAAAAACAACTGCCGTTTTAACGAGGACATGAAATAATATTCTTTTTCTCTAACAAGTTACCTTATAAAGCTGTGTTCATAGCATTCAATATCAAATTATATATTTTTCTTCATTGATTACTTTACCTTTCCATAGATTTTTATGGGGTAGTACAGGAGATCAATTTGGTGAAGGAGAGAAAATAAGGAGATACATAAACCAACATGTTTGACAGTGACTAAGCACAGAAAATCTTTTTCAAAGAGCTGAGACAATGCTTTGTGAATGATACTGTCCTTACCTGACTGCTATCATCTCCATGCATAACTCTGTGATAAAAGATAAGATAGTTTTGTAATTTGTGATTGTGAAAGGTATCTCAGACTCTTAATGAATTTTTAAGGAAAAAATTGTGGATTTTGGCTAAGTCTGCCAATCTGTTTTATCAAATGCATCACTTCAGGGATGTATTAGTCCTGCAGAAGGTGCTGCCTCTTTGTATTATGTAATTGCTTTTCTTAGACTTCTCTGTGTGTCACACCACTAATGTTCTTACTTCCAGCTCTTTGTGTGCATGTAAAGCTGAGTCATGGGGGTTCTCTTTTCTCCTGCATGAGCATTGCAGTTAAAGCATTTTTTTCTATATGTAAATGTTGAAATGTTTAAAATGGGATGAATGTAAAATTGTTGAGTAACATTCTCTTTTATGGTATAAAAAGAAATCCTGCCATGGTGTTTTTGTGAGTTGATATGAACATGTTCCATGAAGGATGACAGTTCATTCTGTTACTCATTTTCAGAAAGGAAACTGCTGTACATAGCAAAGTGATTTTGTTTTTCTCAAAGTTGTCATGCCATCTAGGCCCTGATAGAGTCCACGTATTAGTTTATGTCCATTACACTGCATTGTGAAGAATTTATGTGGAAATGACCAAGGAAAGAACTGAAGAAGACATAACACGCTCATTTACATAGGGTGTATGGTATTTATAAATGGTATTTAATGGATGAGTTTATGTAGACTCTCCTGTAACATTAAAGAAAAGCCTGAAGAGAATAAACAGAATACTTTATTCACAAAACTTTAATTGTAGGTGTGGCTTGGAAAAGAAAGGTTTCTGTGAGATGACTTAACTTCTTGGGTAAATTGTCTTTGTTCAAGACTCTTGGTAGGTTTTCTATTTGAGATTGAATTGAAACATTGAATCTGCAACATGGTTGTTGCAGATAGGATGTTAGTATGATGAGTAGAAACTAGATTCTGGGCAGGTGCCATTATAGGAAACAAGAGTGGGAGGTTATACCTTTTTTGGTTCAGGAACATTTTGTCGTGGTTAAGACCTTCTGTCTCACTTTGCAATGTGCAATGTGATTGTGATTCCAGATGTTAATCAATTTAAGTAGTGAATTCTAGGTCTTGCAAAGACAGTCCCTGTTTCACACTCGGCCTTTTTAGTATAAACAAGCTTCAGAACAAAGCTAAACAAATGAAAGTGAGTATCCAGGATCTATTTTGGTTATATATTAATTTTCCAGAACTCATGATTTCCATTTCAAAATAAATACTCTTGGCTGCTTGTGGTGTTTGGAGGGAATTTTGTCTTGATTCTTAAGTGTCATGCTATAACAGCAGGTATAGAAGTTGTCTGGGAAGAGCAAGGGTATTTTTGTGCATGAAAGATACAGTGAAATTTTAAATGAGAAATTGCTGCAGCTCTATCTGAGCATTTGAAGGAAGCTACAACAGAGTGAATCATAATACTGAAGGTGAGGATATGTTTGTGTTTGGCTATGGGTGCTGACCTCAGACCAAAGAAAGCCAAGTACAGGTAAGACTGAGAAAAGAGAGCAGAACTGGTGACAAAACCTACAGGGAACCTCCAAATAAACTGGCTACATAGGATGTGTAAAGCCTCAAGCAGACTTTTACGATCTACTTGTTACCCTCAGCTTCTCACAAGCCACTTTGTATCTTTACCAGTTATAGTTGAAATTACTGTATGTTTTAGAATTGTCATGTGAATATAAAAATCTGAACCAGTTAGGACATCCTGGATTAGAACAAGGGTTCAGCTAAATTAGTTCTAATATGAAAATACTTGAGTAAAATTTGAAGGAAGGTAGGGGGTTACCTTTTTTAGTACACAAGATCTTCAAATGAATTTTAGTTGTCTGCAAAATGAAAGTTAACTAAATGTGTTTTAACAGAAGGAGCCAGAAATTAGTCAGATGAGAGCAAATTGTGGCAATACTAAAGAAGTATTTAGGGGTTTATGGGCTAGAGAATTAGCATGACTGCAATGTCGTGGAGAGATGCCTGATTGGCCATTGCTTTGTATATGTGTGTGTTTTCTTCGGAGAACTAATTGTTGCAATATTTTAAGGGATACCTTTTTCCTAAAGAGGAAATATAAACAATTTGAATAATACCACTTCAAAGAAAAATTTTAGAAATATTTTTAAATTTTTTTTTCTTTTTCTGTCACTCTGTATAAAGTCTAGAGTAGGAAGCACTCGGTGTTCACTATGTTTAATTTTAATACAAATGGCACAGAAACTCATAAGAATCTTATTGCAGTATACTTCTTTTTTATAAATAAATTGATGTAAAAGAAAAGTTTTAATAATATATTATCATATGTACTTTATGGTTAAGTACTGGGGGCTTAAAATCTAACAGCATGCTTTCTATATGAAATTACTTGTGGCCTGGCTAGCAGCCAGAGCCCTTGCTTTAAATAATAGAGAATATATGCCCTTTGTAATACTAAATTGCATACTTGCTTTTCCAAAGGAAGGGTTTAGATGATCTCCTTTATGGCAGTGAATCACACCTTTTATTTACAAATTGTTCTGGAGAGAAGAAGGCACTTGCACTATTAGTCCCTGGAAGGCTAATAAGTTCCAGGCTGCAGTGATGTGCTGTACAGAAGTGGCTGTCAGACAAGAAGGGACTAATAGAAGGGACACTCGTGACTAGTGCTTATTTTTGGTACCCTTGTTAGTGTTTTTCTTATAATACACTCCATGTGCTTCTTGCTTCTCTTCTAAATTTCTTCAGAATTTAAGCTTTAAAATAAGATTCAGAAAAATTTCAGTGAATGTTCAGCTGTGCAGTCTGGACTTTGAGTTGTTTCATCAGCTGGTAAAAAGGAAAGCAAACTCCACTGCTAGACACTGTTTCAGATCTTCAGGGCAATTCCTTGTTCATAATGACATGAAATGCTAATTATGTCCTGTGCTGCTTTTCCTTTGTTTCCGTCAATTAAGGGAACTATGATGGATACTTTCAGACAAACTTCCTACTGATCTGTGTACTAGGAATTTCTGGTGCTTTCTGGTTTGCTGGCTTATCTTGTCGCACTTAAAAATGTATATTTCATGTGACAGATCTCTTCTCATTAAAATTCTTAGAAAACCTGCAATATTGAGAGTGAAGGTTTTGTTTATTTCTTAACTTGTAATGATGAGGACAAGCTTTTGGGGTGCAGTTCAACTTGTACAGGATTCAATACTTTCATTTGGAGTATCTGCCATTGTTGGTCATTATGGATATGGTGATGGAATTAGACAATTTCTCATCTGATCCAGTATGGAATATTTTACTGCCTTTATTTTTTAATCAGGCCTAATCAGTCTGAGATTTTGTAATTTGTAATTATAAAACAACTAGAGATATGCTGAGGCTTAGATGACAAGAAGGAGTATAGTTTAAAATATTCATGGTCTTGATTTAAAAAAAAAGTCATGACTGAATATGCTGGCAGTAATGACTATCCAAAGTACAGTTGCCATTAGATATTCCCTAGTCATAGAAGCTTTTTTAATTCCAGTACTTTGAAAAGGGTATTAATTGCCAGCGAGATTCTAATCTGACTTGGAAATGATACATTTTCTAAGAATTATCCTTAGTATGCTCTGGGAATGTTTTTTATGCAAAAAAACTTTGTGGACTTTTTTGCCAGAAGATGCTTTTACTGAGCCTTCTTGATTAAGCAAGTTTTACATTCAGTGCAGTTTCATGGTGTATTTGTGATAGTGTATGTCGTGATCGCTGTGTGTATTTAGTTCTCTTTTTTTCTTCTGTTATTAGTTGTAAAATAATCCTCTAATTGCACTCTGTGGAAAGACATAACTAATACTAACATCAAAGTGAATGCAGCAACCTGAAGACTACAGTGTATGATACCATCACAAACCTTTTTTGGATTGCACATTGCCAGAAAGGAGGTGTCAGGTTTAATAGAGAGTATTCATAGTAGCAACCCAAAAAATGTCAGGTGCAGTTACTAAAGTTTAGTGTGTTTTTTATATAGACTTTCAGACCAATATGAAAGCTTTCATAAGAAAATTAATCTGGCATTTAAAAAAATTTCACTGAAATGGTAAATACAAATTAAATATTGAGTTTGGGGTAAAGTCTCTTATGAAAAGGGTTGCAATTAAATGTTTTGTGCAATGTATATAGCCTTCATTCTTTCTGTGGTGTTAAATTCTTTTTATTACTTCTACAGGTTCAGTCAATGCCACATCAATAGCAGCTTCCAGAGTGGAGCAAGCATTGTCCGAGGTTGCTTCTTCTCTGCAAAGCAGTGCCCCTAAACAAGGCCCCCTGCATCCTTGGATGACTCTGGCTCAAATATGGCTTCATGCAGGTATTGGGAGAGTAAAATTTCTTTTTCTGTGCCCTCTTCTTTATTGGTAGCCCAAGGACTTAGCAAAATCTGTTTCTTTCAGAATCTGTTACCACTTATCAGATAATATTTTTTTTATGTGTGTGGCACTGAAACAAGCCAAGAAATAAAAAGCACACAAGAATTGCTCTGTGTGTAAGATAAGATCATTTATGAAAGATAACGCAGTAGTTTTAGAATGTAGCTGTTACCAGTGGATTTGTATCTTCTGTAGAGCAAATGCAGCACTCTCTCCCTTATCCCTGAAAAATTTAGTTTCTGAAGTACCTAGAGTATTGTAATACTTGGAAATCGAGGTGTCCTTGCAGAATCACAGAATATTCTGATTTGGAAGGCACTCACAAGGGTCATCAAGCCCAACAGTTAAGTGAATGATCCATAAGGGGATGGAACCTGTGACCTTGGCATTACTAGCATCATGCTCCAAGTAACTGAGCTAATGCCAGGCCACTGATTCCATTGATTGGAAGAAGATGTTTGTAAGATTTTTGATTAGAGTTCCTGTAACTACAAAATGTTATAAAAGAAAATAAATAACTCTGCATATGCAGGGAAAGAAATAGTAGTAGTACCATTGAGCAACCTCTACCTTGCAGCTGTGATAATGAGCCCATATTCTGTTCTTTTCCTTCTGGTTTCATTAATGTAAAAGACTCAGGAATGTTTGTCTAAATGTGGAGTCATCTTGAGTGGATTTAGTATTGTTATGATGCTTCAAGCCTTAAGCTAAATGCAGTATCACAAGTAGCTGTTACATAAAATTTTAGCCAAAAAATGATGATCCAGTGTATTTTTATACAGTTTAAAATGTGTAACATGCAATTGTTTTTATTGATAGCTGGATCAGAAAGATGTAATTTAGAAATCAGCCATCAATTGTTATGCTTTGTTCTCCTTTCAGAGCATTTTTCAGTGGCCTAATTTTTTTTTCATGTTTTCGACAAAACAGTGTTTTATTTCATAGCATTTTAATTTACCTATTTATGTTTACAGTTTTGTGGTGTGAAAGTCATTGCAGGGTAATGACTCCCAGTTATTAATGGTTTAGTGGTTTAGAGGAAAAGTCCAGAAGATTGGAAAGAAAGCAATTATAGTGATTAATAATAGTGATCTCACTTGGGCTACTCAGAAGCAACACAGATTAGAACAGGGCAAGGCCGAACAGGGTGTAGTGTAGTTGCCTGCTCTGCATTGTGGTATCATTGACTTTAAATATTTATGAACTGTCACAGATGACCATCTACAGTAACTCTTAGCATCTATAATGCTGATAATTTCTCAGCCTTCTGTGGCAGCTTGTTCCACTACTTATTTTCTGTTTGATGATGTTCGGTTGTTGCTGGTTATTCAATTCATGTAACTGTACTGTTTTGCTCACAAAGGAGGAGTCTGGACACTTTGCTGATGCCTTTTTAGTTCACAGCTTAGTCAGATTTCCATGCACATTGGTGGTCTGCTGCTACAATCTGCTACACAGGCCACTTTCTACTCTTAAAAATATGTTTAAAATATTCTGACATGGGAAGAACATAGAGATGCTGGTTGACAGTGTAGGGAGAAACTTCATGTGGCCAAAACTCATCTGGAGTTGAAGCTGCCAGAAATAAGAGGGACAACAAAAAGAGTTTTTTCATATATTAATGGCAGTAAGCAGTATAAAAATAACATCAGCCTTTTAATAACATCAGGATGAGGATGGTCACCTCGAAATGGGGACCTGGACAAGGCAGAAGTGTTAAATGCATTCTTTGCCCCTATCTTCAACTCGGATGATGGACCAAGGGGGTATTAGAGCCCTGAGCTGGAGGACCATGACTGAGAAAATTATCAACTCCCAGTCAACCCTGAAACTGTGCGGGATCTGCTGCTCCAGTTGGATCCCTACATCTATGGGGCCTGATGGGATTCATCCAAGAAACCTCAAAGAGCTGGCTGATGTCATCACAACACCTCTTTCGATGATTTTTGAGTGGTCTTGGGAATCTGGAGTCATCCCACCTGACTGGAAGCTAGTGAATGTTGTTCAGATTTTCAAGAAGGGCAAGAAGGAGGACCCTGAAAACTACAGGCCTGTCAGTAGGAGGGCAATGAAGATGGTGAAGTGCTTTGAGGGGAAGCTGTATGAGGAGCAGCTGAGGTCACTTGGGCTGTTCAGCCTGGAGAAGAGGACACTGAGGGGAGACCCTATTGCAATTACAGCTTCCTGTGAGGGGAAGAGGAGTAAAAAGTGTGACTGGACCTGCAATTTCTTATTAATTCTTCATGTGGATGAGACCTTTTCCATCAAATAACATTTCAGTATTTTCTAAAAATATGCTGCATTAATCAATACATCTACATAGACATATTGTTTATGTTTGGTAGAATGTGTTCTGTGAAATCACCAAGGCAACTGAGGAGCAAAATAATGCTCCTCAGGTAGAAAAAGGTCTGTTCTTCTACCAATAGGATCAGGTCTTACAGGAAGAAAATAATTTATTCCTGCAACCATATAAAAATAGGTTAAAAAAAAAAAGAGAGAAGGACCTTTAAACTACTATACCTTTAAACTGAAGGTCCATGTTTTGTTAGTCATTGTTATAAATTGATGTTTATGAAAATAATTATGAATATTCATAACAAGTATCATTTTTAAGTTATAATTTATACACTGTGTTATACTGAATTGTACTAGAGATACTGTTCAAGCTGTTGGATGCAATGTTTTCATAAGAAAGTTCTTTTAAAGGCACTCAAATATCAGTCTGATTCAGAGTTTTAGGCATAATCCCAAATCCACTGCTGTAGTGGGAGTTCCTGATCTGAGAGCCTTTAAACCAAAAGATGAGTGGCCTGTACAGTACAGTGAGAAGCATGTCTTGAGCAGTGACAGATCACTTCACTGTTTTTATGCAGCAGCTTGATTTAAATCTTAATCTATAAAACCCTTGTGCAGTCTGACACAAGATAATGCAGTCATACAATTACTTTGAGGCTCTATTTTTATTTGGTCTGTATCAGCATAAAGGAAAAAATCACCCAACCCAGAACCTTAATAGCTTTTTCTTGCATTTAGTTTCTCTTTATTCCTCTCTTCTCCCACTCTTTCAGCAAGAGATTAGGCTGAACCAGCAAGGTAGTGAAATAGCAGTGTTGAAGAGTGTAAGAGTGTCGTAAGGGCTATTGAAGGCAAATACTTCTATTGTTAATTGTTAATTACTCACTGAATGAAAATATTTCCCCTTAGAGTCAATATGATTTATATAAGTGTGTGTCAGGCTACTCAACTGATTTAAAGACTACTGGAATACTCACATGCCTCACATCTTAAAAATAAAACTAAAACGAAAAAATCCAAGACTTAAAATAAAAATAGCAAACTGTAAAGAGTATTCTGGAGTTTCAGTCAGCCATTTAGAAGTTGTAAGTCCTGATACACTTAGAAAAGCCATTTTCCTGACAAAATAATTAATTTAAAATAATTCAGGAAAATAGGCTTTATCTAAAGTGAAACTATTTACAAATACAGCACATGTGACAACATCTAGTCATGGTGTGATGAAGCAAGAATCATTAATTAGTCCTGACATTCTTTCCACAGCTGAAGTCTACATAGGAATTGGGAAACCTGCTGAGGCCACAGCATGTACCCAGGAAGCAGCTAATCTCTTTCCAATGTCACATTATGTTCTCTACATGAGGGGTCAGGTAGCTGAACTTCGTGGAAACATTGATGAAGCCAAACGCTGGTATGAAGAGGCCTTATCCATTAGTCCCACCCATGTGAAAAGCATGCAGAGGCTGGTAAGTCCTGAGCCCATGTTCACAAGCAGTGTAATTTCAACTGGTGATACGGCATTGTAAAGTCTTGACTTGGTGTAGGTAACTTGTAACTTTGGAGTTTGGGATCTATATTCTTTATGCTTTGGAAACAGTCTTTCCTTCCATTTATTGTCTTTTGTATGTTGGGACATAAAAAGGATTTGCAGGCCATAAGACTATTTCAATCCTTTTAGAAACTATAGAAGAAGAAGAAGCAATTTGCATCTGCCTAATATTCATGCCATTGGGAAATGAAGGTGGCTTATGGTAAGAGAAGAGTTGGATACTACAGTTGGATACTGTACATGAAAGAGCAGTCATTTTGGTATTCCGAAGTAAAAGCTGAATTCCTAAAATCATAAGACTGTTCTAAGTTGGTAGAGACCTACAAGGATCATGGAGTTCAACTCCTGGCCCTGCACAGGACACAAGGGTCGCACCATGTGCCTGAGAGCATTGTCCAAACACTTCTTGAACTCTGGCAGGCTTGGGGCTGTGGCCACTTCCCTGGGGAGCCTCTTCCAGTGCCCAACCCCCCTCTGGGTTTTCCGAATATCCATCCTAAACCTCCCCTGACACAACCTCAGTCCATTCCCTGAGTCCTGTCACTGGTCACAAGGGAGAAGAGGTCAATGTCTGCCTCTCCTCTTCCCCTCACAGGGAGTTGTAACTGCAATGGAGTCTCCCCTCAGTCTCCTCCAGGCTGAATAGACCAAGTGCCCTCAGCCACTCCTCACATGGCTTCTCCTCAAGGCCCTTCACCATCCTCATTGCTCCCCTTCGAATGCCTTCCAGTACCTTTCTATCCTTCTTACATTGTGGTGCCCAAAACTGCACACAGGACTTGAGGCCACAGAGTGCAGAGTAGAGCTGTTTTCTGCATTCTGTGTGTTTATTGATTACCTTTTGCTGTGTGATTTCTTGGATTTTTGTAAGGTAGAGAATCAATCTTGCCCTCAAATGAATGTGTAGCTTTAACTACAAAAGTACCCTCCCCAGTATAAGTGTATGTTTGTTTATATACCTCACAGATACATACATGTGTGCTTACTATATTAGGAAAATTGCTTTCTTTTAGTCCAGTTTTCTTCCAGATAGAGCAGAATAGAACAGCTGAAATCAGCTTCTTACCCAATCTTTTTGTTCAGAAGTAGAAGCTGGTTTCTGCCTAGGTACTTATGAATTATTCAGAGAAATCTCTTGTGCATCCCTGAGGGAAACATATGAGACAAAAGATCAGATAGGAAGGCAGCACGGGGAAAGTTTTTTGTTTCACCTTTTCAGCATTTCAGGATATTTGAGCCTGTTGACAAATGCCAAAAGGTTCCCTTTTCTGAAGAAGAAGGCAGTCAATCTAAAGCAGTGCAACTCAGTGAAAATGAAAGCTCATGTTTTGCTGGGTGTCTTTTTGCCCCTCCTCTGAACGTGCCTTTGAATAAACAGTCTGTGAACACACAGTGCTCTTCAGAGTGACCGAGAAATTAGCTGTCTAAGAGGCATGTGAGATGAAAATTACTGGGCTTCCAATCCACGTTTCCTTTTTATGATTTTCTATTTGAGTCCTAGCTTGAAAGTAAGTGTTCATTTCATTGGATTGGACAGTCCTTTTTAAGGATTCTTAGAATTTAAAATTTTGTTTCTGAGAGCTTTCTCCTGTTCTACACCTTTTCTGCACTAGGATATTGTTTTGAATAGATTCTGAGATATTTATGCTGCTTAAATACAAATATTCAAGACGTGCTATAAAAATACTTCTCTATGTAATTTCAAGTAGGAGAAAGTACAAGATTCTGTATCCTTCTTGACCTTTTGACTATTGTGAAAAGTACTTTAATAAGGAAGCTTGCAGTGTTTACTCTTGCCTGTGTGTATAGATGAATATCTGTACATCCCAACACTTTGTGTATATTTACCTATTTATTATAAAGAGATATGGTCTCAGTGGCAGGAGAGCTATAGCAACAGCAATGTGAGGATACCAGCCTTTATGATAACAGCTGAAACATTAACTTCTAATATTTGTATTAAACAATTCTAAGCTGACAATTGGTTTATGAATGAAAGTTCTGTGCAAAAAAACCCTTATTTTCTGTGATTAATTTCATATTTTAAAATTATTTGATGTGGTTTTCTGGCAATGCTTAGAAAGTAATATAAAATGCAACTGTTTGCACATAAAAGTTACCTTAAAGCCTATATTTATTTAATAAGTTTTGGTGAATTTCTCTTTGAGGGGCAAATACTGAGTATAGATCATAATAACTTTAAGTCTAAAATGCAACAAAAAGTAAGATCTAAGAATGGCATGAGTTCTAGCATGTAGCATATGTATCCAGGCCTGCTTCTCTAAGGGAAATTACTTGATATAGTTGAACCTGAAATCAGTTTGGAAGGACTTTTTTTTTGTTTTTACTAAAATTTTAGAATTAGTGACATCTGACACTCAGTAACATTTCCTGATGCTAATGGTTTGGAAATCTGAATCTTTGATTTAAGAGAGTCTTTGTAGTTGTCCAGAAGGAAAAAAAAAAAGCTAAATAAAATGTTTGTTTCAATTTGTATGAACAACAATAGCATAGGAGTTTTCTCCCTTTATAATCTATCCTTTTAATGTTACATCACTCTGGGAAGAAGAAAAGCTAAACTTTGAAAAATGTACTGTTTTTCATGTAACATTCCATAAAATATTTTGGCCATAAGTCTCTCTATTCCTGAATATGCTCTACCATTTCTACACAGAAACAACATGGTTAATTTAAATTACTGGAGAAATGTGTGAGTAAAGACCAGAAAGGTTAGTTTTGTGGCTTCAGAAGCATTGTACTTCTTCCTGTGAGTTACAGCATGTGCTGTGCTTTGGAGTTTCTGCAAAAAGACTCTTGCATTTGTCTCTCGTGCAGACTCCACATTCTGTTAGCGTGACCATGAAGATTGCAGAAGTCTGATGTATTATCTGAATGAAGTTACTTTTTATTGGCTGGCATCATCATTTTTGCAAAATTGCAATTCTTTTAAAGAAACAATTTCTTACTCATTTTGCTGCTGTCTCTAAGGTCTTCACTGATTTACTCCTGTTTCAAGAGATTTACTAAAATGATAACTGGGAGGCCTTGATGATGGTGTGAAAATTGGAGCAGTTAAGAGTGATGAAAGAGATCTGTTTGCCAACAAAATTATAGTCATAAATGGGAGGGCTTGAGGGGGAAGGTTTTTACCTTACTAATGAAATGCCAAAGACAATGTAACACCAAATGTTGGGGACTTGATCCATGAGTAAATGAAAAATGGTTCAGCTGTATTCTGCTTAACTAAACTTGAGAAATGGAACTGCTTGCATTATCTGAGATGGGAGCAATTCCAACAGAGAGCTGGCTGCAGGGGCAGTGTGTTCATGCTCACTGTTGTTTCCACCCCTTCTAAGATGTTAATTAAATCAGCCTAACAACAAAACTATCTTTTTTCAAAGAGAAATGCTGTTTAAATTGTCTGCAGTTCCTTGTGGAACTAAATTATTAGTCCCCATACAGTTAATGTTTTAATCCATACATTCATCTACTTTATTTTGTTGAGCGATGCTCATTTTAAGCTCTGCCTTTTTCTCAGGTGCTATTTTTTACTGTTTGTCACTAACTGAAATTTTCTCCAAGCCAGAGGTTATACCAGCTCGCTATTTGGCTAGCTCTGACTGTTCACAAGATGTCAAGAGGGAAGCAATAACATGTCAGTATTAATTAGGTGTACTTTACAGAATACAGCAGTAATGCTTTTGAACAAATGCAGTGTCCTTTCTTCTTTTTAAGGTTTGTACAGTGCACTCAGAAAAAACAACGTGAACTTGTGTTCTGAAGGTTTGAAATGCTTTGGTTTGCTTTCTGTATTTCAAATAATTTTTTCTCACACCTAATGAAATTTAAAACTTTCTTTAATGACTTAATTTTAAAATTATGATTCACACTTCAGTGTCATATACCTATGGTTATCATCTGCCTGATTTTGGCCAGAATGGATTTATTTGAACAACTTTCTCCCTTCTCCCTCCCCTTTATCACCACCTCCAGATTTTTGCATTACTGCTGCCTTCCTGCTTTTGTCACTGTTTTCCTCCCTTGCGAAAAAAAGAATAAGCATTCTTTTATCTCCTGTGGTCAGAGTGCTGTTGTGGAAAGTAGCCCTTAATGCTGACGTCTGAAAAGTCCTGAAACAGGCCATCATTCAGTAATGCCTGAAATGGCAATGAATATTTCAATCCATTGTCCAGGAAACAAACCTATGTATTCTCTCTCAGGCTGAAAATTTCCTACTTAAATGTAGCTTTGAATTGAAATAGGCATCCAGCATTTGTATGCTGTTATAATCCCAGAAGACTGTAGTATTTTCTGAAAATCAAATAATTCATCATAACACTTGCCAGTTAATGCCATAAGTAGCTTAGGTTCTAAAAGCAGAAAATGAAAACAGAAAGGGAAAAATTACTTAAAATTTTCTCATGTAGAATTTAGTTTTCAAAAAACAGTATCTTAGGGAGTTACATTCCCTGCTTCACGCTGTTAGATACCTGTTAGTTTCCTATAATTATGCATAGCAAAACCAGATTTCTTAAGGCTTAGATTAACTATGTGTGCTTTACCTCTCAGTTATAAATAATCTGTTATTTATTTCTTACTATTCTATACTGACTTCTTATATTTTTTTTTCAACCCAAAGACACTGCCAGAAAAAAGTCTGGCAGTATGTATGGGTAGGGTGTGCTTATGAGCATGTCACGGATGTTGAGTTGACTGAAAGAAAGGAAAAACAGAGAAGACTTTAGAAACATGAATTCAGGCCCTGTTTGAAGGGAGTTAAGGAAAAGGAACTCTAAACACAGTCACCCAAGTAACTTTTTTCTTTCAGTGAGTCAGTGTTCTCATCTGGAGAACATTCAGTAACTCATTTGATTTTCATCCTCAGGCCCCTGCACAGTAAAATTGTTGGTTTAGGCCGCACAGGTTTGTCCTAAGCACCTTGTGCTGGTTCTCATGGGTGGTTTGGGTTGTTGATTACCACAGAGCTAAATGCTGATGCCAAATCTCAGTGCTCATTGACTCACTCTCTGAGTGCATCCTTACACACAGGGTGGTTGAAGAAGAATGGAGAAATAAAGGTCACTGGTTTTGTTAGATTTATTAGTAAAATGTTGTGGGCTTGCCCTTCAGAAACTTCATCATTTCACAAAAAGTAGAGAAAGCAAAATATATGTTTGGCCAAGAACTCACTGTTCCTTACAGAAGGCATTTTACTGTGGTTTGACCACATCGAAACATCTAAGTGTTTCAAGTGATTGTATTCTGTATCCTGAAAAAACAATGGCCATTCTGCTTGCATTTTAACCTGGAGACCATTGAGTTCAAGTGACTCAAGGACCATTTCAATACACTTTAAATACTTCATCTGCTGTGAGGCACTCACGGGCTATATTCTTTTCTGTCAGGAAAATATTATTTCCCCTTTTAGCCTTACAAGAGAAAACTATCAGTGCTTGGTGCAGTAAAAATTGCATAAAATCAACTTGCATGGTCATTAGCATTTGAAGTATAATAAAGTGGAAATCAAGGTGAAAAAGTAGGGAAGTTTTTTCCCTGTTTGTTTCAAAGTTACCTTTTTTTTTATTTTTATTGTTGTTGAGATCAAATACAGGAATTAACCACTTCATACTGACTTGGAGAAAGATTAGTAGAATTTCTTAATTCCTAAATGCTTTATCTGAATTTTACAGAACTCTTTTAAAG
The DNA here is from genome assembly GCA_013400955.1 of Drymodes brunneopygia. Classification (NCBI taxonomy): domain Eukaryota; kingdom Metazoa; phylum Chordata; class Aves; order Passeriformes; family Petroicidae; genus Drymodes; species Drymodes brunneopygia. The sequence goes on along the minus strand of VZTZ01027806.1, from coordinate 57,243 downwards.
CAGATCTATATTTGTTCAGTATTTGACAACAATAACTGCTACAAATTTGAGTTTTAAACTAGAACCTAGTTGCCCTTTTGCAAACAGAAAGTGACTGTAGGAATTTGGAGCACTAATTTTATTTATAGCTGGAAGCAGTGAGCTCCGATTTGCTCAGGCAAGACTGTGTTGACTCCCTGAGAGCTGTTGCTCTGTAAGTGGAATTATGGGGCTGATGGTATTAGAGGCCCTGCTTCATAACAGACTTTCTTTTCCCATTACTCTGTGTTTACTCCAAATGGCTTAAAGCAGCTGTGACAGGAGCAGATCTTTCAACAAGAAAACACCTCCATTCTTGGATGCTTTTTGCCCTGTGAGAACGAGCTCTTTAAGGTCTCTTCAACTGTCGGTGCTGTCCTCAGCTGTCAGCCATTACAAGAGGAATTCTGCAGCTCACTTAAGTGGTTGTTTGGTTTAGATGCTCTGAGTAGCTGAAGATGCAAAGGCAATCTGATTTTGTGCAGCATGCACAGTGGCTGCATTGAATGGGACTGGACTTATATGGAGAACTAAGCTGTTGAGTTGTACTATTTGCTGAGAATCTAGTAGCAATGGTTAAGGCAGCTTCCTGAATATAGAGAGAAACTCTTTCAAATAGAAATCCTAGGAAAGTTAATTTAAAAGTAGACAAAAAAACCCCAAAACACTTAAAGATTCAGAAAGTGGGGTGGTTTGTTTTTTAACTTTAGGGGTTTAATATTTGTTTGGGGTTTTTTGGGGGTTTTTTTTATTGTTGGGGTTTTTTAACATAAGGATTTTTGCCTGCAATCTCAGCTTTAAATTTCTGTTTTCATGTTATCTGTGTGATAGATTTTTCCACAGTTTATCTATTCAGCCACAGCTTGCCAGAAACCATTTTATCACTTCTATTTGTTCCCATTTTAAAAAGTGGAAAATTAATTAATGGCAGATGCTGGCAGAAAGAAGGGATGCTTTGGCTAGAGTTACTGCTCTTTATTTGGCAGGTCACGAATCATTCCACTGTTTTTATTGTATTGTGTGGAACTGATAAAATTCCACCCATCAGATAATTCATGACACTTCACTGTTGAAGCAGATCAATCTGCAGTGTGCACTATTGCTGCAAAGTTCCTTCTCTTTGCCTGGAAGATTTTAAGAATCTTTGTTTTCAGTTTTTGAAATACAAGTAATGTTCATCTCAAGCTTTGGTTCACATTTTATAGGATAAAGTCTTCAAATTGGGTTCTGTTATCAAAACTGAGCTATTATTAATTCACTTCGTATACAGCAACTATGGATCAAATGTTATAATTTGGGAGGTAGCAACCAAGTATAGTTTCAAGTTCAAGGAAAAAATCCAAGGATCACAATGGCTCAGTTTGGAATGGGTATTTGGTTTTGCTAGACATCATAACAAAGCATCTGAGGAGGGATTCCCTGCCCTACACTGTTTCAAGGAGTTGACAGGAACAGAAGCATGATGAGATAGCATTTGTGTAATAGTAATAGTATTTCAGATGCACTTGTAAGATGCATCCACTTGCCAAAGAGTTTGTGGGGGTCTCACATCCTTGGAGATACTCAAAATCTGACAGCCCTTGACAACCCACTGTAGCAAGTTTGGGTGTAGAGAATTTTAAGTTCCCTTACTACTTCTGTCATCCTGTGAGTCTAGGAATGCAAGCAAGAGAAGCTTTGTAGATAGAGGTAATGGTTTGTGTTAGAAAACATGATGGGAACACTTGTCTGTGGACAAAGTCTTGTTACATTTTCCTGTTATGCAAAACTTATTTTATTTTTATCAGTGGTAGAAATCTATAAAGCACAGATTTTGTTCTTTCTTCTCTTGTTTCCATGGTACATTACCCATAGCAATCATGGAAGGAAGGTGCAAGAGATTAATACCTTTCTCAGCTGTCGTCACTCATCTTAACTATGTGCATATAAAATACACATATATATGTATGTATACATATGTTCTGTCCTACAAATCTGCCTTAATATTTTGGATACATCTTACTGTCTTTGTAGACAGGAGTGTCAGTAGCAAAACAGTGCAACTGAAAAGCCTCAGTTGGGATCTCCAGAAGTTAAGTTTTTGGGCCTCTTTCTCTCTCAATGGTTTTCTTGAAGGTTCAAGTATGCCTTATTGATCTGCATTGAGGTTTCTATAGACAGAGATGTGTCTACTGTTATTTAAAGAAAACAAAACATTTATGACTCTTTACCGTTGTTTACATGGGAAGTATCTCTTCCATAGTATTAAACAGAGATGATGAAGAGCCAGCAAGATTGTAAAAGCATCTGATCATAGCATAATGAAAAATTTCCTTTTTCAGGCTTTTTTTTTGGTAGGTTTTAGAAAGGGTAATTCCTGCTAAAAGTCTTCCCAGAGTCTTTCCATCTTCTTATGCTTTGTACCCTCTAAAGGATCAACTGCATTAAAGTCATTGACAGATGGTTTTTCCTCTGTGCTTTTTCCTGGGTAACTGGCCCCTAAAATAGGATGTAAAATATACAGATTTATACTAATAAAAAATATATAAACAAGGATGACTAATTTAAGAGAATGGAAATGTCAGTAGTCTTAGTAGTCTCAGTAATTTGGGAAATGGCCAGGAGGCCTTGTGTCAGTAAAGTATTGACAGATGGTCTTGATATTTAAATTCTCCTTATTTTCAAAAAAAGAACAAAAAGGAAAAGAGAGAAGGCATGGGAAAAATGGAAAATGTATGCTCTTCCCTGCTATTCTCTAGTCTCTTACATCCCTTTTCATGGATACTTGCTGGTGCTTTTTTGCATGGATCTCAAAAGTTCTATTTTTATTTTGCTCTGTGTAATTGCCTTTCAATATGAGAATTGCTTTGCAAAACACTTTTTAAATTAGGTCATTCTGCTGAAGTATGCACTGAGCTAATTATGATTATTTTGCTTCCCTGGGCATTTTTGTGCTCATTGAATTTATTAAAGTACTTCTTTATAGCTGGAGCTGAGAACTTACACAGCAATAGAAGCTGTGTAGCACCTGGTATGCGTTTTCTTGTAGATAGCATCTGGCCTCTAATCACTTCTAATTGAATTTCGTATAATTATTAAAGAAATATTTTTAAGGATGAGGAGGGAAATATAAAGAATGTGCAAAAGGCTTTGGGAGAGCAGCCATCCTCAACTTTAAATGAACAAGGGAGATTTTATCTTCCTTCTCCTGAGAAAGGTTCTGTTGTAGAATTCTGTAGGCGAAACCTCTTTAACTACAGGACATTTGAGGCGTGCAGTCATCTACACATGTTGTCTCTTTGTTTTTCTTTTCTTTTCTTGTGCTGCATAACTTTGCAAAGTGGTGAAATATAACTTAGTGCTACCATCAACAGCAATCTGAATGAGATAAACCATTCCATGTGGCGTAGTTGAGATGGTGAATAAATGTGTGTGAGAAACTTGCAGCGCCATTGCCTGGTGTCTGAGCCCTGATTCTTTCTCAATTTGTCTTTGAATAACGTATTATTATAAAATGGTTGAAGAATTATCAGTGCATGTATTTTGTTATAAATCTCATGCAATTTTCAGGTGCATTTCTATGCGCTGGTGAAATAGTCCTTTGCTTTTTGCTTTAGATTTGTCACAGGGGAGCTTTACTTGCTTTGGCACAAGCGATTTCCTGAGAAAAAGACTGCTCTTGGGAGGACCATAAGTTACCTAATGAATTATAATTCTTTTTTTCTGACTAGGAACTATAAACAAGTTGTTCTTGAAAATTGTGCTTTATCTTATCCTCATCAAGCAGAAAGTAGCCTACCTTAAGGCAAACTAGAGATCTGGAAGCAACTGTCCCCCAGGAAATAATTTTAATGATTGCTTTTGCAGGGTTATGTCAAGCAGCTGTATTCCCCAGATAAGTTGTCTACTCTGGTTCGGAGTTTTTTCTGCAAATCCCCAGTCTGGAGCAGCCTTCTTATGTCTCTCTCTCCCTCTTCAACTCATCTCATTTTAAATTTTATTTGAAGATCTCTTTTCCATTTGCTGAAGCTTAGCTTCTCTGCTAGCCAGTTTTATACTTAGCAGTAATTCCCCTGCTCGAGTCTACAGTTTAAAGATGAGTTGCACCTTGCAGTTTGGAAGAATTCAACCAACTTACAATGTGTGAATAGCATAATACATTTTCTCCAAGATTTTATTTCTTTGAACATAGATTGTGTTTTCCGATAGCAAACTTTTGCTAGATGGAGTTAGAGAATTGGCCTTTGAGGTTAATGATGGATTATTTTTTATGTCAAGTTATTTTTTTAATCTAGATTAATAAATTAGTTACAGAGAAAACAATTATTTCAGTGAGCTTTAACTTGTGGGAAAATCTGAAGTGGGTTTTGTGCATCTCTGAAAACTGTGTTCATTTTGAAGGTGTGATGGTTATTTTTCCATTATTGCTGCTATTAGAGTATATTCTCTTAAGGCAGTAGCAACAAATGGCATGAAGAAAATTATGCGGTGATACTATTCAGAAAGCTGCCATCTCTTGATTTCTCAGTAGGGGAGAGGAGAAATGCTATCTGGCCATTTTGTGTACTTCATCTCACTGGAAAAAGCCAGTGTTTTCTCAGAAAAAAACTGGCTGCAGATTTTGAGTTGTTAATGCTTTTAATGCTACTTTTATCATGGTAAAGAACCTGGTTAAGCTGAGATGGATGGAAAAATACATCAGGAATGAGACTAAGTAATGATAAACTTGAAAACAAAGCTTTTTTGGGCTTTCATAGCTTTTTCAGTCAGCAGTACAGTGTTGATCTGCACCTTTTAAATTTTGATACTAATATGTGTGGACTTTATAGAGAGCCAAGAGGTAAGAGCTCTTTAGTTTCACCAGTTAATCATGACTCTAGTCTGTATATTTTGTTAAAACACTAGCTTTGCAAACAACTCCTGGCATTTGAAAGAAATACCATTAGTTATAGTTATTATATTTTGAGACATGAATATTTAAGCATCTGAGCAAATTTGGGAGAATAAAAAGTAACTGGCTAAGCTGAGCATCTGCAAGTGTTATGGCAACTAAGAGCTCATATGTCAGAGAGTAAGACAATAACTCAAATATTTTTTACTCTTTTTCTAAATCAAAAATTTAGATATTTTAAAAATATTGCAGTATTTTTTTCATAAAAACTTTGAGTGCTCAACATGTTAAGTTTCAAATATGTTTGGCCCTGAAGCATGTATTCCAAGTTAAGAAATAGGGAAATTGAAGTGTAGGTGCTGTGACACACCCAGCTTTAAATACAGCAGAAGCCTCCTCATTTCTCATTCTGAGCATCACATTCATGGGACACATTTAGCTTCTGTGATTATTCTTTCCAGTGCCTTTGCACTGTGAAGAAAATAATTTTGCCCATAGGCATCTCCAATGTCAATCTTGTTAGGGCAGCAGTATCAGTATTCCTACTGCCTGCTGAAAGGAGCCTGTGGAGTGTCTTTTGTGGGTTTTGACTTGCAAATGATTGGCAGACTTTAGGAGGACTTTCCCTTATGATATTTAAATTTAGTATGGTCACTGATGGACCTCCTATTAAAATATAGATTATTAAATCAGTTTTATAATTTATCAGTGAAAATTATATATTTGATGGTTCTTGCCTTTGCATGCAGTTTAAGTGAAGGGATCTGTGGCAGCTCCTTGATAGCCATTCAGCTCAGCCATGTAAAATGAGGTCCTTGTATCATTCACTTTTAATACTCTTAAATAATATATCACTTCACTTACTTACATGTCTCTTTCTCCCAGTTCCTTTCCTTTATGGAAGATTTGACAGTGTTGCCTTGGATTTGCTCAATGAATATATAATTTCCCAAGTCATTGCAGCTGAGGTGCTTGGTGCAGGAGATACCTGTTTGGATAGCAGACTGGTTCAGAAGTACCTGAGGCAGCAGAACGTTGTGTCTGTGATTACTTTTTGCTCTGGTTTTGAGAGCTCAGTTAAACATTGCACTGTTTTTTAGTAACATACTTTTATAGGTAACAAAGGTAAACTACTTCCATAAATCTTTGTTTCTTATCTTACATTTTTACTTGGTAGTAAGATAAAATTCAAGAGAAGTTAACTTCAAACAAGAACTAAATATGAAGTACGTGGATATAGAAATCTAAAGGAAAAAGGATTGCTGATTTGATTATACAATGATTGGTTAGTTTCTCTTAGATGTTCTGCTCAGGTCTGTGCCTTGGTGCATCTTCCTACAAATGAGAATCATACCTGGGTTTGAACAAAAAATAATTAAATCTTGTTTTATGTCCTTGGGGAAATTGAAGACTATTATAGTCCCTAACTTGAATTGGTGAGCAAAAATGTAACTCTGGAATGTTTATTTGTGTGTAACCAGAGTCAGGTTTGGAGAACTAACATAAATCTTCTTTCACTGTTATGTTGTATGTTGTACTTAAGTAATTACCACTATATGCAATAAATACAGTTTTGAGTAAGACTTCTCCAGCCAGCTTTTCCCTGAAGAGGGATAATACCCTCTGGGGAAGATCAGTTTGGTAAGAAATGCAAACCATGTATCTGTGCTCCTGTTCTGTGATTAGTGGGAGGTAAACTAAAGAGGGCTGCTTAATACCTTGAAGTGTGTCACAATGGTTGTAAGTATATACTACTGTCCAGATGTTCAGGCTGAATGTAGTTTTTTACTAAGGTGCACTTATCAGAGTCTTGGGAAATTGAGGAAACTTTCTACATCACACTGCATTGCAGCTTCTTTCTGCTAATCTCTGATGTGTAGTTTATATATGTGTGGTTTTTTCACAGTAATCTGAGAAATCCTGTGTTGGGGTAGATGCTGGTGCGATGCTTCAAGGAATAGAAATAGCCCTGAAATCAGATTTGAAGATGATTTAAGTAACAGCTTTTCTTTCTTAAGAGTTGGTATAGAATTGAAGGAAAAAGAAATATTAGCAAAACACTGAGTTAAAATGGAGTGCTCATATTCAAGAGTTACATATCTATATATAAAGCATTTGACCTGGAAGAAATCTTCAGTCTTTTAGTACTGCTCAGATGAACAAAGCAAAGCAATTCATTAGCAAAGGACTTACTTGGCAGAAATATTAAAACATGAACAATGTTCACACTGTTAAAAGCTAAGCCCTGCAAGGAAAGACACTACCCAAAACCACTTGAGCAATATAGTCTGCTTTAGTAGGCCCATTACGATGCAGACATTTGATTATTTCTATTTTTTTTTTCTAAATACTTTGATGAAAAATCTCAAAGTTTTTAAACACTTTCCTGTTATTTCAAGAACTAATCTTTGTAAGTGAATTTACAAATGCTTCTTTTATGGATGTATCTGAAATGAACATGTGAGTTCCATTTTTTTCTGGGTTCTAATTAATTACTCTTTAATCAGTGATGCTGGTGAAATGATTGTTGCAACTCAGTGTGTTCAATCTTCCTCAGCCACTACTAATACACTGTTTATATCTCATACATTGAACTTACTATTTAAGACCAATATCCTTAGGAAATCAGGCATACAAAATCCTTCTTTAATACCTTTGTTTCATCTGGACAGATGAGGGAATGATGGGGAAAAAAAAGGCTTGTGCAAATATTACAAAAATAGAGGCAGGAGGAAAGACTGCCAAGGCTTTTTCATTATTTCAGATTTTTATTAGTATCAGCAAACACACAAGAGTGAGTGTTTGTAAATTCTCTGCTGCAGCAACGTAAGATACAGTCATTAGAAAACCAAACCAGGCTTCACTGCAGTCAGTTCTGTTAAAAGTTGACTTTTAAAAATTATTCTAGAATATAACATAATGTGTTGTGCTACACTAGATTAACTGTATCCCTGGATAGCATAATATCTTTAGATGAAACAGTAAATTGTGAGTGATATAAAGACCTTATCTGTAAAGGGCTGTAGAAATAACAAAAAAAAATCATCTGGATTCAGCATTTCTTCTGTATATAGAGTGTGAAAATGGTTTTAAAGCTCTAAATCTACACAGACAAAGGTGGTGTTAGGTAGCACTTTGGAAGAAGACTTGCCATCTAAGGATACTTGCCATCTATTAGAAGTGATCTGACCTACTAAAAGAAAGGATTTTGCCTTGGCTTCTGAATTAAAATGTCCCTGGTCGTAAGTGGGTTTTGCTACCTTAAAATAAGTATTTTAAAATAAAAGACATAGTTTTAAAAGTGCATTCTCTCATTTACAAACAAACCCCCTTATTTTCTAAATGGGTGCAAGTAATAAATTAAGGCAGATATTGTCATGTGTTTGCAAACGTTCAAAAGATGAGCAGGTAAACCTCTATCAGCTGCACAGCCATTTCAATTTCCATTTTTCCATGGTCCTTGTTACAGTTTGTCCTGACAGCTGACAATAGCTTCTTTGGGATTCTGTCTGGTTTTTAATTTATGACCATTTGAAAAAGTGATAGCCACACCAGCATTGGAACAGATGGTATTGTGAGGGTCACGGACCCAAAGATTTACCAGAGGGCTATGAAATGCTATGACACAAATGCAGTCTGTGGTGATGCTTTGTCATATTAATTGAATGCCTACCCACAAGTTGGTAGGTTACAGTTGCCAAAAATAACTGGTTTTGATATAAAGTACAAAACAGTATGAAATGCTGTCAGATCTATTAAAGTAATTGACATGTCAAACTTCATTTCCTTTAAAATTGTGATATTATAGTAAAAGTATCTGGTGATCTCTGGAAAATAAATGAGGTAGCTTTAACTGGGCCATGCAAACTCACCTCATTTGCTGCAGAATCAAAGTCTAAACTTCAAAAATTTAAGGATGTAAGTAGATGTGGTCTTTCTGCCTTGTGGATTACATTTGATTTAAAATAAGGTTTATATCTGAATATTTTTGTGAAGATAAATCCATGGATGTTTAATACAAAGGCTGATAGGAAATATTTTTATCTCACCTCAGACTCAGCAGCTCACTTAAGTTCCAGAATTCCCACCTTCCCCACCAAACCCATGCTGTTGCTGTAGTTCTTATGCCATAAAAATCCCTTCCTTGAGAAGTGGAAGCTGCTTCTCTGCATTTCAGCTCTTTACTCAGAGAGCATTAACTTCCCAGTTTGCTTACTCCGATCAAATCCTAGCTTTGTGGGGGATTGCCTTTTCTGTCATTCTTGTTCTTCCTGCCTACTGTGCTCCAGTGAACTAGAAAAGTGACTCAAATGGACGAGGCTCTTACACTCTGGGAAGCAGGGCTCAAATTTATTCCAGCTGCCTGTCAGCTGACAATAGTGAACCAAAGGAGAGGACTGAGGGAGAAACAGCATTTGGAATTACACATTCTCTGCAGATTCCAATCTTGTGCACTAATTTATTATGCAGTTTGAAAAATGTATTTCAAGAGCCATAAACCAACCACAGAATATGATTTAACATGCAGTGTCAATCAGAGCAGTGATGGATATCCACTTACAAAAAGTCCATAAATGCAAGTCATATTTTGTGTCAATCTTTAGCAGGAATGTGATATTCATCATGGATGGCAAAGGTAAAATTAGCAGTGGAAATGAAGGTATGGAAATGATGGCAAGTACTTGCTGGTGGAAGAATATGGAGGAGTTGACCAGAATTCTGGAAGAACTAGTTGATGAAATAACTGAGGCTTCACTAAATATTACTGGATTTGTTAACAGAAAATTTTAGAATAGTTCATGCAGTACCTCTACTCAGTAAGAAGAGTTGCATGACAAAGGCAAAGTTTGATTAAAAGTGAGACTTGGAGACCCTTCAGTGAAAGAAATAAAATAATTTTCAGAAATACAGAATGGTGGTGACTGCACTGCAGTGTGGCACTGGAAATCTCTGCAGCATTTCCTAGGAGGAGTAGGAAACTTTAATAATAATATATGATCCTTGTAAACATGAGAGAAATATGCATAATCCAAATAAGGCTAAGTGGCATTGGCACTGAAGCAAATGAAAACCAACTAGCTAGGGAAAAATATGGGAAGATGATGTGAAGAGGATTCCTAGCACTTACAGGCTAAACACTGTGGAACAAGGAATCTTGTTGTAAGGTTTGTAACAACAGGGGTTAGAAATGAGTGACCTAAGAGGACTCTTCTGATTGGATGTTGTTTAAATGGAAAATACCTTACTTTTGCAAGTTTTAGATAAAAATTAACAATTAATCCACATAAAAACAGCTGAGAGAAAATGTGATAGGCTTGTATGGAATTTAATTATAAAACTTAGGTGATGCTTCAGTAATCTGTTTGCTTCCAGATCAGTACTAGCAAAAGCTGATTTGTTGAGGTACATTGATGTTATTCTTAGGTCTTTAATATTTTTTTCCCCAAAAATACTGCTGTTTGGGCTTCTCTCTTTAGTTGTCAGAAGCTTTTTTCTGTAGTTTTTAGCATGTTCAACTTCTTCCAGTTTCGTGCAGGGTAAGTCAGTATATAGGGAAGTGTTGTATTTTTCTGAAAGTGCTGGAAGCCCTTTCTTAGCCAATGGTTAGGCTCTGGCTCTTCTGACCTGTGCCTGATGGTGCACAGATGGGAGGGTGTGGGCCCTCCCTTCACACTGAAAATAGCTGTCTCTTAAAGAAGAATCTGCTGGCAGCTGTCCTGGCAGACTGGCAGGTTAACAGCTACCTACAGCTTCTGCCTTGCCTTGCAGAGTCCGGGGCAGGGGGACTGCATTCCCTCTCCTGCTGGGAGGGTTTTGCCATGAGGATGGCCCTTCCAGCCCAGCGTGTTGAGCCTGAGCAGCAGATGGCAGTTCACATCTGCTTTGCGGGGGTGGAAGTGCTCTGTTTCCTGGGGGTGCTATAAAAAAATATATTTATTAATGCTGTATTAAAAATCACCTCTTTTTCTTAGAGGTTACTGCAGTGCCAGTGTAGTAAGTGCTGCTTGTGGTGTCATAACACTTTTGAAACAGTGACATTAGTCATAGCTATAATATATGTATGTACATATTTTTATATGCAGAAGTCTCTTTGGCTAAAGGCAAAAGGAATGAAAAAGTGAATAATGTGCTTTAATCTATGAATTTCTGTTTTATTTTAGTAATGAAAAGATTGGTCATCTTTTATCTAATACCGCAGTTCTGACTTTGAATATTTAATACAGCATTTTTCAGAATATTTGAGAGAAATGCACATGCATAAATGCAAAAAGGTACTTCAGAAGAATATCATTCACTTCTGATTCCTTTTCCACAGTCTCAAAAGTTCAGACAAGTAAGTGCTAGTTTCTGTAGTGCTGAGTGTGTGCAAGCATTGACTACAAGTGCTAGCTTTCAATACAGTGGCAATCTAGCTAAAGATCTCCAAAGCTTGATTTGAACTCTGACAGTTCTATTAATTATAAATTTTTAAAGTTCTGCATCTGCAGCTCTGGTTTTCCTGTGATACACAAACTATTCCCCTGACTTCAGACTGAAACATTTGATCAATTTTTCTAATTACTATTTCCAGAAGCCACATACAACTAGTATGTTCAATGTGGTTGTATAGAAGAATTGTCATTAATGAAAAACAGCTTCTTAAAAAGTCACTGCTTGCTATTTCTAATTATGTATTCTTTAATTCTATCTGTAATTGACTGATGGACAGAAAAACATTAATTTCTTGACATTGTAATAGTTTTGCATGGAGCACAAGCTTTCAAAACCAGGAACCTTCAGGTGTTCTAAAGTGGAACCTAGTTTTATTTAGTGTAGTAATGACCCTGAATTCCTGGTATCCTCAGTTCTTGTGAAAAATCCAGCTTTTGCTCAAATAGTTGAATATTGACTCAGTGGACTGACTTTGAGGCTCCTCAGTTCAAAAATCTTGGTCTGAGGTTTTCTGTTTATCCTGTTTGGCACTTGTATAATTTTTGGAGGATTTGGCTTTTTTTTTCCTCTTTTGGATATTGAAACTTCTATGTTACTCCTAGGTTTTGAGTAACAGAAATACAGTTTTCTCTACTTCTGACCCTTTGACTCAATACTGGAAAAATAATGGCATCAATAACAAACAGTTCTTTGGAGTCTCTATATGGAGCACAATGATCCAGTGGTAATCTTGGCCTTGCTTTGAACCCAGGCACTGTTGAAATACAGCTACAGATTAGTCTGATAGAGTGGCAGGATTTCTGTAGGGAACACACTGTGATGTGTTTATATCTATAAACTGTCTACATAGGGGAAAGGGTGAGGGTATGAATCACAAAAGACAAGAATATACCAAATTACAGGAATTACTATGGGCCCATTTCATAAACAGCACTGTGTGAAGCTGTGATCTCCTGCACCAGTTTTCATCACACATGTATGTATTTTATACATCTGGGAAATCCTCATTTCTGGTTTGTGGGAAAGGTGAGAAGGCAATGAGGTGACTTCAGTGCTGGGTGGGGGGAAGGGAAGATGCAGTGGTGCCAAGCTTCCAGATGGAGGGAGGTGATCAAGAGACCTACGCAGACTTCAGTGTCCCCTCATGGTGTCACACCTGAGATGAAATGTAAAATGTTTGCACCAGATGACAAGTACTCCAAGTTTAGGACTGGCCATAATCTGAGGACTAAGGCTATACTTAATTATTCCCTGATGCCAGTGGTGATGCAGTACTTGCCAGAGCTGAAGCCATCTGACTTGTGAAGGGAGAACCGTGTTGGTAGCTAAAGCATATAAAATAAGACCCTCAATGTAATTTTCAGATGGAGGTAAAAAGGAAAATAAGCTCTGGAGTCACTAGCTGCTTCACTTTATCATAAGGTGTTTTATTTGTTTACAGTGTGCTTGCTACAGTCATATTAGTTCTTGCAATGTAGCCTGGTAGTCATGCTATTGTTTAAAAAGCTGATAGGACATTCACATGAGGTGTAAATCAAAACTACAGCAGATTATTGCAAGAACATGTTGTCTTAACAGGAAAAGAAGTCCCCCAAAAGCTTCCACCTCAGTGGAAGGCTACGATCAGCAGTTTTTAAAAACAACCTTGAATTTTGAACCTTTTTGCATTCTGGACTGTGAGCAGTAAAGGAACCAAAAGGCAAGCACATCTTGTAGGAAGGGGTCAGTCATTTCCAAGGGAGTTACAAGTACACAGATGCACTCCTGACCACACGGGTTCGTTATTTCATGCTGGTGATGTGAAGTTCAGTGAGTAACAAAGCCAAAGTTGTTGTTTTAAAAATCTGTTGCCAAGCAGTAGGTTTTCTCCTAGCAACAAGTGTTTTGCAGCAGGGGAAGGAATTGGATACCTTAGGGGGTATGTTGGCACTGGGGGAAGGGCAGAGAAATAACGAACTGGGGCTCCAGCAGGGCCACAGCACACAGAGGGTGGGCTGGGCATGGAGGGGGCGAGGCAGAGAGGGACATGTGGCACAGGCAGTGATCTGGGATGGGCTCTGAACAAAAGTGTTGGCTCCAGGCACAGGTTCATTTTTGTTCATCAGCTGCTTTGTTTGGTTTAGTGAGTGATCGAATGTAGTATTATTAGCTGGTTGTTCTCATTTAAAAAAGAAAATCCATACTGAGCTGCTAGGAAGTTTTATTTAGACCATATTTGAAGAACTATGCTTTTTATTTTAAAAAAGAATTGACTTATTAGAGAAAGTAAGATAAGTAGTTTTTATTCTGCATTTTGGACAACAAATTATATTCATGTTGCAGTGTCTTTTCCAATTAAAAAAAAGTATTTATTATCACTTTTACTTGTAAAGTAAGTGCAGTGTGGTCCATCCAGTTGGTTTTAAACCTTAAAATGTGGCCACCCTTCAAAATCCCTGCATTAAAATGCAACCTGTGTCTGCAGATACAGAACCAGATTTATTCATAATTTTTCTGATGGAATGGTTTATTTCTAACTGATGTGCTTTGTCACAATCTCTTCGTACTTGCAGAAAATAGTTAGGTACAATGACTCAACATGTATGTGCCTTTGAAAGGAGTTTATAAATGATTTCTTATGCAAAGTCATAATTTGACTAGATGGACACGTTTCAGCACAAAGTCATCAACTAAAATGAAAATAGGAGAGCATAGTATATAAATAATGTTCTATTTCACTCTTTGTAAGTGTAAAATATTGATTATAGGCTACATTTAAAATGCATATTTTTATCATAGAGGTTGGAAAGTATCAGCTGTAGAATTTTACTTCTTTTTCCATGTATCATGACAAATTCTTCTCATTTTGCCTCACTAACACTTCTGTTTCATTATTATAGCATAACACTGTCAAGTCTCTGGTAAACCTTCAAGTTTGATAGATCTGTTCAAAAATAGCAGCCACCTTAACACTTGCAAAATAGGCTGAAAAAGCAGCATGTAACAAGGGGCAGTTTTGTGATGCTAAAATTACACTGCATATGGATTTGCAATGCATACATTGCACACTGAGTTTTGTAACTATTTATGGTCATAATCCCTGATTTTTAAGGTTTTAAATAGGATGGGGATGTTTCTAGCGTGTCCTTCCGATATCACAGCTTAAAGTTTATCTCTTAGGCTGGGGCCTGCTTAAAAACAGTAAGACAGTGAACTGGGAAAATTGTTGTGATGTTGGATGTAGTGAGTTCTTTAAGTCTTTTGTAGCTTTAAAAAAATCATTGTTTTCCATTGTTGTCTGCTTATACATTATTAGCTGTTAGCTTATTGGGCTTCAGCAGGTCATCAGCAAAACAGGCCACTGTTCTTCTGTCTTCCTGCCCTTATCATTAGAAGCAAAATCAGTCCATTTTTTATTTTCATATGCTTATAATGTTTTCTTATAGCTGTTGTTTTTGCAAGGCAAACTTTTAGCTCTGAGGGCTATTTTTTAGCCAAATAAGATCTGTATCATACAAATTTAGAAGCTTTTTAGCAAACAAGTCATGTAACAGACCTGCCAGGAATAAATTAATATGAATATCATATCTGGTACTACTTAAATCTCCATGGCTGAGATTCCTGTAGGTCAACAGGCTGCATTTCTTAAACATGGTGATAATCTCTGGCACTTTCTTACATGCTAAGTCAGCCACATTTCTTGTTCTTGTTCTGTCCATTTCTCCCATTTCCCAGGTTCCTTCTCTGCCTAGAGAGTTCAGTACCCTCCCTGAAAAAGACAAAGGTGCAAATGGACTCATGGTCACAGTTCTCCTTTATTTTTTTTACTTTTAAATAAACTTCATTGCTTTTGAGAACATCTCCCACCGCTAGTCTATATTTTTCTCAGAGAAAACGAAAATGTTCCACTTGAAATCAAGTGAATAAAGGTAAAAATCTCAAGTGGTGCTTCTGTTGAGACTGAGAACTGTTTATTTTCAGGCATGGTGGAGAAGTAGTCAGACAGTTAAACCTTAAAAAATCTCCAGCTGTCTTGAGACAGAATCTTTGGTTACACTGAAGAAACCACAGTGATCTTTGTGGTGTTACCTTTTTACCCTTTTTTTTCCAGTTAATGCAAATATATCTTAGCACTTTATGATAAAGCTCTGGTTTGATGAGACATATGATGGGCAATGACTGTAACTTTTTCAAAGTTAGTTCCACAGAAAAAAATTGAATGTTAGCTTCTCATTTGCCTAGAATCAAATAAAAATTGACCTTACTAGACTGTTCTAAATGGCTGGTGTTTATAATTTTTTAAATAGCTGTTTTTCAAAATGAAAAATTAGTTATTTACAGAGGTTTAGTCCTATGTTTATTTGTCTAGATAGGTATTTTGCACTGACTGTTTGGTTAATCATTATGATAGGTTAATTTGCAAAGAGAGAAAGCCTGCCTGCAGAAAAATGATTCCTTTGCAGTGAAGACTACACCACATGCTTATTTAAGCAATTATGGCTTTATACAATTGCTTATTATATCATGTTGTTCAGGTTCTGAGTGATTATTTTTATTAATAAATAATAGTGCATTTTCTAACTGGCAATTTTATTTGAAGACTGTAATGCTCCATTTGGAAATCCAAATTAATTTGAATATTTTCCTTTTAAAAAATGCTTACATTTGTCTAATGAACAAATGGGCGCTGTTTGACTGAGCATTGTAAAAAACAGTCCTTGGAGAGATGTTTGGGTGAAATAAGCAAAGAATAGCAGTTTTGTATGTGGGGCAATGTAAAATGAAGTGTAAAGGGAATGATTGAGGGAGGAAACACATGTAAAATCATTGCCCAACAAGAGGGAGACTTTGTGACTCCAGACTGGGTGAGGAAAGAATTGGCAAGATCTTGAAAATATCCTGTGGCAGAAGTTAGAAGCACTTTCCCCCCATTTTGATTAATTCCTAGAGGCTTTTGTTCTGTTAGGATGTGAAGTTTGTGTAGAACCTTGTGTGTAGTGACAACAGTACCTCCCTGTTTGAAGGCAGCACACAGTGTTACACAGTGTTATACTCTTCTAGAAAGCCCCTTTGGAGAGCCCCTGGAGGCTCTGAGGATTGCAAAATCCCTTTTACTCCCAGCTCTGACTGGGCACTGTGAAAGGCTGTTGACCTTTCCTTGAGCAGAGAGCATCTGAACTCCAGAGATCTTTGGGTACTGTTGATTATTCAAAGTGACTGGTGTAAATATCAGCGGACTGGAGACATGAAGCACTGGTTTCATTGGTGGTGATGATGGCACAAAAAAGTCTCTTTGTTTCTTCAGAGATTCCCTTCACTTTCTGCCTTTGCCATTTCTCATTAGAGTTCTCTCTTGGAGTTTTTTGAGTTACAAAATCAAACCCTACAATGTAGAACTGGCTAAAAGAAAAATAAGGTTTGCTTAGAGTGTTTACAACATACAGACATCCTAACCAGAGAGAAAGTGAAAGCTTTAGCATACTTCGGGGAGATCAAAAAAATCAACCTCAAAAGAGCCCCAAAATTCTCGGCAAACCAAACATGGAGTAAAGTAATAAGCAGCATTTGTACTGAGCTGCAAAATGAAGAATTAGAGGCTTTTATGACTGTTAGAAGCCACATTAGAGGCTTTTATAACTGTTAGAAGCAAATGTCATCCATTTGTTGTTGTATCGTGTGAAAGAGATGCAATAGCAGGAAAGATCCTGCTTGATCCTGCTTTCTCCTGCAGATGCCAACAGTTGTCTTAAACACCTCTGTCAAGTACTGCAGCATTCTAAAATGTACAAAGAACAAATAGGTTGCCTTGGATTTCTGTAATTCCTTTGGAACTTACTGGTTTTACTATAGTTTGTCAAATGGATGTTTTCCTACTGATAGTTATTATTTACACAAATTATTGCATAGCACCTTTTCTAATTTATTCAGGTTCCAAAATCCCTCTCATATTTTATCTTTTTAAAGATTTATAGAGAGGATATACAGGAAAGGCATTCTGCTTAGGTTTTAAAGTAATGTGCCAGGTCTGAAGGTGTGAACCATATGTCACTGAGGTACCCCTCTGTGTTGCTGCAGAGCTGATGTGTTGTTCAGGCCCATCTCCAGCCATAAAGCAAGAGATTTAACATTATTCTACAGATAAATATTGTCTGTACATCTGCTGCTAAATAGGTGAGGGCCACAACTGGCAGCTTTGAAATTTTGTTTCCAGTTAGAAAGCAGAGGAAAATATGCAGTGAAGGACTGGAAGAATTTGTACTGATTTCTGGGAAGTCTTAGAGGAATTTTGGTTTGGTGAAGGGGTTTAGTTGGTGGGTGTTGTTGTTATTGTTGTTGTTGTTGTTTTTAGTGGTTATGGGTTTTTTTCCTGAAGAGTTAATACAGAAAGCAAGCATATGCTGACAGCTGTTAAACTGAAGTTAGTTTTCTTGGATGAGTGTTGGTGCGAGGTCACCAAAGGATATTGCTGCGTGATAGACATGCCTGCTCCTTCTGCCTGTGGTGTGTATTGCTTAATAGAGCAAAGCCAGGCAAGGACTGCAAACAATTTGAAATGTTCTGTGCCTCTGAATTTTAATGAAGTCATCCAGGAAGGGGATTTACAAACTGGACACTTACAGTGCATGACATCTGACCATCATTCTGAGAGAGTTAATGAATCAGAGGGTATTTTGCGTTCTTTCTCTAGATCACTTGTTTGAGTTCAGCCCACAGCTACAGTGATCAAATGTCACTGTCCTTTTAATGCTCTGCATGAAACAAGTATAATTTTCTATTGGTTCTTTGGAAGCAAAGCTTGTTGTCCCAGAGCTACCACCTGATCAGGAGTCTTCACACCATCCCAGGCTGAGACACCAGTGAAAGGCTGGACTTTCAGGAGACACTCCCTTGAGAAAGCTGTGTCCCCAAAACATGAGGGGACAGGATGCGACCTCATATCCCACGCAAGAGTGGTTCCTTCACTACTGCTAAATGCTAATTTCAACACTAATGCTTGTATTCTTAGGGATGTATAACAGCAGGCAAACTGCCAGTATTTGCTCTAGTTCTATCATCAGGAAATCTCAGCTATCTCCTTTTTGCCGTACAGAATAGGGCAGATGTGACGTAATATGTGTCTCTTCCTATGAACAGGCTTATATCTGCAAAATTTGGCTTTTCTCTGGTCTTGAAAAGAACAGCTTGTATCCTTAGCATGGTCTGGCATATTTAAGTAAAAGATATTACCAATATTCAAGTAATTCTCATGTTTAATTAGTAAAAAATATACATATCTGCACCCCAAAAAAGCAAGGCTTTTGAAAATAGAGAATCTTATATTGAAAAATAAGAACATTTAAATTTTATTAAGGTTAGGTACATTGCAGCAACACCATCTTTGTGTATTCCATCTCCTTGCTTCATTTTTTTGTAGTTTCACATCTGATACCTACCAGTCACTGACAATCACTTCACTGCAGACACAAAAAGTGCTGACCCTGAGATTTACCCAGTTTTTGTATTGGAAGTACTATTCACTTGCTCTGAAAATGCTGACTCAATTGACAGCTCAAAAAAAGTCCAAACCCAGAAAAGCCCTCTAGCACCTTTATGTGAGAATGTCTGCCAGGCTGATAGAAATTAGCCTGCATTGCATTTATTTATTCACTTGCCAATACTGTACAGCACTCTTTATATTGTTCTGCCGAGCAGGGTGTGCTCAGTTGTTCTGTAGGATGGAGTTAGCAGTCTTTCCAAGCTGAAAGTCAGCCAGGTGGGCACAGTTCCAGAAATGTATGGTGGATAGTTCAGGGGATGCATAGAATGTCAGTGCTTTCTAATCATCGGTGCTTAGGTTAATAAGGATTTGAGGGACAGATGTACAGAGAGATAAAAGAAATTGTGGTCCAAGGAGTGGGGGCTGGGAAGGCAGAAGTCACAAGGCCTCTGTAAGCATGTAATTGGACGCCTCTCTGCAAAACAAAGATCTGTGGTCCATATGTGTTTTGCAATACAGAATCACAATGTAAAAATGCATAATATTGTTAGGATTATTATAATCCCAGAGTAAAGCTCTCTTACTGGGTCATTCCATGGCTTTTCTGGCACAGTAACATAGCTGAATGTGATGGATGGAGATTTCCATGGCCTCGTTCAGCCCATATCCTAGTGGGTTTGGACGTGCTCTGGATCGTGTAGTGTTGAATTGGATCCTATCTTGCAGAGGAAGATGGAGAATCTGTAACAAGGATGCTCATGAAGAAGTTCTGTGCCTGCTGGTCCTTTGTGCATTACTGGGGCAATACCAGTCCCTGTTCCTGTTCCACAGATTAAATCAAGCACCGTGGTTGTTGCTCATTGAGCTGAACTCAGCACCCAAGTGCCGCTGGTGCCGTGTATGGTCTCAGGTGTTCTAGGGCATGAGCTGGGTGCTGAGATGCACAGGGAGGATATGAAAACTTCAGGGCACACACCTTAGGACTTCAGATAAGAGGAGCTTGTGCAAAAGCCCAGGTACTTCCTGCTTCTTGGCAAATGGGTGGAGTTTTTGTTATTTAGTCTTTGTTTCCTGTCCAAAGCCACTTGACTCATTGGTGTGGAATAGCTTGCTCCAGTCCTGCATCAAGTCATTTATTTTCGTAGTAACACTTAAAGCCCAAGAGCTGCCTACCATTATTTCACTGCAGTGACCTTGCTTGAGCTTCTGGAAAGCCCTACTGGCCAATTTCAGCCATTTTCCTTTTGTTTTCTTGCAGGCTCTGATACTTCACCAGCTTGGGCGCTTTAGCTTGGCAGAGAAGATTCTCAGAGATGCTGTTCAGGTGAACTCCACAGCCCATGAGGTCTGGAACAGCCTGGGAGAGGTGCTGCAGGCTCAAGGCAATGATGATGCCGCAACCGAGTGCTTCCTGACGGCGCTGGAGCTTGAGGCCAGCAGTCCTGTGGTCCCTTTTACCATCATTCCCAGAGTCCTGTGAGAGGGCATCTCCATCAACTGATTTTTGGTCTGACTTCTGGTGATCAAACCCAGTGTATGAGACTGCCTGGTAACCAGTTAGTTTGAGGAACTCTAGAGCTACAGGTACCAAACCCTCTCTTTTGCGGGAAAGTGGCCAAAGCAGGGAGGTGCCACCATATGTCGGACTGAGAGGACAGAGTGGGGAGCCAGAGCCAAATCACTCATATCGCCTGCAGTTTTGCCCTGGTAGTTTTAAAACATCGTTATATTGTCATGGATGATGTGCCATATTTTGTTAGTGAAACTTGAGTGTTACATAAAATTATAATGGAATCAACTACCAACTGTAGAATAAGTTAAGATTCAGTGGCAGAGCAGACTATTTTTAACGAGGCAGTTAATCAAACTGTTCTCTTCCTGCCTCTCAACCTCTTTTGGCCCAAAATCAAAATGTGAATTTTCTGTTTCCATCTCTATTTTAGTCCAGGCCAGAAAATCAGTTGAGTTCTTTGTTTTTAGTTGTTAATAACTGTGATGTGTGGCTAACTGTTATCTAGAGCAAAGGCTGAGTACAAGAATATTTATATTTTACCAATGTATGCCTGTTACAAAAAATATATTAGTTATTTAAGTTTAACTTTTTTATGTGAATTCAGAGTTTATTTATCAATGGAAATATGTAAAAAAGAAGCCTCAAATGGAATATTTACCGACATTCCTTATACATGAACCCACACTTGGCTAAATGGGAAGATTATGTTAATAATAAAATGATTTTTAAATGGAATTTTCCTGTGTCCTGGTTAAGAATCTGGGGGAAATAGATGGCTTGTGAACACATTTTTATGAAGTGGCCTTGAAGATAAACAACACCAAAATTAAATAGTCTGAGGCCAGTCTAGAGAAAAGAAGCTGCTATACTGTCTGCCAATGATACTGTTATCTTAGATTTCAGGTTACCTTAAATTTGCACTACTCCCTTTTTATTCCTTCCACTCCAGCTCTCAATGAAGCCAGATTACACTGCCTCTGCATAATACATGGACATTTACATACACCTTGGTCGTGCTTGGGAAAAGCATATTAAATATTTATGCAATATTCTTTGGGGTTTTTTACTGTCTTATAGTCCTTTCTCAACATTTCCTGCACTTTGTGTCTCTTGAAAGAAAGGTTGGCTGGTTGATATAAGTCTGGATTACTTGCCAGAGATTCTCTGGGATGTGTGAAGAGTCATTGTTGCAATGGCTATTCAGGGTGCATGAGCTGGGGTAGCAGTGTCCGCTCATTTACAGCGTTGGGCACATTTGGAGCCTGAGAAGAGTTCCAGGTTCCCCATTAGACTGGGTGCTCCTTGATACTTAGGTGATTTGTCACAAGAAGTGGTTTTAAAGTGCTTAGCACAGGATGGCAGATGATTCAGGAAAATAACAGCAAATGTTGTTCTTTGTTGCTCACCAGAGCTTATGCGCCTCAAACGCACAGAGGATCCTCACTGCGGCAGTGTGGGGCTCCAGCGAGCATCTTCAAATGCAGAAGACTTAAACCTGGGGAGCTCTTCAGTTTGCCCCCTGGCATTTCAAATGCCTGTTAGGCTGAGGCTACTTTGAAATTGTATCTGCTTGGTATTTGGACCATATGTTCTCTGTAAAATGGACCAAAACCCTGTAATAGGTACTGTTTTCAAATCTATTTTAAAAACAGTAAAAATGGTGTCATCTTGCTCACTGCGAAAAACATCAGTTTTGTTTCCCCATTTAAAGTCCCTGTTTGGCATTTTTTCTTCCTACTGTCCTTGGCTTTCTTTTTCTCTTTTCTATTTGCCAACTGTTCTCTTTTCTAGTCCCAGTTCGTAATTTGTGTTCTGGCCCTGCTGTCTTTTGGCACCCATTACATGATACCAAAAAATAGTGCAAGACCTTTATTTGTTTAATTCACTTCCTCCTGAGCACTTTTCCTGTCCCAGTTCCATTAGTTAAATTGTGATGCCTTTCACAGGTGTGCTCCTTCACAATATTGACTTACCTTTTACTGTAATATCAACACTTTTCTATCAAGGCAATTTGCACCTAGATCTGAGGCGGGTGGTCTTTTTCAACAGAGCTTCAGACAAAAGTAGAGAATAGGAGAATCCTGTAACAGAATTCAGTTCTGATTCTTCTCATTCCATTTCAAGTCCTGGCCTCTTTTGATAAACTCCCAATGTGGAAAGGTTAGCAATCTAATTGTGTCATGTCTTTTATTAGTGGAGAAGTTGTCACTGGTGTTGTGCATATCAGGTGAACCTGAATATCTGTTTCCTTTTTCTTGCACTAGAATCAGTTTCACTGTAAATCCACAAGCTTCTACCTCTTGGGAATAGCCTCAGCTACCTATTTTTAAAAATGGATTATCTCTGTAAGGCTGTACCTTTAGGAATTTTCAGGCAGAAGTGGAAATCCTTGCAGCATATGAATTAAACAGCATTGCTTGTTTAAACATAGTTTTCGAGTTAAAACAAGTTTCTAGGTTTTACAGCTGCATTCTTTTTTCTTTTTTTAAAACTGAGTGAGAAGGCCAAGATAATTTTATATCTGTTTTAGTTGCTATACAGAGAGATCTGCCTTTTGCAATCTGCTCTCAGACCACCATCACTTTTCAGTCACTGGAGTGAAGGAAACAATGCCCATGTGCACAGCCAGTCCCGGAGAAGGGTTCCCTTGGTGCCTGTGGATTGGTGTCATCCTCATGAGGGCTGCTCCTGGACTTTGTGGCTGGCAAAATCTCCATGTGGACACACAATGTGTGTGTGCCCCTGCTCCCCCAGCCTGTGGCAGGAGTAAGAGCTGTTCAAATGATCAGTTGAGGTAAGTCAGGGGCTGGAAACCACACCAACCCCTTGCTCCCTTGTCTCAAGGTTTTACTAACCTTTGGGTGGGAGCCAGGTAAAGGCTTCAGGGAGTTCTTCCATCTGAATTACTGCACCAATAGTAACACTAACCTGCAGAGAGGAAAGGTGGGACAGCCCCTGCTTGGTCCAGTTTAGAATGGTTATTAAAGTGCATTGTCAAGCACTCATATCAATATAGGGACAAGTTGCACAAGCCCGAGATCCCCACCTTTCAACAGGGATTGCATACACTTCTCTTAAATCCATTAGACTGGAATAGTGGGTTTCAGAGGAGACTCCCCTTATTCTGCAGTGTTCTTGTGCTACTCAAAATGATTAACATTTGGTTTACTAAGCATATGCTAAAGCATAGCAGCAATCTCTGTTGCACTTGATAAAAGGTTTGACTCTGCAGTGCCTGCAATAAGAAAACTTATCATTCAAGTAATTGGTAGAAGTTCATCTCTAATTTTGGTGCAGATAACCACTTTTACTCTGTGATTTATTTAATTTCTGCTTTTGCTTTCATGATTGATAGAGAATCATAGGAACAAGAGAAACAATCCAAGCAGAACTAATCCAACTGTATCTTTGAAAACTTTTGTCATTAATTATATGCATTTTAAACATCAAAGCTATTTTAAAATTGCTTTAATTTTCCTTGAAAATCTGGCTTTCCCTGAGTAGACTGTTCTACTCTGAAATGAAAGCAGAAGCTTGGAGTTCCAAATTTACCTTTAATTCTTGTTTGTTCAGTTGTCAGTTATAATGGTATTTTTCTCACAATCATCCTTTCTCTCCTCTAGCATCAGGTTTAAAATCTTATATGCTAAAATACGCTTTCAGCCGGTACACTTCCCCAGCATTTCTTCTATTTAACCTCATCACTTCGAATCTACCTTTTATCATCTCACTGATGGGCTGTGTTACACTTCCACATGCATCCACATTATCACAAAGACTAGCTGGTAAGGATTCTATGGACAACAGGAAAGACAGAGAATATTTAGCTTTTGTCCTGTGTGGCTGTCATTGCTGATTATGTGAAATTTGCTGGGAGTCTCTCAGACTTGCAAAGCCAGCAAGTGGGCTCAAAGAAATGGGACGGTGAAGTTAAGGCTAAGGAAAATCAGAAAGCTTTTTTGGAAAGAGGAATGTGTGTGGGGTGGGTGTTGGTCAGACTTTGCTCTTCCCAATTGCAGGGACACACAGTACTGATATGCTGGTTGGTTACCACCTTGGTCACCTGCCCTTTCCAGTTCTCAGTTTAAAGCACCTTGTAGCCCAGGTGTGTAGTCTCCCCAGTTACTATTTCAAAGAGAGAAAACTCTACCTGTTAATTTCTAAGTCCTTTGAAAAGATGTAGCTGCTTCTGTCTGGCTCCTGTTCCATGCCCAGTCATGGGACAGAGAAGCACCAGGCACCACGGCCCTGGTACCACTTTGGACATTCCCAGAGTGCAGCAGCTGCCATGTGTGCTCTTTGTGATGTGTCCCTAAAGCACAGCAGGAGCACACAGCAAAGCTCCTGAAGGCAGGAGGGAGAGGACTTTGGCCTTTCTAAATATGCCTTCACTTAGAAAACTTCCTTGGAGGGACTGAGTGTAAAAAACTATTTTAGACATTAAGGAATTGATGAAATGTGTCATTGCTGTGCTGAATTCTTTTCCTTTGTGTCCTTACATGAGGCAGGGGTCTCTGTAGGAGAGATGACCCTGGTCTGCTTCATCCAGGTATAAATCTCGACAGCCTGCTCCCCCATCTTCACTGGGAGTAGCATGAGTGGCTCCTGGCCCCCCACTCTGCCTCTAGAATTGCCTCCCCAAGGACGTGACACTCTTCAATATGAAATTACTGAAGGCACCCTGTGTATCTGGCTTGAAAAAATGAATCAATAGACAATGAAATAAGGGAATTTCTTGGTTATTACCACAGTGATGTGGCTTTAAAAGCATGCAGGGTTAGTGTTTTTCTGTTTGTTTCTATAGCTGAGCCCCCTCCTCTGTGAGGACAGTAAAGCTGAGAGCCCCTCTGGTGGGTACAGCTGAGGAACAAACATCTGATGAGCACATGGTCCCCTGGCCTGGCTCCCAAAGAGAAAAGTGGACCTGCTTACCAGTGTTTCAGTGGGTGCTTTTTGCACACACATGGATGCACATGCTCACAGTTACAGAGAGCCATGTCACAGGTGCATCTTACACCTGGGGCAGAGCTTTGAGAGGAAGTTCCTGTACAAGTTCACTTTAGCTCCTGTAAAGCTGTCTCCTCTATAAACAGGCTTTGCTTTTTTTGATAGATAGTTGGTTGTGCCAGAAAAGGAAATTCTGGCCCCAATTTTCACTTCCAGTGCATGTCAGATGTATATCAAATTATGAGCCTGAGACATTGTTATTATTAGTGCAGGCTTTCCCAAGATTGTTTTTTTCCAAACAGCACCAACTACTAATGTAGGACTGGAGGGGGCAACAGAGGCCATAAAACATGCCAAGTTGCTTTCCTTTTGACTGTCTTGCAAAAATAGCTCTTTATTGGAAGTAAAACAGCAATCTTCTGATTGAAAAATTATTTATTAAGGGTCCCTTCAGAAATGGGTTTTTGTCTTTCTTCTTTTTAATATTGCAAGCTTTTAGGATAACTAACTCCTGTGAGCTGAAACAAGAATCCAGCAACCTTCAGGGCAGGTTCTGTGGCCAAAGGACTCAGCAAGTGCCTTCACTGACACAGGACCTATACACTCTTAGGCTAAAATCACTTCTTCCCAGACGTGTCCTTCAGGAATACGTCCCGCCTTCTCAATGATCCCATTGCCCCACTTCTGCAGTGGTTGCCCAGGCTGGTGGCCAGCCTGCAGGAAGGCCCATTTCCAGGGCAGGTGCTCCTGGCCACTGCCCTGCCTCGCCTCACAGGGGTGCATGGGCTGGCAGCACCACGTGGAGCAGTAAATCACAACAGACTGGTTTGGGAGCAATTGTTTCATGCTGTGTGCTGAGTCAGCCACTGCCGTCTGAGAGATTAAAAATAAAAATTAAAAGAAGTAGGCACAAGCTTATGCCCCCAAGAGGGCCCCCCAGCAGATGCAAACAAACCTTTGTGCAGTTTTCATCTTGTGCTTGTCAGAGAGCTCTGGCATGTTCTTCATCCTTTGTTTTGGGTTAGAGGCTTCACATGAAGGACCACGTCCTGCAAGGCTGACCTTCAGCAGCAGCAAGGGTTAACCAAAACATGTTTTAGATGCCAGGTTATGGTGCAGCTTCGTCTCATGCCTGACCCAAACCAAGCAGCTGCTGTTGAACAGGAGACCTCGTCCCTTGCTCCTGTTATGTCTGGTTAGTGTGAGGCTACAGGGTGAGCCAGACCAGCCCAATGTGCTCATGGCCTTAACTTTTGGGGCTGTTTTTTCACTGCAGAGGAGGCAGTGGAAGTGGGGAGGTGATATGAGCCCATTTCAGAAATAGATAGCAGTTAGGTGGGTTGGATTGTGCCTATTGAGAACCTGCGCTGTTGTTTCCCTCACTGTTTTCACCAAAAGGACTGAAGTAGGGTGGCAGTTCCCAGCTGGGTCTCACCCACATGTTGATTTGTTTTCCCATCCTGGCCACAGAGCACCACACTTGCCCCAAGAAACACAATAGGAAAGATCATGGAAGGTTTCTGTTCCCAGCGGAGATGCCTTTGCTGTGAGTAGTAGCCTGAGGTATTATGCTAATGATGTCTCTAGTTACATTACAGTTTGAAAAATAGAGACTGGGTGATATTAGAGTTGCTCAGGAAAGTTAAAATGCATTCATTACAACTGTGATGCTAATAATCTGTAAGATAAAAATATACTACATGCTTATGTGAATGTTTCATGTTCAGAAATAATGTGGACCTTGCTTACTGTAGCTTACAAATGCACTATGAGAATTTATAAATTGGAGTCTAACAGTAGCTGAGATTCACAGCTCCCAGCCTTGCCAGAAGGGCCAGAGGAAAGGAGGCACAGATCATATAGATCACAACTGAGAAGACTCAAAACAACTCTCATGGCCAGCATACCTCAGAGCATATCAGCCTCACCCTGTGTTTCTTATCTAGGATTCTTACCAGACCTTGATTCCGTCTCTGTAGAGGATTTGAATGGGAAGTGATGCTATTGCACAACTATTTCCTTTCCTGGCCCCAAAATGGACTAAACTTGTAATTCTTGGCCATTATCACCACCAAACATTCAGTGCTGTGTATAGTGGGTTGCAGTTTTTGAACCATTCTCTTGCCATAGGCCCAAATTAGGCCAGTGTTAACACAAGGCTCTGGCACCCAATGGAGGGACTGTCCCATCAGTCTGGCTGTGCTTGTGAGACAGCTCTGTCAGCATCCAGCCTTCACAGACATTTCTAAATAGGATTTTCACCAGGAGTGATATACTGGGATATTGGGGATTCAGCCTTAGCTACATTTTACTTCCCAGCGTGCTGATATTGATGCTCTTCTCATGCTCTGATGCTTCAACCTCCTTTCTGTGCAAAGCCCACCGTGGATCACTGACAAGAGCTGCCTCCGTCCTACTCCCTGTCCTCGATTTCCATGCTGAACAATACACTCCAATGGCTTTTGTCTCCTGATTCCTAGAAGAAAGCATCCTCTCGAGAGCAGCTTGCCCAGCCTGAGACGCTCAGGCACAGCGACAGCTGCAGCCTACATGAAGCAGGGGTGGTATAAATAGCTTGCAAGAAGAGAGGCAGGAAAAATTACATGGTATGGCACTACAGCCAGAGCTGCAGTATTCAGGTTCAGCCTAGTTCTGCAATAAGCTTTGCTTGAGCCAGCATCAGTTATACTGGGGGGGGACCTAAAATTTCCAGCTTTCCTCATTTTGTAAAATTCCTGTTTTTAAGTAGTTTGCAGAAATTTTACTGTGGTACCAGTGACTTTGAGTGTTTGAACTTTATCTTGGTGACTGACGTAGAAAAAGAAAAAAGCCTATGTATTCTGCAAGTCAGGAACCCTGGGCTTGCCCAGCTTCACTCGTTAGGCTCTGGCAAGGGCCTTACTCCATATGCCATACAGCTTTTCGGAGCCCTGTCTTCCTCTTTACACTACAGCTGCAACAGGGGGGTGTTTTATCCCCAGCTCCCCTCCTTACCCTGCTGACTGAGTGCCTGTCTTTGTGCTGAGGGAGCTCTAAGCCCAAACACTCCCAGCCCAGATGAGACAAGACAAGACCTGAACTATTTTATCAGCTGGGTGGAGGCTGTAATTTCTGGGCCATTGTAGCTTAGCTGGCCTGACCTGGGCACATTTGCATACCAAGCCTGAGGGACTGCAGCAAAATAGTGCTGAAGTTTTTGGGGCAGGAATCGTGTGTCTACTGGTCTCAGCCTGAGCATCTCCAACTGTATGTGGTGCTTGGTTTATAGGACACACAAACTCCCCTGCTGACCAGGAGATGGTCAGTGATTTTTAGTGCTTCAAGCTTGATAACCCCCTGGAAGTACAGGTTGCACTCATGAATAGTCACCTACATTTGCTGGGTTTTCCTGGTGGATTCAGCTGGGTGCCACTGATGCCTGCAGATTACCATCCAGGAGAGATGGAGAAGATTTGTTAACTAAACCCTAAACCTTGGGCAGGTAGTGAAAGTGGCCCTGAATTTCACAGTTTGCATGAAACAAATCCGCAGGCTGACAGACTTGAGAGGTTTCATAAGTTGTTGTTCAATAGTAACCCTCACCCATGACCTCAGTGTGGAAATGGCAGCAAATGCTGGGCTGAGGCCTCCCTTGTGCCCCCAAAGGGAGGTACCTGCCAAGCTGAGCCACCTCACTCACCACGACCAGCTCTCTGCTCCACAGCCAGAGGCAGACCAGCGGCTGTAGGGGTGCAACCCACTGGTGGCAGCCACAGCTGGTGACAACTTGTGCCTGTCACAGATCGCTGTGTCAGAGAGACGCGTAGCTTTTGTAGCCAAAATACTGAGGCCATCCCTTAGCAACAAAGCTCTTACAGTGCTTTTACTGCAGCAATGGCTGGAGATTGGGCACCTTCTGTACTGCCAGAGCTGCAAGGTGGTGCAGAGCAAAGCTGTCCCACAGAGGGAACCTGCAGCAAGGCACTGCACTGGGAATGCTGCTCAGTGTTAGCTGACCTTGCTGTTGTCAAAGACTTCTCTGGGTGTCACTCTGTACATACACTTATCCTCGAATACTGTTCTACAAGACACACCTATGTCCTTCTTGGTTGGCATGGCTTGGCTGCTGGCTGGCTGCTGCCTTGGAAATACAAGCTTGGTAATCTTAAGGAGCACAATAAATAGCATCCTACAGAAACCAGTGTGACACAGCAAAGCCCATCCACCAACTACACCTGAGGAATTAAATACCCATGAATGAATATGATCTCAGGTGAGAATAAACAGCTCAGCTATTGCCCAGATCTCAGCTGAAAGTCCCAGCAAAACTGGCAAACTCTGTGAAGGCTGTGTTATGATGGTTCCAATAACTGTCTTCTGATAGTTTCAGATGTGCTCAGGTCTGGAGCAGCCTGAAAGAATATCACCACAATGATTCCAGTTATTACATGGCATGGCACTATGGCCACAGCTCCTGAGAGAAGCAGGACTGAGAAAGTCCTCACCCATGAGATGCCACAAGCATCTAGATTTATACACTGACAACATACATGCTCCAGGTTGCTTAGTGCCATTTACTCCAACATCACAGGCCTCCACCACATGATGAAAAACAAGCCAGGAAGACTAAGGAAATGTTTAAAATGACAAATATGGTACTTCAACTATATCAACTATTCCTTGCACACACACAAAGTCCTGTTTCACTGCTATTAGCAGAGCACTTAGGCCTTTATATACTCAGTATTTACAGTTTCCATGGCTCTAACTAGAAGCTTTACAGGATAAGATGGAAGACACTAACAAGCACCTTTGATCACCTTTGACCACATTTGTGTGTGAATGCTACCTGAGACACTAATGCATGTATCCAGGCTAACATCCCCATGTGCTCACTGCAGCGTGCTGCCTGTGGATAGAGGATTACCTGCAATCACTGAACAAGGAACATGCAAGAAGTGCATTAAGCCACCTTCTAGAAAAAAAGCTTAAATTTCATTAGCCCTGTAGGGTGCAAGCATGCCACACCTGGTGCACTGTAAGCTCTCCATCTAGCTTGGTAGTGAAAAGTGTCTCAGAGTGGAGATCAGAGCAATCAGCCCACCTAATAAATGAGGTGAGATTCCACAGGCCTGCAAGGGAGCTTCCCACTGGCACAGCATGTGCTGAGGTGTATTACCATCCCTAACCAGCATTTCAAACAGCTTTTTCTGCATTGGCTGTCATTACAGGAGGCCCTCAACAGAATGTTGCCCTCCCTGCTGACAGCTGAGTATCCGAAATAGTGAAATGCAGAACATCTGCCAAAGGAGCAAGCCCTCCTGAATAAATTAGTATCCACCTGGAATTTGCTGAGGGACTAGCAAGAGCATCCACACCTCACTTTGCAAGTCTACAGAAGGCTGGTGAAACTCAAAACACTAAAGAAACTGGAAGGAACCAAACAAGGAAAGAAACAAACAAGGAAGGAATGAAGGAAAGAAGGAAGGCTGGCTGTGTAGTGGTTTCCATCACCCTAGGCTGGAAAACAATTCCTCCTGCACATCATAGAAAGCCTACAGGTATTAGCAGACATGCTGCTGGGAGCAGCCTCTCTGCATGCCCTCACATGCAGATGCCACACTCTTCTGCATCACTGGAGGATGGGAATAACAGAGAAACAAGTACCCCATATCCAAGGTCTGTGTGAAGAGCTGAGCCCTTCTGGCCCCAGAGGTGATCAGCAGTGGCCCTTATGCACACAATGAAGGTGTTTCAGGAGAGTACAGGAAGGATCAGCAGAGACATAGCTGCCTCTTTTTCAGCCTGTCCTCTCTTGAAGTTGGGATTCTGCTGCTGGGAGAGACCTCGGGGTATTGCATCCCTTTTGTCCATTGTGGGGCAGTACCACCTTTTCCTTGCTGAAATGATGCAGCAGGGTCCTCTGAGCAACAAGCTCTGCAGACCTTTCAAGGAAAACAATCCTTCCCCCAGGTTTGCATCTTCCTTTGCAGAATTCATTGCTCAGGCTATGGTTCAGATCATGGCTGTGGCTGGTGGCTGCCTCCACTGGCTCAGTGGGAATGCTCACTGCCAGGGAGCTCACTGAATTTTAATCACATTTTGGCTGCCAGTGCCATGGCCAGGAAAATACTTGATTATGTGATACATATATATGTTTATGTGTTACATATATATGGTCTCATCAGCAATTAGTACCTGAGTATTGCAGACAATAAGCTCCTGGATGAACAAAACACAAATCTCTTAGTTATGATCTGCAGGAATGCCTTTACCTCAAGGATCCGGATGTTCCCAGAGCTTGCAGGAGGGAATGGCACCTCAGCCCAGTTCCTGAAGTACTGGGGAGCTCACAAGCCCTTGGCAGTAAATGCAGCTGTGAGGAAGAGGGAGCCTGTGTGCACCAGGAATAGCTGTGTTTGGTGAGGGAGAGTTTTGTGCATTCATCATGTTAAACTCAGTGGGAGTCAGCAAGCCACAGTGGTTCACAGGAAAGCAGAAGTGAGTTCTTTTTATCTGTGCAATAAGTCAGAGAAAAGGGACTCAAGACAACCACAAGCTGGGGTTAAATCACTGTTCCCCTTCAAGGATGCCAGGCCTCAAATGAAGGTGGGAGCTCAGTGAAAGCTTCAGATTGCTCTCTGAGGAGCTCAGACTGCAGATCTTTGATGTGTGAGGCCAGAGACCAGTGGTGCTTAACGGGGTCAGGAAAGGAGCTGGTCCTGGGCAATGTTTTCACCTGGCTGCCTGAAACATGGACAAACCCTCAGCAGCCAGACTCCTGCTGCCAAATCCCCACCACACCCGTGGGGGTCTTTGCAAAGCATACAGTGCAACCTCCCTCTGATGGGAGAGTTTGGAAATGCAGAACACCTATACAGCTGTGGCCCAATTCGGTAATTTCTCAGAGCTACACAACCTGTGACCCCATCTGCAGAACCATGTGTTGGGTCTCTGTCCTGCTCTCTGTGTCTCTCTTTAACATCATGGAGTTTTTACTAGACAAATCTTTAACACAGCCATCTAAAACCAGCCTCCTTTAACGACCCTGCCTGTTAAAGTATCTTTTGCAGCTCATCATCTGTCACAAGAGATGCAGTACATTTGGGTTTTTCTACTGCAAGAACTGGCAACACACTCTGCTTCCTAAATCTTCCAAAATAAGTTGCATGCATTCCAGATAACTTGCAGAAAAGCTAAAAATAGGAAAAGCTAACCTCTGAATTTAATTTTTTGCTTTTCATTTTTCTTCTTGGATGTGCTCCCTGTTTTGAGCAGTTGTACTTCCTGTTAGATCAGGCACCAGACAATAGTTTTCCAAGAGCCTGGAGATTAGAAAAACTCATAAAACAATTCCAGCAGCACAGAACTGCTGGCACTCACTGAAAGGTCTGCCCTGGAAGTGGCCTGGGTTGTCTCTCTCCTGTCTGCTTTCTTCACACTGATATTTCTCTTCCAAAAAAAATCTTCCAAGCTGTCTGCTTTTATCTGCTCCTGCTACTTACTGAGCCTTCCCAGTTTTCTCAGGCTGTGCATCCCTTAGTGTCTTGCTCCCACTCACTGCTGAGATTAATGCTGCATAATATTCCACAGCTATCACATTCTGGTACGTGGAGCTCATTTTGTTCTTTCTCAAATTCAAATTTAACTTAAAATTTAAAAGCCCCACACAATGGAAAGCCTGTGTATCTAAGTGGATACGCAGATTTAGGAGCAAGCAGTGGTTGGGGGTGATGAAGGGGAGGCCATGTCAGATAAAATGGGTGGCCTTTTTGATGTGAAGAAGGTTCTTCACTTTATTTAGGTGTAGGTATGCAACTTGTTTGAGTCAACACTCCCTAGCATGCAGTGAAAAGCCTGCCTAATTTGGAGCACCCAGGAGCTTTGGATTGTCCTCTGCAGGTTTCCTGACCAGATCAGCAACAGGGCAGGGACTACACCAGCCCAGAGTCTGAAGAATGTCAGGAGGCAGAGTGGAGGAGCCATCCTGCTTCACGGACTTTGTGTTGGCAACGAATGATCAGCTGCGGGCAAGCCTGGCTGCAGGACAGTGGTACTGTGATTCACCCCCTCGGGCTGGAAGCCAGCTAGGAAACAGTCAGGAAATCAGATTTTCACACTTCTCAGGACACAGGCAGGAGATGGGTGAGAAACGGGGCAAATCTCAGCAGTACGGAGTCCACTGCAGAGTCTCTTGACCCATCTGTCTGCAGCACTGGCAGAGCCATGCTGGAAAATGGGCACCCTGTTGTGTCTGTGTGCAGAGGGGCTGGATCTGCCCTTCCTGTGCCCCACAAATGAACTGGAGGGTTCCCTCTCTCTGCCCAAGCCAAGGGCCAGCTCCAGAGCACAGCAGCTGACTTCACCACACGTGGATAAGGAGGCACTTTCTTCCCGCACTGGCACCTCCCTTTGAAACTGATGCTGCTCCTG
Source organism: Drymodes brunneopygia (assembly GCA_013400955.1). Lineage (NCBI taxonomy): Eukaryota > Metazoa > Chordata > Aves > Passeriformes > Petroicidae > Drymodes > Drymodes brunneopygia. Next base: position 23,595 of record VZTZ01027806.1, on the reverse strand, counting down.
TGCATTTCAACGGAATAAATGCCATGAAGCATTACAGTGGTGGTTAAAAATGTGCTCATGGAAGAGTGGGCTAACAAGCTAATGCTGACTAACTCCAGTGTTTCAAACTGGGGGAACTGAGTCCCCTGAAAGAGTAAATGAGGTGGCCTGTTGCTACTGAAAGTTCCTCAACCCACTTGAGCCCGTGGCAGACAAGTCTCCTGACCTACAGAGAAAATGCAGATTTATGTGGTGCAGGATGATGTTTTTACTCCTAGGAAGGGCAGTCTCTGTGAGCTGAAGCTGATGAAATCTGCTCTGCTTCATACCTTTTGTGGGCTGTGCTTGCCTGGACAAAGCCTCATTTCTGTGACTTTCTGGAAAAGGAATCAGCCACCTTATTCCTGCATGTATTGAACTCAGCTGCCAGCTGCTTTCAGTTTGTTGCAATAAACTCTGGCTGGAGAAAAGTCCAACAGCAATGAGGTCAAAAAGGAGAGAAGCATTCTGTGCCTTGAAGAGAGCTGGGATATTTGCCAAGATCAAGCATAATTTTTTCTCTAGCCAGTCAAGGGACACAGAAGCTTTTCCAGATGCTGTTGTCCAGTTCAGAGTAGTCTGGCCAAATGCTATATTCTGGAGGAATCCACTCTGGGCTGAATTTGGACTTTATTTATAGACAAACATTGTCCTTTTTTAACAGGAGAAAACCACCATACTATTTATGTTCAGGCACCCACAAATACAGTGCATTGAGACACTGCAGTATGAGCAAGCCCACCATGATTCTCCTTCATGCTGGAGTACAGCCATGGTGCCTTTCATCGACTTGATTGTGTCCAAGGCATTCCAGGGTACAGAAACATCCAGATCCTGTCAGGGGGCTCACTCCACAGCGCTCCTTCCCCAATCCTGGCTACTGCAGGAGGTCTTTTCTGTGCCACGGGGGTTTGGGTCAAGGGGAGGCAGCAAAAAGCAGCCTTGCCCTTTGCTGTCATGGTTCAGATGCCCAGCCTGGACCATTGGCTGTGTCTGCAGAAACACCTCCTGCTTGTTATGGTGAGCAGTTTTGCAGTAAGGCCCCACCACTCATCACACACGGCAGTCATTTCTGCTGCATGCTTCTGATTAACTTCTCCATAGTGGCGAAAACAGTCAATGGCTCAGAGAAACAGTAAGAGGAAACCAGAAACACTTCTCAGTTTTCTGTGTGAAGTCTTCAGGGTCGTGTCACAGCATCCTTATAAAGTCTACAAACCCAGGACACCCTGGTGGCCAAGGATTTACAGCAATGCAACAACACATCCTGGCACTGATCCTGCCCCATTTCTCCTGCATCCACAAATTCAGTCCTTCTGCTTCCTCCCCTCTGCTTCCTCCCTGGGTGCCCTGCTCAAGACACTGTTAGGAAAATCATCTGCTGGCTGACAGCACTGCCTGGCTGCCCAAGGCTGCCCTGAAAGACTGGTGTGTTAGGCCATCTCAGTGTCATTTGGCAACATAATGAGGTCTTCTCAGAAATGCATTTCAAGAGATTACCTGGGCTCACAGATGAGCTGCCCTCTGGTGACAAACTAATCCTGCTTAGAGGAAATGGGCACAACAGCAGAGAGAAGGGATATTTCTGATTAAAACTATAGTAAAACCTGGTCTGAGAATTCTGTCTTTTGCACCTTTTCCAGATACTGGCTTGCTAATTGCTTACTGATTATAGAAGATCCTATCACATGTAGACAACACAGAGAATGACAAACTTTTTGTGATCCTCTTGCAGAGGCATCCAGCTGCCAGAGGCAGACTAACCCTTGCCCACACCCAGTGATGCTCAGTGGCAGCTCTCTGTGCCCACTGCTCTGAGACACTGTATCCCACTTGGTAGATCAGACCACATAGAAATGAAAAAAAAGGAGGATTCACAAAAAGGACTGCAAGTGTCCCCTGGATATTTTGCCCAAAACCTGGGTTACACCCAATCCTTCAGAATGCAAAAGAGATATAGTTAATAATAATTTTAATTTTCCTTCAAAATAAGAATTTAGAGAGTCCTCTCCTAGTAATACATTCACCACGGATATAGACATTTGCAGACAATAGTAGTGTTTCTACTGTTTTTTTTGCAATGCAATAGAATAATACAAAGGTTTAGCTAGGAGGAGAGTTGAATTCTGCATTTAAAAGCTGTCACAGTGTAAATAAAAATGAATCCAGCAAGCAGCACAACTAAACAGACCCCCACTGCCTCCATTGCAGTGGGTTGAGTTGCTTCACTGTGATGACACTTGGGCACCAGTGCCTCTGTGCAGGCAAACTGTTGGGAGCAGCCACAATGAGCCCAGAGGATGCACTGCTGCCATGTGCACACCAAGGGGCTGCAGCATTTGCCCAGAACCACCCCGATTTCCACAGCTGTCTGCTGTCCATGCTGTGCCTGAGAGGCTGGAGCACCAGTGCAGTCAGCTCACCATGTGTGGGGCTCAGCAGGACAGGAGTCACAAAGCCACCTACACCGAAGTAAGAATGAAGATCTGCAATTAGTGTTATCAAAGCTCCCTGCTAGCCTCGAGTAAATGTGTCCTGCAAACACAGGAAGGAAAATTCAGTTTTGTTCCCTTGCCAAGTCAGTTTAGAGAACCAGTGGTGTTTCAGTATGTAAAAATTAACGTATTTTAAATTTTATATATATATATAAAGTCATATGAAGCTCATTCCTTATTATCTACATACTTCTGGAAGGCACCAGTTCAGTTCAGTTTAGTCAAGGACTTCAGACAGCTTTGGGAACCTTGAGTCTGACAACCAAAAAGCTCAGTCAGGGGGACTGCCACGTTCAAGGCAATGAAGACACCTGTTTACAAAGTGGAGTGTTCAGGTCTCCTCTAAATCAACCAGAAATCTCCACCTGCTATCTTTCCACCCCACCTTGACTGGGTAGTGCAGATCCAGCCGTGGCTTTGTTGTTACCATGGCAGCTGAGCCCTTTCTCCTCATTCAGGGTCTCTCCTCAGCCAGACACAACATCCAAGCTACAAGGCCCTCTCTCTGCTGGCTCAGTGGCAATCACCACTGGAAACTCCCTTGGCACAGCTCCTGGCCTCACTCCGGTGACACATGTGGAGTCACATCCTCCCTGCAGCTCGTGAGCCAGCACTGCCTTCCCCCCTGTGTTAGCACCACGGAGTTTCCTTCCTCCATGTGCTGAGGAGAGGAAGCACTGCCTCCGGTGCTGTTTATGAAGCATGCATGCATCCAGCTGTGCTGGGATGAATGTATCCTCAGCCTTTTCCTCCTTGCTGACCTAGAATTAGCCCATTCTTTACCACAACCCTCAGTGGTGCCACTTAGAGGAACAGGCCTAAACTTCCCCCATTTGCAAAATTGAATTAAATCATAGTTCCCTGTGTTATGCATCAATTTATTAAGCAGAAAACAGTCAGCTTGCAGCAAACCCAATAATAATTAAAGGTGATCAAGTGGCCATTGCTCAGGCATGGTGGCCCAGGAGGAAGAGGTGCTAATGGCAGGGCAGTGCTGTAGACAGCTCCACACCACCCTCTGGGCCCTCAGCCCAGCCTCCCACACCTGGGGGCACTTTATTTCTCACCTCTCCCAGAGCCATGACACACAGAGTAGGGGAGGGGATGAGGCTGAGTATCCAAGACTTCACAAAAAATCTTAGTGATATCCTGTAGCTTCACCAAAAGGTTCAGCTAGTGGGGTTTGGGAGAGGCCATTTTAGGGAGTGTTTCACGGGTTCCCAAGGGAGCTGGGGCAGGTTTCACTCCCCAGGACAGCTCGGTGACAGAAAGACTGGAGGAGAGGATTACCAACCTCTCCTGGAAAGAGGCAGGAAGGAGGTGGGAGTGCAACTTCCTACTCAGGACAGTAAGACTTGACTCCTGCTCAATCTTCCTATGACTCAAATGGTATTTCTTAAAGCAGCCCTCCTTCCAATGACTTAAAAATAGCAACTGCTGAAGCAGTTGCTGACTAATGCTGTACTAGAGGATATATCTTTCTCTGGAGAATAAGTTGGTACAAGCACCAGTTTTTGGATGAGTATGGCAGGACTGCCAGGGTTACCCTGGGACAGCTGACCTACAGTTCCCATGCAGACTCTCTTCTAAAATATAGAAAAGATGACTAAACAGGTTAACTTCAATGAAGCAACTTCAGTAACAACTGTATTGCAATCTACGTATATGATATTTCTAAGGGATCTACATTTTCAGTGGCAAAAATTTATGGAGTACTCCGATGAAAAGGACACGAAAACTGCCACCAGAGACCAAGGCCTTCCTTGAATCAGCTCCCACTGAACGTGGGCACAGCATTTGGCAAAATGCCCTATTGTGATGTTGTGTGCCCAGTGACCACAACTTTTGGCAAGTGGTGGCGAGGAGAGGTTCCCCTGACTGGGAAAACCTGGACTTTATTTCCAGGCTGAATTTGTTGAGATGGACCTTCCCTGCTTTTGCTGTTGCTGTGCTCTCAGCTGCCAGACTGAGGAGCCCTACAGGGGTGTGTTCCTGACAGGAGCACCTGTGAGAGAAAACTTGATTTAACCAGGGGCAAAGCTCCCACAGTGGGCCAGGGCTTCCAGTGCATTTGCCAAGCAGACATTTCCTGCTGTGCCCATCCTACCAAGCAGTCTTAGGTGCGCTGTATCTGTAAGCAAATATCCTCCTTCTGCACCAGGCTCCAACTTTTATCTTGCCTGCAGATGTGAACAGCACAGGGGTCACGTTGATGCCCTTCAGACTATTGATAAAAGCCATTAAAGGTGTGGGATCAAGGAACAGCCCCTGCAGACAGATACAAACCCACCAGAAGAGATGCATACACACACACACACACACACACTCACACACAAAAACACACACATGCAGAGCACATGCCACAGTTAATGCAGGAGGTGAGGCAAGATTCCTCCTCCTGCAGATGACCCAACTGGAAACAGGCCTGGCGGAACAATAATTCCCTAGTTACAGTTACACAGGAGCTCTGAGTCACTTTCCAACCCACTGAACATGCTCCACTTTGAATTATGTATCATTTTGGGTTTTTTAATCAAAACATTGTGTTTTCTCGAAGAAAATGCCTGGCTCAAAACTAAATTTAAACACACAATTTTTTTTTACCTTTAAGCACCAAACATTATCTCAGCAAAGAAAAGGACTCCAGTTACTTTGACAATGTTTGGCATTTATTAACCCCATCTTCCTTCATCTTTAATAAATAATTCCATTCAGCTGTTCCATTACTTTGCCTGGACCCGAAGATCATGAAAGGACATCTCATTTATCTATTTTAAATATTAGTACATCATCTTCCCTCCACTTTTCTGTCATATCCCTAGTGGTTCTAGCAACATTGCAAATCAGCATCTTCAGTAATCTGTGCTCAAAAGACTTTTAGTGACTTTTACACAAAAAAAACCCATTTCCCTGTTTTCATGCAGTATCTGCATCTTCATCTAGCTTTCTCTACAGCCCTGAGTATTGGGCTAGTACCAGTGATGTAACTAGTTTTGTCTTGAAAAATGTTGAGGGTTTTTTTTAAATGCCTTTTTTTTTCTGTACTTGGGTCTTACAGAATCACAGAATCATTTCAGTTGGAAAAGATCCTTAAGGTCATTGAGTCCAACAGTTAACCTAACACTACCAAGTCCTCCAATAAACCATGTTCCTAAGGGCCACACCTACACCTCATTTAAATACCTCCAGGGATGGCAACTCTACCACTTTCCTGGGCAGCCTGTTCCAGTCCTTGACAACCCTTTCTGTGAAGGAATTTTTCCTAATATCCAGTGTAAACTTTCCCTGGCACAACTTGAGGCCATTTCCTCTTGTCCTATCTCTTGTTACGTGGGAGAAGAGATCAACCCTCACCTCACCATAGCCTCCTTTCAGGTAGTTGTAGAGAGCAATAAGGTCTCCTCCCCTCAGCATCCTTTTCTCCAGACTATTAGAATAATAGGATTGTGGTCCAGACTACTTTCTCTCTTTTGAGTTTCCTTGTTTGCCACCACACTGCTGTTACAGGATGCATCTATTTGTCACATTTCAGGTGTTGCAGGAGGCTCCTAGGTGCCATCTATGCTTTGGTTTCTTTCCCAGGCAGTGCCCATGCAGCACTTCAGAGATCAACAGGCAAGGGGTTGTCTGCACTGGGATCTTGCCAGGAAAGGGAGAAGCCCAGGGTAAGAAAGAGTCAGGCTGAGTCAGCATCCCTCTGTGGAAAAACACTCTTCTGGTTAAAAAGAAGCAGATCTCCCTAGGGAGAGCAAATTAGCAACCTGAATCTGACACTGTTTGTCTTTCTCCTGATGGATGAGCCATTTTTTCCTCTCTTTCAGAGTAATACTTGGCTGTACTTTCCTCTTAATGAGCTTTTGGACCAAAGCCCAAAATGGATCAAAGCCACTGGAGGGAGAGGCGGGGAAACAAGTGACCCAAACCTTTGCCTTTTCTCTCTTTTTCTTTACAAACAGAAGTTGCACCTTTCACTATTGAGGTTAATGTCAACAAAAGAGGTTGGTGCTTTGGTTCTGGAGCAGCAGGTGATCCATCTGCCAGTGTGCCACTGATGGACATCAAGCAGGAGGCTGTTGCTGCATCCCCACGGGGAGAGCCCTCCAGAGAGGGGCAGAGAGAGGGTGTTCACTGCCAATAGGCAGCACTTGCCTTTCTAAGCAAATGCATCCTTGCCTGAGCAATCACAGCAGCTCCTGGGGGAAAAACAGAAGGAGGATTAATGGATGATTCTCTACTTCTTGTGTGACACAATGGCTCTAGTCTCAAGGTGGTGAGAAATTGCAGCTGTTGGGAGAGACAGGAGCAAGGCAGGGCAGGCAGGAGATCATGTCACGTCTCTCTTCTTCCTTCCCTGTGTCCCTGGAGTGTGATTAGTGAGAGTCTACTACTCTCAGCAGACAACTTTGAGATCACTGGGTGGAAAGCACCCCCAATGCCAGGAGCTGTTGCTGCTCTGACAGCACAGTAAAGAGCCTAAAAATGGGAGACAAATAGTCCTTCATGGTTACAGGGCTTGACTGCACTTTTGGAGCCATTTTTCCCCTTTTCCAATAGAGAGCTTTTCCATGAGTCAGGAAATTTGCACATGCCTACACGTGCCTGCCATAAAAGAGAGCTGAGCACAATTAGGATGCTGATGAAGCTAGGAAACGACAGGAGAGACACAACCCATATCACCCAGCAGAAGCAGAAACAGCAATAGTTGTAAAGAGCCTGCATATGACCCCTACCCCCCACCAAAAGCCTTGTGGCTGCTGAAGAGTGGGGGAGCAATGTCGGCACCCTGATGCTTGGAGGGGGGGCATGGCCCCCCAGTTCTGCAGAGGTGGGGGAGTGCCATAGGGCTCTCTGGATGAGCTGCTGGGGCTCTGCCAGAGGCCCTGGGCCAGCACACAGGGCAACAGGGGATGCTGCTGTCTGAAATGAGCAGTTGACAGAGACTGTGTGATGGGGAGCAATGTGCACTGTGGAGTGGCCCCTGGCTGCCACATGGCCTTTGCCCAGCCTTCCTCCCTAGCACAGCAGGGACCAAGCATCCTCTCACTGGATTTCAGCATTTTTTGCTTGTTGTTGATATTTCTCACAGTCTCTGAAAGGCTCCCAGGCACAGGGTGCTGGTGGTGCTCCAAGCAGTGTGCTGGGGGCCATCCCACTCCCAAACTCTGTGAAGGGAATACTGCCGATACCAGTCAGGCTTTTATTTCCAGGAGACCTGTCCCAAGGGGTGGATGCCCTTCCCTGGGTACATTTTGTGTGTTAGACTACAAGTGTGACTGAGCAAGAACAGCCTGTGGCTGCTGGCAGGCCCTGGGTGCACTGCCTGGCTTGTCACAGGCTTGCAACACCTCTGCTACACAGACCTGCTTGTGGCACACTCCAGATGGCAACTCAGGACGTGGGGATTAGCTGTGTGGAGCACACTCCTACAGACAAGGAAGATGCTGCCAGGCTTGTTTGTTGGTGATTGTGTGCAGAACTCTGGAACACGCAGGTTTTGCTCTCCCTGATTCCTACCTTTGCAGTGCCTGTTCCCAGCAGAGCACAACCCTCGTGCCTTCTTTGTATTCGGTGCTCCTGTTGGAGGGAGCAGGGAGCCACACAGACTCATGTACATAATTCTCTTCCTCTTCATTTAGTTTTCTTTTTCTTAAGCCAAAATAAGAGCCATTTGAGCTGGAAGCATAGAGCTGCTTCTCATTAACAAATCTGCTCCCTCTACCCCAAAACACAGCAATGTAAGAAATTTTCAAAAAATGTTAAAACCTTGCATCTGTCCTCCTTCATATTAGTTATGTCGAGCATCTAAATAGAAAATAAGCATAATGAGGTTCCATAGGATTCAGAGTGTGAAGCACGCCCAAGAGAAACCCATTGCACGCTAATGGGCATTCCCCAGAGTTTCTGACTCATGAATGTGTTTGGCACTATTTCTGTAGGGCAAGTAGCAAGAAGGGGAAGACAGCCACTAGCAGAGGTGTCTGCAAGCTGACTGCAGAAGTCAGTAATGCCAGAAGACTGGAGAGTGGCTAATGAAGCATCTCATTTCAGAAACGACAAGGGGAGACTTCAGGGAAGTGCAGTAGTGACCTACATAGAGCAGAAGGATACAATAGAAAGGCCTGGAGAGGTGAGGACAGCCAGGAGGAGGCAGAGGAATTGTCAGGGCAATGTAGGAAGACTGTATAAAATAGGATATAATGATGCAAAGGAAAGTATTGTTTCTACTGTGAAATAAACAGGCAAGATGCACTGTGAGATGTGCTAATAACTGATGGTTTGATTCTTTCATGTAAAAAAAAACCCAAACCAAAATTGAATATATGCTGGGAATTCAGGTCAATCATAATCAAATAACACTGACATTTTGTGCAACCCAGAATGTGGGGGAAATTTTTTATCAGTTCAAAGAAGCAGAAAAATGACCCAGAATGTTTTGTTTGAGCCTCCAAAACAGTAAGGAAAATTTCTAAATAAAATATTGCTGCTAATTAAAAGAATATTTGAAAGCAGCTCAACAAAATAATTTTATGATTTACAGGGCTTTTTCAGGATTCCCGCTCACAGTAGAAATTTAGTAAAATTGAGATTCTATTACAAAATGTGCTGCTTTAGCTTACTCTACATATTCCAGAGGAGAAGGGAATGAAAAAAATTAATTTGGCTGCAACCAAAAGCTGTTTCTAGAGTTGACATTGCCTATTGTAGCTCCCTAAGCAAAACAACCATATCTTGTCTCTGTTAATTATAGTGAAAAACAAAACCAAAAAAGTCACTTATTTCTCAGCAAAGACCACATCTGCATATGTGGTGGTTTCCTGATGAGCACAGAAAACAGAAGGGAGCTCTCATGGCAGACAGAGCACTTGTTCTGTGGCAGGGACAGAAGGAGTGGCCGTGTGTCCGTGTGACCACTGTCTCAACTTTCAGTGCTGGCTTAAGCTGATGAGGGGAACGAGGAACAAGTCAGTTAAGGTGGGAGCAAGTACTTACTCTCTTCCACTATGAAATAGCAAGTCTCGAAAAAGAGGGAGCTGCAGATAGTAAAGCCTTAAATTGCCGTGGCAAGCTTTGCTGGAGAGTGCCTCTGTCCCCTCAGATGGGGCTGATTCACAGCAGGTCACAGCCTGTCCTGCCCGGCTCCTGAGCCTGCCCATCTCGTCAGCACAGCTGACAGGGGTGATAGAGAGGAGCTGGCTGAAAACATTTGATATGGCTCTAGACAGGCAGACTGATTTGCAAATTCAAAGCACAGGAAAGACTGAGAGCTATTGCAGTGGATTACAAATGAGCTTGGAAACACAGGCGTGAGGCACGAGGAGGGAATGTGGCTGGAGCTGAGTGGTCTAACACCCTGACAAGTTTTCCAACTGTCTCTGCCCCTTTGCCCTACCTTTCCCTTTGCCAAGCAGATCTCTCCTTTCTGAAAACCATATTTACTTGGCATGAATGGAGCTGGGGCAGCCAGGGACTGAGAGAACTGCTGAAGGAGAGGTCCCAGCTGTTACAAAAACCAGTAAAGGGAAGCGTGGGTGGATAGGCCAGCAGCAAAAGCGAATGCAAGAAAACTATCTTTTCACTGGTTGGAAATCCTTGCAATATTGTTACAAAACACAACAATGTAGAGAGAAATCACTGTGAAATGTGACCTACATGGTTCAGCTGTGACACTGTGCAGAAAGCACAATATGATCTTTGTTACAGTGGCAAAGTACGAATCACATGCATGTTTGGCTTCAGACTTCATGCTGTTGCTGCCATGAATTTCTGTCCAGGCTATCAGGACTGTAACACCTATAGACATGCTTAACATCATGGCTGGTAAACCCAACAGATAACTATAGATAGGGTCTGACTCTAGGTCTATCTACATCTCTCCCTTACAGACTCCAGCAGCTGCCAGGAGAGGATGCTCAGGAAAGAGCAAAATGAGGTGTGGACAGAACAATCCCTTTGCAGCAGCAGCCTCCAGTCTTCAGTGGGGAGCAGGCTGGGAACTTTTTGAGCTTCAGGCTGCTGCCAGGGTTTGATATCTGATAGGCCCTGACAGACCTACCCATCCTGAAGTTGTCTTATCACTTTCTGGACTTTTGCCCTCCACAACTGTTCACAGCAATGAGTCTCATGGTTTTAATATTGGAACTCTTGTGTGGGGGAAACAGACTTCATATTTTTGTTTTATATTGGCCAGTAGGTAACTTATATTATCTATCTTGCATTGCAAGGGCTAGTGAATAATCATTTCCCACTCACTTTCTCCAAAACACCTGTGACTATATTAAATCTGTCAGCTCTACCCCAGTGGTCTCTGTTGTAATACAGTGAACCAGAGGCTGTCTGATTCTCTGTGCAAAGAGCTGTTTCTTGTGTATCATCACCCCAGCTACCCTTGTTAGTGTGCCTCTGGATCCCATCGTTCCCCTTGCCAGGTTGAAGGACCACAGCTGCAAGTAGATGCCACTCCAGACATCAGCACCTATACATTTATGCAAAGGCTATTAATATGCAGAAATATTGAGAAATAATAAGTGTGACCCAAAGATCCCTTTTCATGCCCTAACTCCATATCAAAATATAGCTTAGGCTGATGGCTGAAAGGCATCACTGTTGGTTGTGAAATTAGATGCTATTTTCAGTCCACTTCAAAACTCTCATTAGTCCAGCTAAGACACGTGCCAAAGTCCTCAAAAAACCCAAGAATTGAACTGGCAGGGAGAAGAAATCCCTGCTATGCTAAGATTAAATCTCTGAATAATGGAACTTTGAGGATGGGAGGCTGCATGCATGCTGCATCTGCTCTCTTTGTGGCTAATGGGACAACACCCACTAATTCCTACACCTTTTCGTAGGTGACTTATCCACCAAAACCCATGAAGAGTAGAGTTGAAGTCCCTGAGTACCACACAGTTGCTCCTAAATCCCAGCAATCCATTTTTTTTTTTTTACAAAGCCATGGATTACTCCAAAAATTAAGTTTTTTCTTTCAAAAATCAAACCATCGTCTTCCTGGATGTAAATACTGAGCTCACATTTTCCTCTCAGCTTCTGTCCCAGCAGGAATAATATAATCTTCATTGGTCTGCAAATTGCAAACAGCTCTCCTGCACCTACTAGAGTTTCTCAGCTCTGTTTTTCATACTGAAACTCTCCTGGGGAAGGGATAGCAGGGGGGGCTTGTTTCCCTTGAAGAAAAATATGAAAATGTTTGCATGATAAAACTGATGCCTGTTGCCTGGTGGTTTAAACAAAAGAACCCTGCTGTGGACATTTTCCTCTGTAGTGCAGAGCAGTTTGGAAAGCTGTATAATGTGTCTTGACAGCAGTACAAATCACTAAAGGTCAAGGGCTTGGGGATTAACCACATCCCCATATAATAGGCTGATATAGAAAGGGCAGGACCATAAGGGTTCAGATTTAGAATGAAAGGTTTTGAATACAGCTGATGAAAAAAGATTTGTGATAAGGGGGGACTACTCACACCCTTCCAGCACTCAGGCGTGCTAATAAGGTCATGGTGTGGAGACAAATATGGTGCTGTCCCCATTCTTTATTAATGCAGTCAACATCTGGCTATGGGCACCCCAGTCCTGAGATATCTTTTTCCTTTCTCCTCAAATTTTCTTTAGCTGCAGGTGCCCATCAGTCCAATCACTCTGCTCAAGATGGGTCAGCTACTGTAGGTTCTTCAGGACTGCATCCATTAGAGTTTTGAGTATCTCCACAGATGAATCACCCCCAGCCTCTCTGAGCAACCTGTGCCAGTGCTTGACCACCCTCAGAGTAAAAAACTCTTTTCTTGTGTTTTGAGTGTCTTACGCATTTCCATTTGTGCCCATTGCCTCTTGAACTGTCAGTGGGCACTACTGAAAAGAGTCTTCATTCCCTTGCATCAGATATCTATCTATACATGCTGGTAAGATTCCCATAAACCTTCTTTAAGGCTAAACATGAGTTTAAGGAAGTCCTTATACTTTAAAATCTGATTTAAGATAAGCTGTTGGACTGGAAAATTCATCGCTTCAGATACTGGATCTGAGGGGTATACAAAACAGTGCTTCTATAGTCACATTAATATTTAGGAGGGTTTCAAAAGGGAGCTTTTTTAGTTCTTTTGCTTCAGCTTTGTGATTTTGACATGTGTCAACTGCATCATCTGAGTTTTCTCCGGTGTGCGTGCAGAGTGGTCCCTATACACCACAGTTCAAGCCTCTCCTTTTCTACATGAAGAGAAAACATCAGAGATTGTCTCCTGTATTAGAGATCAACTGAAAAGAGTTTGCACCAGAAAAGCCTATTGAAATTACTGTTCCCCCTCCCACTGATAGAAGTGTTTTTCCCTGGAATCAGCAGTGATGACATTATTGAGCATCATCGGAGCGTGGAAAGGACAATGAAGCTTTCAGAGGACACTCTTTTTAAAGCTGTACTCACTGGATATTGAATAAGTTTGCATTCTTTGCCAAAGGGCAGAGCAATTTTTGCAGCTCTCATTTCAGTAATTCTTCTATGATACTTGTACTCTTTAAAAAAAAAGAAAAGAAAGGGGAAAAAAAGCAATACAAGTGAAAATACTATAGGCTACGTAAGCCTGATGAGGAAAAATGACAGGAAAGATGTCACTGAATGCCACTATTTATTAGTAGCATGGCTCCATGGAAGAATTATTGTGTAGTATTTTTGTTCACTAATTATGTGCTAAATTACATTAAATTATCACAGTAGTGCCTCGTAATTACAGTTATTATGACAAACAGCAAACAAATGAGTAAAGGAATGACCTCTCTCATTTGAAAACAGCAACAGAAGTCTCTCACAAATGCCAGCTTTCTGAATATGCAGCATTAGTGTCAATTTTCATTTGTGATTTGCAATTGGAAGGACTTTTTGATTAGCTTTTTAAAGCCCACTGCTCAGTGAAGGTCTCCCCTGTTTAGCTTAGACAGGAATGGATAAAACTGTTCCCACTGGCTGTCACTTGTTTTTCCTTCTACCTTCCAAGGCCTTCTTCTGCCAATAAAGTCCAAGGTGTAGCATTCCACAAGCATCCTGGAGACACCCCTCAGAATTTGAAATGTAAAATACATGTTAAAGTTCATATTATACACACACACATTTTTAAATACTTATTTATATTTGATATGAAATATAAACAAAATACTAAATTGTGTCCAGAATGTAAAGCTAGGACCATTGTGAATTTTTTATTAAATTCGTACTTGAATTTTGATGCCAATAACTCACTACTGAAAATCTGGATTAGAATTAAACTCCCATTTTCTTACAGTGCCTTTCTGCCCCCTTCACCTCTATACAAACTGCCTGATACCTGTGTTTGTCAAAACTAGGATGGTAGCTTAGAAGGACAGAAAATATAATCTGTTTTGGTAATTTTCAAGTTCTTCTGTTCTTTCAAAACCTGTCAACAAGGTACTCTCATTCCATACCTCATTCACAGAAGAGATTACAAGTCACACTTACAAAAAATCGAGGAGGAACTGATCATCACTTCTATGCAACTCCCAACATGGGCTTGCTGGACACACACAAAGCACTTTCCATTTCCATTCCATTGAATGACTGTTACCAACACAAAGCACAGTTCACTGGCAGATTTATTTCAGGGAGTTGTGAAATTCCAGTGGCTAGAATAAGTATTAGTTATTTCAAACACCCAAACACATACACTGAAATGGCAGTTCTCATATATTCATTCTGTGCAGGCACAGAATTGCTATTGTTTGATTGACCATTATTAACAAACAATCTCAACTTCAGCTATTCAGGCAGTCATCACTGGCTGACTAAGAATATAACCTGGAGAAACAGATTCAGCACATGCTAACAAACTCTTCAGATGACATTTCTTAGGAAAGATTTTGCAGAAAGAATCGACTAGATAAAAACCTAGCCAGACTGAGTGATGTACTTGGAAGCAATATATACCATACATGGCATGTATCAGCCGAGGGCTTTTTGAGAATCAAAAATGGGATATCCTGTTATGGCTCCTTTGGGATTTTAAAATCGCCAGTAGGTGATACTGTTCCTAGCATGGAAGTTTTACTATCTACTATTTATTAGTCTGTCTCAACTATTTATTTTAGCTGTATATTTTATCATCCTCACTCAATCCCAGTTGCTAAATGTTAAAGATACATTCCTACAGCAAAAAGGTATTTGGCCCTTTTAAGGCAAAAGTCAAGGGAGTCAGACTTGTAAATAGCAGCTCAATCCAAGGGCACGCTTCACAGATATATCCTAAGGTAGTGCACATTAATTCTTAGGTACCTCACATAGTTTTTCAGCTTATGGGTAGTGCCTCAATGCTCTGAACTTAGCACAGGAAACCACTTCTCTTTCCAGAGATAGTCACTGTAATTTCGTATTCAGAGTAATACATTCAAAGAGATGTTATTCTTGTAATGAAAGATGCTACTGAAAACACATCTGATATTTCATTATCATAGTCATGTTATGACCCAGTCATAACCCCTCTAAACTCTACCTGACTCATCACTTTAGTAATTGGTTTCATCTAGTCCAATGCTATCATCAACAACTTTTTATGAAGCGTGGGTCAGAGTTGCCGTGTCTCTCAACACCGTATTGCTACAGTATCCTGATCTGAACATGATTCATCCTTCATGGCCTTGTCAACCTGTGTGGTTATTTTCAGGTCATAATCAGATTACTCCAACATGCTGTATTGCATAACTTCTTCCAGACTGGAGTCCTGGGTAACTATCCTGCTAACAGCCACCTGGAACAGCTCTATACAGGGCTTGTTCTCAAGGATTTATAATTTGCACTTCCAGGTTAGTGGAACATTATGAGTTGGAAAAATTCCCCCCAACCTGTATTTTTGTAGCTTGCTGCTGCCTACATCAATTAATGTGCAAAACTTGTAGAAATAAGAAGCCTCAAAAACTTTTTGAGCAGTTCCTTTTGTACATCCTCTGGGGTTTTTTTCTGGTAGTCTGCCTTAGTCCATCCCATTTGCTCTCAGATATTTTCTAAATTCTTCCTTTTGGCCTCATACTTTGGTCACTGGTAAGGACAGCATGTACTGCATCTGTCCACATGTAGTAACTTGTCCAATTATATTGTAATATTGTCAAATATTTATTTACTAAGAATCATCCATCACTATTATAATAAAGAAAGTTGTTTGTTGTTTGAAACATGGCCAGGAATATATTTTTGATAATCCATTTTGCAAAGCCTGTAAAAGACACAACAGCAGCCAAGAGGCAGATCCATTGGGACTTGGTAGCTGCAGAAACTCAGCAAGGGGAAACCAGCTGTCTCATGCAGCAGAAGCAACCCCACAAGGCGACCCAACAGGATGTGCAACACCCACTGGTGAGGGAACCTGGAAGCACCACAAGGCAGGTCTGCTAACACTGTCAAGGTCTGACTGTAATGTAATGCTCTGGCTACTGCTCCAGCCCCGAGATTGTTCACTGCAGGGAAGAGCTGATACAGGCCCCAGAGATGAACAGGGGAAACTCATGGGTGTCTTTCTGCCTGTACTGCTGGTACACAGCCCCTTTCTGTCATTTGCTACCTTTCAGAAGAGTTGCCTGCTCTTGTTTCTTAGCCATTAGCCACACTGGCAGATATTTTAGGATGAAAGAACTCATTTCAGCTTATTGGAGAAAAACAAACTTCCATGCACCAGGAACCCTCAAAGCAAATGATGCAGAATAGAGATAGTCCACTTCCAGTGATTTTATGAGAAACATGTAAGTACTAATATATGCATATGACTTTTATACGTAACTGTGCAGTCAAGGCCAAGTGGAAGCTCCAACAGCAAAAAGTGAGGGCATTGTCTGAAAATAGTGCACTGACAGCTTGTCAGCTGAAGCATGCTAATGTGTCTGTACTTGTGGACTGACTGATGTTTTCATAGCAGAAATGACTGGCAGAGCTTGTCCACAGCTTTAGGCCTCCCAGCTGCAGCATCTGTTCCAATAGCTGAACTAGGCTGTTAAAATCCCTCTCTGTTTCATTGAGGGAGACACCGAGATGCATTTAGCTAGCAGGTTTTGGGCTACTGTTATGCTATATTCAGGGCTGTCTGGCCTTTTTTTAATCAATAGTCCAAAAGCTGATGGCTTGGAAATTTTCTTGTCATTCTTATAGATAATGTCAATACATGAGGTAAGAAAACATCATTAAAGAAAAAAGAATTTTAAAACCCTCGAGAACTAGACTGTTGGATAGACGTTTAACTTCCACTTTCCTGCTAAAAGCCCAAAGCAGGTTGAAGGCAATCTCCCTACCCACAGACAAATGGCACTGGTTACACAGTAACAGGTGTATTTAAGGTTTGGAGACTATTTATTCTGGAACATCTCTGTGGACAGCGAAACACAGAGAAAATTACTGTTACAGTTTAGGGTGGGAAATTATAATAAAGAAAAAAGCTTTCTTCCAATTAAAACTGGTAAGGAGGTCTGTCAGGAAGCAAAAAAAAAATCACTCTCAAATTGTCTGGAACACGAGGCCTATTGATTTTGTAGCTGTGAACATGCAAAATCAGAACCTTTGCAGGTGCAAGCAGCCAGCCCTCTGTGCATGTGTGTGTGTGTGTGCACTCACCATTTGAAGCATCACATCCCAAAACCAGCAGACTCCTACAGAACGAGGCCCTGCAAACTCCATACACTACAGTCATGTAGGGCAACCTCAAAGCAGGGCTGCTAAGGATTTAAACATTGTCCTTCTTTCCTCCAGCCCTGTTCTCACATCCCCCTCTGCCTTTCCCCTCGGATTTTCATTTATAATTGTGCAAACTGGAGGTTAAGAGCTCTCACACACTGCAGGAGAGATTTATATCCCTTCACAGCATAACTGGCAGCAGGGGTGCCAAGCAAAGGAACTGGCAGCTCAGGTGGCCATGAACAGGTCAGCTGGTGAATTAGAAGCACTTTGCCTCCTGAGGCCTGAGGGCTTGGGGATGGAGAAGCTTGCTTCAGCAGGAGGAGATTTGGACTCATTTTGTGCAGCCCCCAACTTTTTCATTTCTTCTTACAAAGATCAATTCACCTTTGGTCTTGCACAGAATGCCAGGGCAGCCAAAGAGCAAGGTAAAGGACAAAGAGGAACACCCAGCCCTTGCACATCCTGACTGGCCTGTGGAGGTAGCATGGGTTTCGACATGAGGGACAGGGGACTACGCCTCATGTATTAACAGTTAGTATTTCTCACTAGTTCTTGTGCCTTCATTCTGCAGGTCTTTTTCCTCCTCTGTTCTGTGTGCTTATTCTCACTCTGTTGGACTGATTCCCAAGGAGTAGCCTTTTTGCAGCGTCGTTACAGCTCTGAAATGTTAGTCACCATTTTATCAGTGTTAAAACGTTCTCAACACAATCCTTTTCAGAGAACTGTCACTCAACACACTCTCTAGTAATTCTCTCTGTTGCAACAAGTCAGAAGAATAAATAAGACCTTCCATTCATGTTACTTATCTCACCTTGTTCTGTACCCAGGCCTGGAGTGAGTCTGAGGGAACATGCCCCAGTTGTAAGGTGTTTGTGTTTACATTGCACAGTTCAGTAAATCTGTTCAACTTCCTCTAAGAAACACCTTTGTTTGTGCTTCTCTTACAACTCTCTGAATAATGCTCAAAGCACTCTGCAGAGACGTATTTGAAAAATCCAGTTCTGGTTTCACTGATGCCATTGTAAATCAAGAATAGCTCCACTAAGTTGATTTTATGTAAGATCTACATCACATTTGCATGCAGTAGGGATAAGAGCCTTATGAGCACTTAGAGAGAGGAATTAAAACACATGAAAAGTTCTATACATATATGATAATTAATTTATTGGAGATGCTGATGCCAAAGCTATCTTGACTAAACTGAGTAGACCAGATTGGATTCTAGCCCCTTAAAATCTCTACAGATATTGCCATCAACACAACCAACTCAGGATTTCACAGCATATATATTTACTAGGGATTGCTTGCTAAGAGAATTCACATGTGTTTTAAATCATTCTGCAGTGGTGAATAATTAATACCCAGAAAAGGTTCAGCATTTCTTTCTACAAGGAGGCTGTCAGAAGCCTACTGAAGAGACTGCTCAAATATGAATAATCTTCTGTTGCAATAGCATTTCCTCCACCTGCAACAGCAAAATCCACATTCCCTCTTTCCTTCCTTGCTTCTGTGGTATCCTTACTGTGAAAAACAGTTTATATTTAATAATGCCAGTAACAATGGGAGTTGCAGATACCATATCTTTGTCTGAGGCTGCTTCTGTCAGAGTGGAAGGGGGAGACAGAAGGGAGGTGATGAGATCCTGCACTGCCCCACAAAATTTAGATGCCAAGAGGGCATTTTTTA
The DNA here is from genome assembly GCA_013400955.1 of Drymodes brunneopygia. NCBI lineage: Eukaryota > Metazoa > Chordata > Aves > Passeriformes > Petroicidae > Drymodes > Drymodes brunneopygia. The sequence goes on along the minus strand of VZTZ01027806.1, from coordinate 4,729 downwards.
TCTGGGACAGTTTTTCAAAGAGAGAGGCATGGGAAATGAGAAAGTCAAAGAAAAGAAACACTTGAGAGAGACAGGAGAATACATTAAATTCTAGCCAAATCTCCAGTAAACTTTGCATTTGTAACTGTTTTTACCCATATCTGCTGTGTCTGTCCTAAAGATATTGTGTGAGTGAGAGGAGAGCTAAACCATGACAGTGAGCAGAGGCAAGCTATACTATTGCCTGTTCAGATGAGCTTTGTCTTCTGAAGCTGAGTAGGGAACCCTTCCTTCAGTGAGGAATCTTTTAAAATCAGCCCGTCTCTTTTACACTATTAGCAGCTTAGCTTCGATTCTTCAGGTTCAGAAATAATGTCTAAAGCTTCATGTTGCTCTGCAAAGTTAAACACACACTGAAAATGTGGTAAAAACTCCAGCAGAAGAGTAAAAGTCATGACTGACTTTTCATAGGACTGAGAGTGCATTTGCAGAGAGCCAATGTGTGATCCAAGGAGACTGCTGTGCTCTCTTTTAACTGAGGGATGCCTCACCAGAGTCTTATGCTGTAATGAAGCAGATTTTAATTGATATCTGTGTCTTGTTCAAGGCATTGCCTTTCTGATCTGCTGTACAATACACAGCAACATGATAGTCCATTTGGAACAGTTCACAGATTTGAAATGTGTTTTCAAGACATCCCAGTGGTTTTGCTTCCTCTTGTGGCTCAAACAGAACACCAACTTGAATATTTCTAGAAAGCAAACATTTTATGTTTGTGTTTAATGGCATGGGAAGCTAATCACATGTGAGAAGACAGAAATGACAGCCTGTCATGGGAATCTCTTTACAGCTATTGAAAATGGCAGTGCAGCACAGAATATTAGTAAATTTTCAGTGTGACAGTTCAACAGTGGATGAATGGTCATGAATGTGCCAGAGCTGGCTCACCCTGACAAACTAGACTGTTTGGATACTGAATTAGGTGAGTGACTGAGGTATGTACTTGTGGGAGGGAAGTTTTCCAGTTGCAGCAAGACCATAAACCAGTTCGAATAGCAACAAGAAAAACAGTGAATGAAGTCATCTATTAGTTTAATGGAATATTGTGAATATAAAATTACCAAAGTATTTTTTCCTGTCACACCACAAGATACAGACTGTTAAAATGGAATATACATATTTCTTCTCACAGAGGTGTCATATATTGTCCTTTAAATACCCTAGATCACAATCACTAGATTTAAGCATCCAATTTACTTTGAATGCTTTTAGATCATAAATTCCACAGGACACAGGCTTGCATATATTTTATAGTTACCTTAACAAAATTAGCTATATACATTGCTTGCCTGCTTGCTTTAAACTGTTTTTGTTATGCCTAAACCACAAAACTAGGCTGCTCACTTCCTCTTCCTTGTTCTCATTTGTTACCCTACAGTCATCATTCAAGCTGACATTAAAAAAGCCACAAAACCAGATTTGGTCATTGTCCATCTAGATGGAACTTCAGGCTGTCCCAGTCAAGCCTGAAGAGTTTGGTACCACCCAGGCCCCTCTCGCCCTGTGTGCCTTGTGTTACTTTTGCAGGTCCAGGACAGTTTGCTGAGACAAGGCTTTGGGACACAGTGAGCTGCCCTCCGAGGGCTACTGGCAGTCTGACTGGCACTGAACAAGCCTTCAAGCAAGGAAATGTTCATTTGGTTTGCAACTTAAATATTCTTAATAAAATCTGAATGATTAGAAGATTCCCACCCTCCCTACAGTACATATTATACAATTCCAAAATGGTATCAAAGCAAAATTTGAAACCTAGAAAAGAAAGAGGCAAAGTGAATCCATGAAGGAGTTTAGTTTTGTGCTCCGCAGCATTAAAGTAAAGTTAAAACTCTGAAGGGAACAGTAACTAACAGAACTATATTTTTTAATTATTAGATGTACTGACATACTGACTTCATGAGTCTCAAGTGTACTCAGCTTGCCCTGGCTGTTTGGAGTTCACTGCTGCCTAACTTGCAGATGCAGTGAGAAAAAGGAGGTGTTTCTTTCTGAAGCAGGTGATAAAGCTCTAGTAAATTTAGCTCTTTCTGTACATAAGGTGAGAGCAAACTCTTAAGAAAAAAGGAGCAAAGTATAACGTTAAATTTGGCCAAGCCCTGCAATGGGAACTCAGCTCAATGACAGAGAAGCATATTTTGCCCCAGGTAAATAACAGTCAGTGGTTAAAAAATTTAAAAGTCATGATTCAGACTCAAGTAATGACTGCTTCCAAAATCACTACAGTTATGCCAATTCTATGTGACTACATTTTGGGCAGGATTTGTCTTCTGAATGCTTTGCCTAGACCCCTTGTGCCCTTAACTATCTGTCAGTCAAGTAATTTAGCAGGTATCAACTTCCAACCCTGCAAATCCCTCCGATTCCCAGTCATCTCTGCCCAGACCTCAGCTCTTGCTCTGTTCCCCTCTCTGCCTCTCCAGTCCTGAAGAAGCCCTGAGAGTTTTTTCACTGTGCTGCCCAAGCAAGTAAGGGCTCACTCTTCACACACATCCATGGCCATGGCAGCCTTCCCTAGCAAGGGGGATATATGGCACAGGGAACCCAGAATCACAGAAATACCTGTCCAACAATTCAAGCATTTGGGGTGATGCACTGCTAAAAGGGCAGTGCTGTGCATGCCGAGGTTCACTGCTCAAACTTATCAGACAAACATCACTTCAGAGGCAACACTAATCCCCCTTGGGAAAAGGGAGCAGAGGATGAAAGAAGGCACACATTGTCCTATTTCTTGGCAATTCTTCTGTAGAAGCCAAATCCTCACCTGATCCTACATAGGAAACAGGTCAGAGAGTGGAGTGACAAATGCTCCTCAAATAGTTGGAAAAAATAACTGATGGCCAGTGCAAATGATCACAAGGGCATGCAAAATGAATTTTAGTAGTAATTTAAATATGAACTGACATATTTGCATGGTATTTCAGACACTCCCACAGAAGTGACTCTGACAATTATAATGCTAAGAAAACATCCATGATAGAGTGAAACCAAGGATGTTCAAACATGAGGCCAAACCAGAAGGGTCTGAGTGCCCCAAATTCAACTTCCTCTAAAGGGAATTCCATAAACAGAGTATCTCCTACTGTTCAGAGATATCTCCAACATCCAAAAAGCATAATGCAGTGAGTTAGGCCAAAGTAATTCCTTCTTTTCTTTTATTTCCTTTTTGTCATAATTTGCTTCACTTATTTTGCCTCCTGACTTTGCTGAAATTTTGGCTAAGTTCCAGTTGAGGAATTCTCTTTTGTGTTTCTGATTTCTTCTTCTAGAAACTGAAACAGCTGCAGATTTCTGCTAGGTAGAAGCCTACAGTACTGGGAATGTATCTCAGAGGTGTGTTGTAAGAAAATGACATTTGTAAAGAACACAAACAGGGAAAAATTACAATGCATACAATTTCTTTTTTATTAAACTTAAATGTATCTCATTTTTGTGGTCTTGATTGCTGTTGTCATAAGACCAGCTACTTTCTTTTCTACCTTATGGTGTGATTTTAGTAACTTTCAAACTTACAAGTAGTCCAGAATCCTATGTTCGTTTACTTGGAATTGGTCTAATGAGACGTATTAAATGACAAAAAATGATGACCTATGTCAAAGGTGAATGTTATCAAATAGAAATTTCAATGGTTGGTATTGATTTTGGGGCCAGAAAGCCTGGAGAGCTTTATATCAGTAAAACTCTGGCAGGTTCAACAGGATGCTCTTGATTTATGCTGGAATAAATGGAAAATTATTCACATCTCCAATTTATCACCAGAACAAAGTCAAAATAAACCGTCTTAGAATTCGCAATTCACTATATTCTGGATTAGAGAAATCCTTGGAGTAATCCAGTCTACAGCAAAGCTGAACAGCACAGCACTACAAAAGGGAAAATATCCCTACACTGCAGACCAGATATTACTCCAGGGTTTCCTTCCTGCTGAAGCACAACTTGCTTTGTTATTGCAGGATCACTTGTATATGTGACTGCTGATATATAGAAATCTTTCAGGAAAAGAATTAACAAGAAAAAACTACAAGATGTCACTATATTAATTCTTCAAAAGCAAGGTAAAGAGATGCATGGGTCACAAGCATGAATAGTTTATATGCAGTTGCCTGTAGCCAATGTGTTGGAGAAAGTCACTGTTAGTGCTTCGACCTCACTATGGTGACGTCTCCTTATGACAGCTGGAAGCTCCCTGGTCCTGTGAGCACTGCAAGGCCAAGCACAAGGCCTGTGGGATCACTGGCATGCCAAGATGTCCTGCATTTCAGCTGAAGAGCCCCTCTTGTTTGCAGAGGGTCCTTTCCTGTACATGGCTAAGGAGCTGCTGGGAGCTCCATGGGGACACTTTCAGCCTGGGGCTGCCTTCCCATGGTGCCTTAAGTTTTAGCTTTTATATTTTCCAGATCAGTGCTGCTTTAGTGTATAACTAAAACTCCATAGCCTGTCAGCTACTGTTCTACTGTGTATTCAGACAAAACAATTTCTCTAGGCCTGAGTTTCAAGTACACCCTGTTTGTCCAAAGCTCCAAAAATGTAAACAACCATGGACAGCAGTGAGAGAAGAAGGGAAACAAACTGGGGATGGGACTCCACTACCTGAAGCTGTAATTGGAAGATGGGCTTCTGAAATGCAGATGGACTGAGCTTATACCTATCTGAAAAACATGTGTTGGTCATCAATTTTTTGGGTGTAGTCTCTGCA
>VZTZ01027796.1:0-13165 GCA_013400955.1 Drymodes brunneopygia | reverse complement strand
ACCTGCAACCCTACATGCTTGCCATGCAAACTGCCGTGTAACGCCCTCGGACACATGCCACGCCCTCAGAGATGTGCCATGCCCTCAGAGATGTACAACACCCTCAGAGATGTGCCACGCCCCTGTTTGCCCACTCCGGGTTGCCGTGCTCTCTAAAGGCCTCTTTTAACCACCCCGAAGCTTGCCCGAAGAAAAGCCCCAAAGAAAAACCCCACCCTGCGCCTGCATGGATAACAAGCATGAGGAATACACCTGCTCTGCGCTCCTCCTATCATCCCAAAGCTCACCTAAATCTTCTAAACCTGAAGACTGCAGGATTTGAATGTTTGCATCAGACTTCTGTAAGTGCTGTTATCAATCTCACATGGGCTCTCTCAAGGAATATCAATCTGCAGCAAATGGAAAATCTCCAGAACAAATAAAAACATCAGTGTATCCAATTTGAATGTGACTTTGAGACCTGATATTGCAGGTGAATATCTTGACCACTGGGTATTCTTTCCATCTTGTTTCTCATAGAAAGCTTTGAAAAGCTTTGGGTTTATCCCACTGTGGTACAGAATCACTTCTGAAATCTCAGGAAAAATGTGGAAGAGAGTTTCTGTATGCAACTGTGTCAGATGCTGGACTGAAAGCTGCCACTCTGTCTTGGCAACTTTTTCCATGCTTGGTGGCTGTGCATGTCTGAGCCCTGAGCACTCCGCTGGCAACACACCAAGCCTTCCTCAGGTAGAAATCAAGGTGTAGTTGCTTCTGCATATAATACGAAAGCACTTCTGCACAAAGTTTGTGGTGCTGCTTCCCCTTTGTGCCTTTCCAAGACTATTATGAATAATAAATTCTCAGGAAGTTTCCCACACTTATAACTGGGTCCACAGCTCTGCTATGTGTTGATTTGGCTCACATACCCCATGGCAGTTCTACTTACAAGGTGTTCTGTGAAGTAAAAAGGCTTATTGTTAGCTTTTAGTTCCCTCATTTATGCTTACATCTTTCAGCTGAATGTGTAAACTTGTCCTAAAGAGTAAAGAATAACCTTCCCTAAGAATGGAGCACAACAAAAAAGAATAATTTAAGGAATTGGCGGGGTTGGTGGGAATGGGGGGAAACATTGAAGCCTCATGAGAGAAATCACTGTGAAAGAAAGTAAGCAAAACAATTAGATCCATATAGTACAGAGGGAAATTGTGCAGGTACATAAGAAACAATGTGTTCAGGTAGTATGGGGTGAATCAGATTAAGAACTTGGCATGGCAGGATGTGCTAACTTGATTATAAATCCTTATTTATCTTTTTCTGAGATACATGAATCCTGCCCACGTGTTACCATTGTGTGCCCATACATATCTCTCTGGAAAAAATACATATTGTGCAATTCTGTACTTAGATCTGAACACCAATTCAGCCACCAGATAAAGTTCCAACTTATCCTTTGGTAACCTTTAAAATGTAATTGCTTTTGCAAAATGACAACTAATTATCCAAAAGCGAAATGCACATTAGGCATTCAGATAATGAAATGTCAGTCAATATAATAGAAGTGTCACTTTATTTTTCATTTTCAAAAATTATTTTAGTCTTAAAATTAATCTATATATGCATAGGCAAATGTAATTTGCAATTATGCTTATTCACATAAAACAAAATCTTACAAAGCTGTACTGTTTCTACCTACAGGCTGCGTGCTAATGTCCTTCATTTACCACTGGTATTTTTAAAGGTACAAATACCACTACTACTACAAGCTGCTTCAGGCCTGCATTTATTTTTAAGTGCCCTCTGCAGTATTTTGCTGCTTTCCAAGGGAATTTTCTGTCCATTGATGATTGCTAGAACATACTTATTTTACCGTGTAATGAATCTGGAAGTCAAACATCCTTACACAGAAAGAAACCATGTTAACATTATGATTGTGAAGCCTGAAAACATGGTTCACCATGAAGCTACAATAATTAGTTATCTCAAGGATGTGTTCCATTTCCCTAAATAATCACAATTAGATTTTGTAGAAGGCAAGATTAAAACTTAAAACTTAAGTTTTTAGTAGTGGGGAAGTGATAAGTGCACAGTCAAGACTGTTCAGCAGCATTTTCCCTAGACATCTTCACATCAGATTCTTTACGATCACAGCTGGCTCTAAGGCTAACTCATACCTGCATCCTCCTCACGGATGCTCAAGAAGGCTGCCTTTTGGAGGGGAGCATGTCCCATTTACATGTGCCTTGGTCCAGCTGCTAAACCCCGTCAGGGGGCCAATGACAACAGATGAAGAAGAAGGCTCAAGCCTTCTTCCTCCTGTCCCTTCAGGGCAGAAAGGATGCTTCTTATCCCTGTGTTTCACTTTACAGATTCACTCCCTGAGGTAGGGCATGGCCACATCACATGGAAACACACAAGACTCAGTTTCTTTCCACTTTAAATTATCAAAAAAGATATTAAACATGGCAGTGCAAATAGTGCAACTGAGAATACACTCTTTTGAGTACTGTGACATTTGCACCCCAGTACAACTGTATTTTAGAGAGCCCTAAGTACATCACATATGTGTAGGAATAAACACATCTGCTGTAGATTCACATAGTGCCTGTATATATTCAGATTCATATAGACTGATGCAGAGTAAAGCAATTAAAATATTTTCCAAAGCACATAAATTTATTTTGTACCTATGTGTGTATACATACTCATCTACACGTACATGTATTCTCTGTGAACATACAGGCACAGGTGAGTGTGTACACAATAAACCAGAATTCAATGTGAGCAAAAGAAACAAGATAAGTTCCATATGAGCCAAAATAATACAGACGTGATGCTAGTACGCGTGCTGTAATACTGTATTTTAACAAAACAATTTGGAAGTACAAAATAAAATATGGAGTGTTTGAATAGAGTCAGAAACACAGCCCTGTTCCAAACACATCCATCATTTTACCCATAAAATTCATTCTGTTTAACCAGTATTCCTGCTTAGAGTAGCATTATAAGTGAGCACAAAAATACACCTTCCATATATTTTTTGGTAACAGTAGTTACTCTAACAAGTAGCCAATTTTTTTTTAGTTAGCTAATTCTTAGTCCAAAATGCTTTATTTCCTATCTCTATCCAAGAATAGTTTCTATTTAACAATTTATAGAACCATAAGATTATAGAATGGTTTGGACTGGAAGTGACCTGAAAGACCTTAGTTTCAAACCCTCTGCTATGGGCAGGGACACCTTTCACTAGGCCTGGTTGCTCAAAGCCCCATCCAACCTGACTTTGGACACTTCCAGGGACGGGGCAGCCACAGCTTCTCAGGGCAACCTGTGCCAGGGCCTCAACACTGTCATAGCGAAGAATTTCTTCCTAATATCCAATATGAACTACTCATCTTCAGTTTGAAGCCATTTCCCTTTGTCTCTTATGACCTCTTGCATAACATTAGATATGAATACCATAGAATATGCTGAGCTGGAAGGGACCCCTCAGGATCAGAAAGTGCAACTCCTGGCCTTGGACGGGACACACTGNTCCCCTTATGAGGAAGTTGTAACAGCAATGAGGTCTCCCTTCAGTCTCCCCTTCTCCAGGCTGAACAAACCAAGGGCCTTCAGCTACTCCTCAGATGGCTTCCCCTCCAGACCCTTCACTATCCTCATTGCCCTCCTCTGAACAGTGTCTAGCAGCATAATGCCTTTTTTATATTCTGGTGCCCAAAACTGCCCCAGCACTTGAGGGGAGGCTGCACCAGCTTAGAGCACAGTAGGACAATCCCCTCTATTGCCCACCTGGAGATGCTGTGCCTGATGCCCCTCAAGAGATGCTAATCATATGTAAAAATAACCATTCGGCCAGAGGTTAACACGCTCCTGTGGCACAGCCTCCCAAACAGATGTTTGAGCTGACACACCCTGCAAGCCTATATTAAACTCTTTCAAACACCTCAAAGTACTTCACAATGTTGTGTTGCAAAACACACTTCACTGCCATCGAGGCCGAGAGGATAGGTCAGCTGATTCACTGGCCCTGTTGAGGCACACCATGGGCACCCGCGGTGCTGCTGCCACTGCTCCGTCTGTGCCACCCTGGCATTGGGGTGCATCTGGCCCAGGCCGCTCAGCAGGGCCCGTCTGAGGCATTCTGCACTCATTTCTCTTTGGATGAGAATAAAAATAATACTTCCTACATTGTAAGGGAAAAAGCAGAGATTTTTCTGGGCAACATTTTAACTTAAATAACTGAAAACTTAAGAATTCTAATTTGTCACCGTAAGTCCTACTGAGAAACAGGCATAGCATTTTGGGAAACAAAAGGTCTTGATTGGTCTAAATTACAAGCTTTTGGGAAATGGTGTGCCGAGTTTTTGTTAAACTTACTAGGTGGGCACACAGATTTGTAACTTTATGCTAGCTCAGACACTCTAATTTAGCCACATATTTTACAGGAAAAGCAGGAACAGAAATAGGTAGTTTTACTCCTTTCACCCCCCCTTATTAATTTTTCATTATAATAGCTCTTCGGTCAATTAAAAACCCAAGAATTATTAATTGCTCCATCTCCCTGTACATGCAAATTACTGAACTTCTTTATTTAGTATATATAGCTATAATTTAATGAGCTTACAATGAGACTCTTGCCTGATTCATAACATGCAAGAGTAAAAAAGAAATTGCCTTGTAGTTGTGGAAACTGATAATACAGGTTCATTCTTGAGGTAACCTGCAGATCAGGCACCATTTTTTAAGCCTCCTGGTCAAGTTATCTGTAAGACTTCACTGAGCATCTCTCCCTCCCCAAGTATCTGTGTCTAATAGCAAGGAAAATCAGAGAGCACAGCAAGAGCCACAGTCACATCTTACCATAGGGTTAGGTGCATATCTGAGAACCAGAGGTATAATCACAGAAAGCATACAGTTTCTGTATGGTGACAGGTGCAGGAAAGTGGAATTTTGATGTTCTCACAAGGACAAAATTTGGAGTTGTCTTCAACTTTGATATTTCCCATTTTGTTCTGGTGTTTAAACGTACACCCTTCCTTCTTTGTTGGATCACTGTAACTGAGCAGATAAACCACAGTCATGCTTTTCTTTCATTAATGGAAGATTCATACTTATGTTCAGAAAACATTCACATAATAAGATGTAGTATTAATAAATACTAATGATGAAGGCTTGAAACCTATTTTGATGAACATTTGTGCTTGCAACATGCAGCAAGGCAAACATCTGTTGTAGATAACACAAGGGAGGTAGAAATATGACCATTCAGTTTGCAAAACAGAAATTTTAGTAGCTGATTTTTGAGCTATTCATCAAGCTCTTTTTTCAGCAGCAGAATAGGAAAAAGAGCAAGAATGGCTGGGTAAACATCCCCTCTGCTTCCTCTATAAAAAGACAGAGCTAGCTCACGCATTTTAAATATCCACAGAGCCAGTTGTTATGAAGAATATGCTTTGATGCTATGTTGATATCTCTGTGATTATCTGAGTCATTTGCATGGAAAAGGAAAGAGCAAGGAACACTCATATTATTCCATGGTAAAATGAGAAGATGGAGCAGCCATGAAGCAGATATTCTCACTGAACTGCTTTACCCTCCCCCTCACCTTCTCTTACACATTCCCAAGATTCAGGATACATAATAGTACTATTTTAGAGATGAGTGAGCTGTGACTAGTTCATAGCAGGCTTTTTCAGTGAACCAATTTTAATTTTTAGTAATATTAAGCAGAGCAATCATAAACAGAAAGAATCATTTTGTGATGACAGCGATGAATTTCTTGCCATTTCCTCTATTACAGTAAGGAAATGGGAAATACATCCAAAAAACATTTTCTTCTGTAGATTCATCATCACTAGATCATCTTTTATTGCTATTATATGAACACTGTATTGAGATACTTGTGCTTAGAGAACACCTTCCCATTTTTGCAATTTCCCTTTTATAAGTCTAGAATTCTAGCTAATTTCTGCTTCATTACTTTAATATAATTCCTCACTGATGAGAATCTTAGGAGAAGGGACACATTTTATGATTTCAGTTCCTCTTCATGAAAAGATTGTAAAAATATGTATAAAATCAATTGAGTCCAACAGAAAAAGGATAGGCATTAAAGGCTCAGCCCAGACATATTTATTTTTAAAGATTTTTCTCCCTTATGCCACTGAAGGACCAAAGGAAACAAAAAAGAAACTTCATATATCAAATAAAAAAATTTAATAAAAGGAAGAACCTAGTATGAGATTGATTTTGATTTTTTTAGTAGAACCACCAGCTCCTCCTACAGATAAAAGACGAAGAGTGAGGATATACGTTAAAATTAACCTGATAAGAGACTCAGAACTTTTGCAACAGATAACCACAGTACAAGTTTCAGACTTGAAAAAATATTTAGGTGTCAAAACTACAGCAAAATTAACTCAAAGCAGAAAAATTAACAGAAAAACCACAAAACAAGCTAACTTCATTTTTGAACACCATAGTCCTTCCTCATTCACAATATGCAATTAATTCTCCCCTGCTATTTATACTCCCATATTTATACATCCCATATTGAGCATTCTTGGCACTAGAAGTCCCTTAGAACCAATTAACATTCAACTATCCATTTCTCAGGACTGTGTGCTTTCTGTGTTTTTATGCACATGAGGAGCAGCTGTCAGATCCACCTTTCAGCAGCTTAACAAACACTTAGATGTTCTCTCCACGTTCAGCAGCTGCTCACAGTAAGGCTGCTTTCAATCCAGTCAGGGGGTTGAACTCTTGCCTTTTCCCTAGCAGTAGCCCTGCAAAATTATCTCAGCTGGAAGTCAGTCCCCACTCCCTAAATTTTCATCTCTGCCTTTAAGTAATGGATTTTGTGGAACACTGCAGCAGTTTCTGAAGGTGATTCCAGGACATATGGGAAATTCATGGTCATCAACTTCTCAGTTAGTTGATGAATGCCAAGGGTCAGCTAATAATGGCATGATCAACAGTTTCAGCACTACCCCCGTGCAGCCAACACTTACTTCTTAGGACATGAAATGAATAGAAGTACTGTCATGGCTAAACACTTTCATGGATCAGGGAAATGGGGAGGAAGTAGGAAGGCAAGAGATCAGAAGTTTCACAGTACCTCTTGCTGTAGCTCAGTGCTGAGAACTCAGTTCTGGATGAACCCTAGCGCAGATACAGAAGCAGCAGGACTTAGAGTGGGTCTGCTCACCCAAAATACTGGGAAAGAAACACCCAGTCAGATGAGTTCTGCTGACTACAGACAAAAGGAAATGCAATTATAATGGATTATGCTGCCTTTTCCAAAACTGTGCTCATATGCAGTTACCCCATGGTAACTGCAAATAATCCTTGGAAACACATACGTAAGTAGAAGCATATGGATCCCCTAGTGAGCCCCTTGCTAAGATAACCCCCACAAAGAAACCCCTCCATGTCTTGTGGTGAACTATAATAGCTGAACTTCCAATTAATAGTGTTCCGTCCCCAGGGCTCTGTGAGCTGCTGTTTGTAACACTACACATATTAATAGTGACTAGCAGCTGAACTGACACCTACAGCCTGTGGGAAATAGGCCTTTAGTTTGCCTGTTCTTTTCAACCATTTTAAGCACAGACACTGACTCACAGATGTAAGAAGTAACAGTTGTGGAACTTCCTCTTGAAAATGCTACAGCTAAAATAAAGCTGCCAAGGTGTCCTGATATAGGCCATCTTGTTTCTTGCATAGAACACTGTCATAAAACTAAATGGTGCAACAGGAGCAGACAGCATGCCAAGCAGACACTGCTGATCTGAAATATATCCAAAATAACTAAACCTCCTGAGCCTGTAAATTCTGGCTGGAGATTCCATTACAATAAACTTTCCAGCACTGGCACTCTGGGATCTGGAAAGTAGTCTGTTCTCTTGGTCTTGTTAATTCCTTGATTTATACTCACTTTTGTGTTTAGCCCCAAATAAGTCAGATTCTACTCAATCACAGTCTGTCCTAGAGAATATTTCCCCACTCAGCTGAGTAGTGTTCCATCACAGTGAAATAAAAAATAAAAAAGGCTGCAAAGATGCAGCACAGATTTTTTTTTTTTTTAAGAACCTAAGCTTGCTATGCCTGGTTCTTTTATTACTACTCCATTTTTCTAGGAACCTACTTAGACCAGGAAAATACTACTAGTTACCTGCCTATCTGTGAAAGCTTAGCACAAAATATAAGAAATACACCCGATTAAGACCAATAACAACCCCCCAAAAAATCACCATATCTGCAGAAGAAAATTCCACCAATAAACCTGTTCTGGTGCAAGTATAGCAGGGAGAAATTTTTTCCATGAAAAATGCAGCTAGACCTTGATTAATCGTTCACACTGAAATAAAGTTATATTTGTGTGCCTGGGAAGACTCTAATAAGTATTGTATTGTAGTCAAAGAAACTGTTCCAATAGAGAAGAGGAAGTCATCCTATATTCACATGTTAAAAAGCCTTGGACTGGTTCCTCAATATTTGCCATTTAGAATTCACTTCTAATGTTCTTGCCCAGCACAGCAATCACTGCCAGTCTCAGTCACAGGTGCATTGACAGATTACTAAAAGATGCTGAGGAACAGTCCTAAGTTCATTTATTATTTAATTCTGTTCTCAGAAGTATAGTATTAGTTTTCTCTGTCCCTCTCTAATTTTCTTCCATTATTTTCAATTTCTTAGAAGGAAAGTCCCAGACTTCCACATTCCTTTCCTTATTGGAAGCCTCCAGAGTGAAGATGAGGCATTGTCAGAAGATATTCTAATATAAGAATTGCTGATCTCTTAAATCTTTGCAATCTTGATGCTGTTATATATTAAAAGATAAATGTAAACAATAGCTTTTAACAGTAGTTGTATGTAAGAAGAAAATATGATCTGGCAAATTTTAAAACATAGTTTAATTCCTGTATACCACTTGATAGATAGGTTAACCATCAATCCCTGATAATGACTCATTCATTTATTTAGCCAGCAGAGCTGATGTCCCACTTTTTGGTGGATTATCAATAAGAGTCCCGATTAAAAGGAAAACAACTCTTCCTTCCACATGTTCATACAATGTTAAGAAAAAACTGAGCTTTCATGCTGAAAAATGTTGTCAAACTTCACATAGTATCTTTTGCAGTAATAATTTTGAATGCCATGGTAGGAAGCTGATTTGATCTGCTCTTAGTCTGCCTTATGAAGATGCAGTAATTTTGAAAAATTGACATTTAACTCTTACTGATGTAATATTTTAATAAAATCTTGAAGCTTGAGCCTGTTACCTCAGGTAAAAGACAATTTCACTGAGGAGTTTGAGAAATGTGGCTCAGTTTCTGAAGTCAACCCTTTGTCCATAACAGAGGAAACAGACCAATTTTTAAGAAAATTACAGGACTAGAGGGTGAAAAATCACCTTGGCCAGTGTCCTTTTCAAATTCTTATTTATTGCTGAAGGCTGATGAATTGGTCTCACACTGAATTTTTACTCTGAAAGCCCCATGTGAAGCTTGTCCTGCCATACGGGGGAAGAAACACAGCCCAACAGCACAGGATCCCATCAGCGAGTATGTTCTTCCTCAGGGTTACAGGATGCTGCTGCAGTCCCCTCATTTGTGACCCACTCCCAACTATTTAACTGCAGCCCAACAGGTGACCTGGAGCAGCAGACTGGCACTCTGAAGTATGTGTGAGCTACACACATCATGCTATGGGAAAAACCCACATAGGTAACATACAAACGTATGTATGACATTGACATACTTGTCCATACAGTTCCCATGCAAAGCCAGCACATCAACCAGTCGCTGCTATTTCATCCTTTTAGAGATGAAGAAGATACTTCATGACACTGTGTCAGTTTTGTTATTCTCAGTTTTCTTCCAGATCTGAATCTCCTCATAGGCTGGAAGGATAAAAAGGGGTTCATTTTCAAAACTCATATGCACAGCAGGTGCTTTATAAGACCAGATTTAACTACTGGATCTCCCTGTCATACTCAGATGAGATAACACCTCCCTGGAAAAAAATGACAACAGCTGAAGAAGAAAAATTATCATTTATCACCAGTGAAAAAAAAGTTAGGTAATATTTTTCCTTTTCCTTAAATCAGACTATGTCAGCTAAGGCAATGAAACATTCTGGAGTCTCAAGTGCTAGCTGCAGGCTACAGTGCTGCTGGTGGGGACAACCAGGACAGATGTGCAGAGCTGTGGCACTTGTCCCCACACCCCTTGTCCAAGCTGGAATGGTTTCTGGTGCTCCTCAAGCTCTGTGAGCAGGAGGATGATTTCAGTCTGTTCCCAGGGAGGGAGAAGGCCTGGCCCTGGCTGCCCTGAGACTGCTGACTGTCACCTGCAGGCAGGGGGAGGAGGCACCCTTGGGTGGAGGTGGCTGCTTTGGCATAGCCCTGTCCCACCACCAGCCTCTCCCTCCTGCCCTGTCCCTCACCTGCTGCCGCCTCTTGGGGAGCTGGGTTCATCTTCATGGGCATCCTCTCCCTCCGATCCACTGTGGGTATACCTGGGAGACGTTGCCTTCCAGGGGAGGTGCTCTGCTCTCCTGGAGCAGTCCCTAGCAGAGTCTCCTGATTGCACACCAGCTGATATCCATACGTAGGCATCTGCCCATCTAGCTACATTTAGATTCCATCACCCCCAAGCAGTAGTACTGTGCATTTCTCTCCACCATCTAGCTGTACTATGACACCATCATAAAAACATATAATGTGCTTATTGAATAGCATCAGAAAGAAAAAACCAAACCCATAGTTCAAAATATGCATTTCTATGCCTCTCCAAACAATAGAATTCTTCAGTTTGGAAGAGACCCTTGAGATCATCAAGGGTCATTTGCCCTAAATCCAAAATGGGAAGTGTTCATATGAATTTCTCCAGTATAAAAAGTGGTAATGGAATAAGGTGTTCCATCCCTGAACTTTATCACTTATGCAGAATATAGATTAAAACTTGCAGATGGGAGGTGATCATAAATTTATTAGTTATTTAGCATAGTCTAATTACTTGTTTAGAGACAAAAACATTGTAATTAGTGCTAGGAACCTTGCCTCACCTCTATTGGACTTCTGTTTCTCCTTCTGCCATATTTTTATTTCACCAGACTGCAATTTGTTCAAATTTGTTTGTCAGCAAACCTGATATGTCAAAAAACTGTTCAACTGAGAAGCCAAATCCTGAAGTGCTTTTGCTATCATATAACATACACAGTGTTTTACTTACACCCTGATAGTTAAAATTACTAAACTCATATCCTACCTAGCATATTGACACAGCATTATCAGAAAAGAAAGTTCATTTTGTCTACACATGCAAAAGCATGAGATGGAAGACATGGCAGAGCATTTTTACTGATACAGCAAAGAAGTTCTTATGACATGTGTGTGTTTCTTCTGTTTTGTTTTTTTGTTATTGTATCTTTTAAAAAAAAATACACAAAGTTCAGTCATTTGAGAAAATCATCATAATTGCCACACCAACACTATTTAGCATATTCCTTTCCCCTTCTTTCCCTGATTGAAACCCACATCAAGTAATTACATGCAATTAAACATATTCTTTCCAATGCTTTTGCCTTGTTTTCTGTTGCACAGCTGGCAACAGAAGAAACACGCGGGTCTTAGAGCAGTAGTTGAATTTTTAGGCAGGATTGACCAAAAGGGGCCGCCCTTCTTTACTTTTTTATTTTTATATGTTACCAAAGACAATTAAGGATTGGTGAGAAGGGTTAACACCTCTGAAAGTTTACAGGACAAAAACGTGGTTAATTATCTTTCTCCACCCCAGGGGAAAGGAATGAAAAACAATTTCACAAGTGTAAAACAATCCCGGCCGGTTAAGAAAAACAAGGACCATGTTTACAGAAAAAGCATGGGAAACTACTGTTACAATGTTACAAATCATGGAACCCTGCAAAAGGCAGGGCGACAGTTTTCTTTTTTCATTTCACTACAATAACTGTGGATTTCCTTTTACTAATCAACTTGCACTTTTCATACAAATTTGCATGCATTTTATGCATCAAAAGGGCCAGTACCTCAAAGAGGAGGATCTTTGTAGTCTGATAGAGGGCCATTTCATCCAAATTTGTTCTGTGCCTCATCAAGGGTCTGCTCTACAGAGCAGAAATAGTCAAATTGCAGTTTGAACTGGAGAAAGTTTTTTATTTGCTGCATGGTGGCATTTACATGAATCTCCAACTACAAAAGGGAACTTCCTAAACAACAGTGTTGTAAATCAAGTAGTTCATTCACTTGAGATAGGAACCTAATAAGAGAAAAATTCAAGAAAAATATTCTCCAAAAGAATTCATCCCATCATTGAATTTTTAGGCTGTTTGAGACACAGACTGCCTTTGGATGCCTAAGGGGGTCTTAAGAGCCACACAGGCAATGCTATGATGCAAATAACAAACACATGTAAGACAGCACTGATAGGCATAAAAGGAAAGAGCTCTGTCCTTTATCAAATCACTATTGTTAGTATCTTCCTAGTCTCAAATGTTTTAGGAACACACTTTTCAGCCTCCATTAAATAACATGGTATTGAGTCCTCTCTCTACCAAAGATAGAAGAAACGTGCTATAACCTCACCTAGAGTAGTTATAACAACTTCCATTTCTAGTTTTCAGAGGTGACCTGTCCAATTACTAAGTATAACAGAATAATAACAGCTGTTACACCAACAGAAATATATTCAGAGACCAACAGAACTAAACTTCTCTCCATGGGTCATTCCACAGAACATCGTATTTGTTTTTGGTCCTTTCTGTGAACCAGTTACCATCAAAAACATATTGGGAAACCAGAGAGCCAGAAGAAGTCCATTCCTCCATATATCTCCATGTTCACAGCACTCCAAATACCACTGAATTTTCCTTAAGCACATAAGGATATGGTAACAATGCACTTCAAGACTATTACTGCAAGATGCTTCAGGCAAACTACTCAAACAGACAGATTCACCTTAATATCAGCAGCCCTAAGAACAGCTGAACACACGACAGGAACAAAAGATCTCTCCTAAAGCTTGCTTCTGTACATAGTGGGCTGATGAGCTACATCCAGTGTGCTGCATCCAGTGGTTGCCTGGCAGTGATTTCAGCTCACCTTTTTGAATTTCTGCTGAAATGAAAGTGCAGGTTGTTAGCAGAGGCTGTGGCTAGACAG
>VZTZ01027791.1:2389-94944 GCA_013400955.1 Drymodes brunneopygia | reverse complement strand
CATTTTGACCCAATGCTATCAATGAAAGCCCCCATTAGTGGTCAGGTAATGAGGATGGGCTGTGCCCAAGCACAGCCTCCCTGTGGCCTTGGTCTCATGGTCACTCACACTGAGACTCCTGCCCTGGCTGCCTCTCAATCCTGCAAGCCCAGCGGCTTGGGTGAGCTTCAGCACTTGAGGCCTAGACAGATATCAATACTTCTCAATATTGCAAACTTTATAAGGGCTCCAGCATGAGGATGCTTGTCTTCATGTGTTAAGAGTGTGCATGATTCTACCTCCAGCATTTATCTTGCAATATTGATGTTACAGTATTTCAATTCACTGTTTTCAAATATTAACATTTTCCCATAAATCTGATGTAAAATCAGTTCTGTGGGGTTCTTGGGAGGACAAGGCACATTGATTCTTTTCCTTTTGTGTCCCAAGACCATGTCTGGGATCAGCAGAGTATTTCAACTTTGACAACCAGAAGAAGCTTGTAACTGGATTAATAACTGCCTTGGGATAAGGGAAAAAAAGAATGAAGTCAAGATCTTCAAATAAGCTGTTTGTCAGCCATGAGACAAAGAAACCCCTGAGCATCACAGCTATGAACATGAATCTGGAACTGTAGGCCCATAAATTCCTTTGGGCAGGTTATCTGAAAAAAAACAGTGATATGTACGTAACTTCAAGAATGAAAGTTTTTTTCTCAAGTGGCTTAAACTATAAACAAATACAAATAATATTTCCTTCCCTGTAATGATCAAATTCAAGTAGAAATCACTTACCCATGACTGAATTTTTGAGAATTATGAATTTTTGAGAACTATGACTTTTTAAGCCATTAAAAAGCAAAGCAAATAAAGTTGTGGCAAGGCAAGGAATTGCACACAGATTTACCCAGTGCCATGGTCAATGCACGGCTCTGAGGACTCTCATTTGACCCCTGCAGGCTTTTCAGGCTGGAGTCTGCAGAGCAGACAGATCCTTCAGAGTCTGGGCAAGACCTAACAAAAAGAATAAAGCCAGGATTTTCAGATATTTATGACATTCCAGAGTGATAGAAGCTTAAATTTCAAGTGCATTTTATGTTTTTAACATTATCTGGCTTCAGATGGGATCATTGCAAGCAGAGACAACTTCCCACAGGGAAGGCAATTTCCACAGAGCAGCACATTTATCTCCTCATCATTTGTTTCACTTCCCAAGGAACCAGATGCATCTATCCCTGATAAAATTTTGGCTGAGGAAAAAGAAACATTAAACTTGATCCCATATGTGATTTAAATACAGAATAAGGGAATGTATCTTCATAAGAAGCTTGTGTAAGACATGTAGATTTGGACCTGCCTGAGCATGTCTCCTGGCATCACAGGTAAGAGCAGGGATAGGGACAGTGCAGACACATGCACTCCCACACAGCTTTGCAAGCCAAGCATACTGCAGGTTTCCAGGGCTGGAGTTGTTCTCCTTGGCACTGGCCAAGTAACCTGTATCAGAGCCCTCACCCTCATTTTCTAGGTCTGCTCCTATTTTCCTGTCCTAAGTATTACAAAGCTGCCACAGGGGTGCCTAGCTCTCCTGGAATTGCTTTTGACATATATTTTTAACAAGAACAGGTTCACTATCACTGCATTATCTTCCAAAGTTCCAGCTCATCAGAGTAAAAATTCTATTCCTTTCCATTGTTTTTTTGCTCTGCAGCCTTGAGCTGTCTGGATGATAAGCATTAATATAAATGATTGCTTCAATTATTAACACTGGTGACCTTTGCTAAAACACAGCAAGGAGGAGAAAAGTATAGTCAGGCTGCCTTGCTAATTGTAATAACCAGCCAGGAAGTCTCAGTGGGAAAGGAAAAACATGGAGCTAAATTATCTGGCAGTTCAAACAGGGAGGCAGAGGAGAAGCAGAAAGCAGGAGGAGAAGGATTTGATGCATGTTCCACTTCTACCTCTGTATCCCATGGTACTGTCATGTAAAATGTTAGAGACAATTTAGCGAGACATGAAGCCAAGAGAGACACTTGGTCTGGCCCAGCACAATATTCTTACTGGGTTTGGGAGCTGAAGCACATTTCTAAAATGCTTTAAATGGTATGAGCCCCAAACAGACAAATAACTTCTTGAGTAGTGTTCTGCAGTGTTTATTTTCCCTGGATTTAACCTCTGAGGACTATACACTGTTACAAACCACTTGGGTCTTGCCAAGCTTATTTCAAGTGTTTGGATTTATGACAATGCTCAGGCAAGGGGCTGAATAGATGAGCAATCTTCTCCCACTGGTGATGATGGTCTTGGTCTGTGCAATGTGCAGAGTTCCCTGTTTTCTTCTGATTGCAATCCCTATGCTGAGTGGCAGGCGGGGAAGATAGCACAGAGGAGAGAACAGCAGGTCTCCCTCTCATATGCAACTACATTCACTCCACTTTGGGGTTGATACCTGAANTCCTAACACCAGGAAAAGGCATCAGGGTGAATGCTGTAGCTCTATCTTAATCTCAGTCAGGGAACAGTCCAAAAAAGGAACTTCACCAGAGAGTGAAGATTAGCAGAATAGGAGCCCAATATGGCAGGATGCTCAGGCAGAGAAGCTGTTCCCCTCCCCAGTAAACTCAGTAATTTACCATCTGGTTGTTCTCCAGTTCTTAGCCAGTTTCAGCCACGTGGTTTCCCCAGGGACTATGACAGCAGTTAATGGTGAGTTTCTCAAGTGGAGAGATTCCTGTAGTGTTGTCACTCATGGATGAAATCCTGTGTGCTGGCTGGAGCAGCAGTAGGTTGGGTAATTTCCACGCACTCATCTTGAGCAGAAGGGTAAAGGCACAGCTTTTCTTCCTGGCGCATGGAGCCCTGGTAGCTCAAACACAGAACAATGTTGAGACCCCTGGGATTATCAACCTATGTTCCAAGACATCTGATACAGAATTTTGGTGCAAGACTAGCAGTGTACAGGGTGAAATACCGTAAAGAGGTTAATTAGAGTTTCTTTATTGAGTTGTGAAAAAGTCTCTGTTCTCTTGTTAAGTTGCATTGGGTTTGTTGCTACCAATAACATCACTGTTATAAATATCTATGCTGATAACAGTGCCCAGGGCACTTCAGTTTTTTACCACCCACAGACAGAGCCATCTCTCATCCCCAGTTCCTTCCCCTGGCTTGTTCAATTCCCTAGCACACAGCTCTCCTAAGCCACAGGATGGGGAGATTCTCCTCCTGCCTGTTCTCCCCTTCCTGTCTAAACTGAAGGAGGAGCACCTCGACTTGGCTGGAGTGTATCAGATGGACTATCCAAGTACAGCAATTTGGGGGAGAGCAAGTACAGCAGCACACCCACAGCTGGCATGGGTGCTCTGTGCTGCTGCAGGGTGTCTGGGACACTTGGTAGTAGTTAAATCTTCTCAGCTGAGCATTGAGGGTTAGATTTCCCAGACAAGCATTTTTATTAATTCAGTCTTCATAGTTTTTAGCAGCCAAAGCATGCAACTATATTTGAAGAGCTAATCCTGCTCCCTCAGTATTAGTTATCTTCTTTGATGGCACAGCTTAAACTGCACTTGGCCCTTTGAGGTTGGGGCAAATAATTGATAGATACTCATCACTTGCAAATCTATCTGGTCTCTGAAGGATTCCACTAAATGTCTGAGAAAGGCTCTCACTTCTTTCCTCTCCTGGAATAGAAAACCTTGGCAATATTGCCTTGTGATACTAAGGCTCTCCCTCTCAATTAAACAGGTGGTGACTGTCAACAGCACAATGGGTTTTACCCAGGAGGATGCCCACAAGCATGTCCTGGCAATGCTCCCTCTCCTAAGCCCAGCAGGATCTCTGTCCAGACACCAATTGGGTGATCAGTGACCTTCCCCAGGATCAGGTGGCAGCTCTCCCCAGCTGCACTTTATGCAGCACCAGGCACTGAAATTAGCTGTGATGTAATTAGGAGCAAGGAACAGAACATACTATGCAGAGATGGTTTGGGAGCCTGAGGCAAAAGGCTGTGGTCCATCAGCTGGTGGGCTGAGTAACTTAGAAATTCTTAAATAAATGGTGCTGGGCTCTAGAAACTATTCAGAGTATAAGTGAAGGAATTTTTTCTCTTTTTCATCTGAGGAAAAAAATTAATAAAGGGAGATAATAAGTTCCAAGGGTCTTCTTTTAAAAGAAGTTGATTATAAAGAACATGAAATAATATGAAAAACTTGTGTATAAAAATGATGCAATCTGACCTGTGTTGATTAGAGACTTTGATTACAGAATAGCTGAAAATCTGTGTTAAAAGGAGATAAATAAATAGTCTAAAAGGTATGGTCCAAGGAACAATTGCTTCACTGTTGTGTTGAGTTCAGACAATGGCTGTGGTTTTCCCTACACTGAAAGAAGAGGCATTTTTCAAGTGACTGGAAGAGCACCTGTTGTCCTCTCTGTCCTTACTGTGGGAGCCATGAGGACACAGCATGAAAGGGCAGGTGTGACAGCCTGTGGAGGGGCAGAGCTGCCACCCCAAGGTGGGTCAGAGGAGGAACACCCAGTAGCCACCCAGGACTGCACTCACCAAGGGTTAGCAATAAAGCCCAGAACCATTCCAGCACATGGAAAGGCATATTCGTGCAAAAATTATCATCTCACCTTGGGGAGTAGATTCTGTTTCCCTGCCATCTGCTTGTTCTATATTTACTGTACAGTGAAGACTGAAATGCATTAGAATAAGTATGTAAAAGACTAAGCCATATGGTTTCCAGAGTCCTTTGAATTATCTGCAGGCTCATCAGGAATGACTTGGCTGTCGAGGTGAACACTAAGACCTCACAGAGCCAGAGACACTTGCATGGAGGTAATTCCTTATCTCTTTTTCTCCTGTGGATTCCCTGAGCTTAGAAGGAAGCCCAGCATTTATTTCATTAGTATTGGGCAATTTCACACTTCAGAGCCACAGCTCATCAGCACTGAGGACCAAAGGGGTGCCACACAGCCATGTACAACGCTAAGCAATGGAGGGCAGAATAGGTTTGTCATCTCCTTGTTTGCCTAAAACCACTTTACCACAAGGCATCTGGAATGCACAATAGTATTGCCACAAAGGACAGCAGGTCCCAGCTCCTGTGCCAGGTCCACATTCAACTGGAGAGCTCACCCCCTCTCCTGGCTTATTACTGACTTTAGACCTCACTTTCTGGATGCTTTGGTCCCCACGACAGAAAATCAGCACCTGCCAGGCACAGCAACAGTACATCCTCTGGATGAAACAGCACAAACCCTTTTTGAAGTTAATCTTCAGTAAAAATGTATGAAGTCCTAAGAGCAGAGAGAGCCTCTTGGGTCTGTCTGAAAGAGGCAGATGTGAATACCTCTGAATGACATATGTGAATTTGATTCATTAAGCAAAGGCCTTTGTTGCCTTTATACCTGCTTAGGCAGCAATAGAAAGGAGGCATTGCTGTCAAGCCATTATGCACAGGCAGGAATCCACATTAATCAATCCACACTGGCTGCTGACCATCTCAGACAAAAAGGGCACACCCCACTTTGAACTAGCATGATGGTTAGAAGCCACTTGTAAATTAGTGCAGATAACCTCTGAAGACTATGGCTGGCTAACACAAATGCAGTTTAAAAAATGAAAAAATGAAAGGAAAACGTAATCAATAATTCAGAAGATTTCCTCAATCAGATATGATTCAGTGTGCTCCAAACCTTCAGCTCTCATCTATTCTCTTTCTGCTTACAGCTCACTGAAGCAAGTTAAACATTTTTTGCTCCCTTTGATGCATATATAAACAGATAAACTCATTGAAGTGGCATGGCATGATAACATGTATTTGTGATACTGGACATGCACAGCCCCATTTATCTATCACCATTAGCAAGGATCCTCTGGGACATATTGCTATATTGTAATGAAGTCCCCACTGTATCCAAGACCAGTTCCCATCCTTGACAAGTGTCACACTGGCTCTGCTGTGCTCAGACATCAGCTAAACATGAAAATGTAGTGCATCAAGACGTCTTTGAAAATGCTGCTTCTATGTCTTTGCAATTTATGGGTGTAAATATTTCCTCATGGTATTGGAGGGTGAATGGTGTTTCCATTCTTCTTTGCTCACAGAGGTTCACAAGTGTTCACATTAAATTTACTTATATAAAAAGTAAAATTCCAAATTTACTCCTCTGCTTCCTCCACATTTTTCATGGATTGGAATGCCCTTTGATAATACTATGCACAAGCCACTTCCTCAATTTGAAATTGAACTCAATATTTACTGTCTAGAAATCTATGGAACATCAATTGGGACTCTTTGAAAAGCTTTATGTTCCATGACTAACAACCTACTGAATTCAGAAATAAAGGTTTTCAAAATGTAATCTTTTGGAGCTGGGCAAAAAGGCAATTAATTTTTCATTTCAACTCCTTTCAGTTACAGTACTTATAATAGACCTTGAAAAGTTACAGAATGAACCTGAAATGTTCTGCCATCTTGATTTTAGGGAACGATATTTTTGCCCTAGAAAGGACTAAGTTGATGCAAAAGTGACTCAGTCTCTAAAGCAGCTGGTAAACATTAGGCTGATAGTGTGGTTCTACTCTGACAAGTTACTACATAAAACTGGGATTTGAACTTGTGGTGTTCTATGGCTTAGAATACACACCACCGTTTTGTGGTGTGTATTCTAAGCCATAGCAAAGCAGTGCCAAAACTAAATACCTTTTGCTTCTTATCCCTGGTAGCCCAGCACAGTTACTGCGACCAAGGGAGAAGGAATTGCACTAAGGCTTTTGTGCATTTTACTTGGGCCTCACTGAGATGATGGAGTGGCTCAGCTGTGACAGCAAGTTCAGCTGGAAGAGGTAACAGCCTATTAAGGCTGATAGACCTCTAATAAGCAGACCTTCGATAAGATTTTGAAATAAAGAAATGATTGTGTGATGCTCCTGATCAAAGACTTCAAGACCTCAGTCTGCCAGAGCCATTTAAAAAAAGTAACATTTTTATAGAGTTGCCAGAGGATGAACTGGGGCATTATTATGGCCATTTAAAACAAACAAGTGAAAAACCAAACAATCCTATAACAAAAGAATAACTAATCACAGGCTATAGAAAAATAGATGCACTAAGAAAAAGCACATATTGCCACTCTATATAGAAATAATTATGTACAACTTGAAGGAAATACAGTGAAATAAAAAAAAGTGAGGTCAAGCAACAGATTTCCAGTTTCAAAGCAAAATGTGCTGAACTATTTTAAGCTTTTAATGCAGATTACAAAAGTGCAAACCAAATCCAGTTCCCACCAAAATCTGTGATGGGAATTCATTTGGAAAAGAAAGATACTTTCCCTAGAACTTCAATGCCATTCTTTTCTTCCTTTGTAGAATGAAAAAGAAGAAATGTTATTGTCTGTTTCCATAAGGATATCTGCTCATAAAGGACTTCTCTGGGATGGGTGAGGATGGGTATGGATAGGTCTAGTACACAGGAGTGGCTTCCAGGACAGCTTTAAGTGTCAAGTTTAGAGGAAAATGTACTACACAGAACACCTCTTAGCTTGGTATAGAAGGACAGCATTGGAGAAAAACATGAGAGCCCCCATTTCCTGCCAGATTGTTCCATAAGCAGCAGAAGAGGCACTGGGGTGCACTGAGAGCCCACTCCCTAGCTCCTGACAGGCCAGACTGACTCTGGAGGGCACTCCTCATACCCTCCTGTTATTCTCTCTTCTGCCAGAAGCTTGTGTTCTTGTCCCCTTGCCAGGACTACTGACCATGTCAAAACCAAGAGACCCCTCATCTTCTAAGTACCACATACTTCTAGGTTGAAAGGACTGGTAACATCTGTGTTGGTAACATCTGATGCTCACAAGATTTTGGGGAGGGAAAGAAGGGGTACTGCAAAAAATATTGCACTTGGCAAGAAAAAAGAGAGAAAGTGTTGCAAAAAGGAGACTGGATGCTGGTGCAGTAGGACTCTCTGGAGAAGTGTCCTATTTCAAGATCTCCCTCAGTACTCTCTTGCTTCTCATTAACTGATGGAAGTGGGGACAGAATGTTAAGAAATGTGAGGTCCTCAGTGCATTGCCCATATGGAAGGCAGTTCAACAGGCAGTTCCAAAACTGAGCCATTGTTTCCACCTTTGATCAAAGAGTAACTCAAAATCCATTAGCAACTTATGAAATATTTAAGGTAAAAAAAACCCAAAATATGGTGTCTTGTAGTTGCAAAGCCAAAATAAAAATTCTGCCTGAAGCAAGAGAAGTGCAAACTGTGCTATTTCTGAATCTGATTTTCACAGATGCATGTGGGTGAAATGCCCCTTTACTGCCCTTTTATAAACCTGGAACCCCATGAATTTCTGGAATACTTCAACTAGAAAATTGCCTTTTTCTTTTATTGAGCTTTTGATTAACTAGAAAATATGACAGGTTTGTGGAGATTTTTGTACTACCTACTGCAAATTTAAGATCTTATAGAAGGATTTAAATTGAACTGCACACATGAAATATTTTCTGAAACATCAATAGTCCTATCTATATGCCCTTCACTTTTCCCCACAGCTTGAAAACAAAGCAGCAATATGCAATACATCCAGAGAACAGAAAGGCTGGCTATTCATAATACATTACTAAAAGTTCACTCTCTTACCAGGGAAATACTTGCATTATGCTACTGTTTTTATTGAACTCTCTATGCTGTATTTCCTTTTTACAGATGGATTAGTATCTTTATGCACTGATATTCCTCTTTTGCCATTGCTCCAACATAGGTCAAGATATGCAAGGCTTTTTATCTGATGACCTTTTCAGATCTTGAAAAGAACTTCGGGACAAACCAGTAACTTCTTTGGCCTCTAAAAGGTTGTTGCTGTAACAGCAAATATCCTTGATGCTTTACCTAAAACTGTGTTGAATGAAAGAAAAAGAGTAAGCCTCAAGTGTCATTCCTCAAGCACTTTGCTTAGACTTTAATGAAAACACTTGTATTCTTCCAGGATGTGGTATGTCTTCAAGATCTCTGATAAAGAAAGTAGAAGAGGTCTCTTGGTTTAAAAAAT
Organism: Drymodes brunneopygia; assembly: GCA_013400955.1. NCBI lineage: Eukaryota > Metazoa > Chordata > Aves > Passeriformes > Petroicidae > Drymodes > Drymodes brunneopygia. The sequence goes on along the minus strand of VZTZ01027791.1, from coordinate 85,915 downwards.
TAAATGCCACAATAGAAAACTGCATTCTTTCTCCTACCTCTCCTTGGAAGTGCTGAACAAGCCACATAACCAATATTTACTAAGGTGATCAGAATCTGTTTCATCTTCATTTTCTGGACATTCACCCCTGGAGCTGTTACATCCCAAGGTTCCACATAGTGCTACAGTAAAATCTCAGGTTCCAAACTCCTCAGACTGAACCCATGTTGTTAATGGAAAGACATTTTTTCTCCTTCATTCTGCCCTCTGAGTAGAAGAACAGCACTGTCCTGCCTCCCTGCAGCACCCCTGAAGGGCAGTCAGTGCTTGTGAATCATTCCTGATGCACTAGTGATTAATGCTACTGAGAAGCACATGAGAAAAGATCAATCCACAGAGTGTGGGTGGAAGAGCTTTCACTAAATAAGGCCAGGGTTTATACAGTGGACACGAAGGAACAGATGAATTACTCAATAACTGATCAGAACACACAGCTTGAGACAGAAACCCCATAACAAGTGTGGGGTGATGTAAATCAAGGATTGTCCCATAAAGCAGACATAAGAGGAATTAAGGTGCATGGACAATCTTAATTCTGGCATCTGCCAGTTTTGTGAAAGCCTGAATACAACTCAGTAATTTTTTTTTTTTTTAAAAATACATGGAATACTCTCAAAGCTTAATTCACCAGTTTATTTATAGGAAAAGCTGTACCTGAGCCATGGTATAGTCAAGAAAGCATGGCTGGTCAGCTACTAGAGCACATAGTAACAAGTCAGAGTTACTACCCTTGCTTGGACACAAGTTCTGAGTAACCTGAATTCTCTGATTCATTTTCTATGCTATAAAGTAGGAATAAGGATATTTCCTAAGTATTTTGATGATAATTAATTTTTATTTCCTAGTACATTAGATCTGGCAAGGAAGTGTTGCACTGGGGAAAAAAAGTAAGCAAATATTAATCATCACATCACTAACAACACTACAATTTTTTCGGCACTTCACATTCTCCTGTCTTAGTGCTTCATGTAAATTCTGTGACTTTAAAAATACAACACATTACATTAAATATGAAACTGAAACAACAACCTCAAGGAAGAAAACCTACTCTGTCTAGAATTTAAATTAATACACAAGTAGCACTTACTATGCTACTGAAATAATTTAAACAATCAAGAGTTCATACACGCCCTAACCTTAGCATTGGCTCCTTGATTGAAAATTGGTTCCTTACATTAAACTTCTAATAAGAAAAGTCTATGTTTGCAAAACACGAGCTTGTTTTTTCTAGTGATTTAGTGATTGTGTTCAATGCACACTGGTGAGAGCAGGTTTCAGATTTAGTGTACAACAGGAAAGAATCAGCTTGCTCCTACCTGAGCCATATATGCCTCCTGCTGGCTAAACCATCTGACTTCTCATTTGGGTTTACAAACCAAATTCAGTTGAATAATATGTTGATTATTCATCTGAAAGAAAAAAAAAAAAGAAAAGAAAAGGCAAAGCATTTTTTCCCCTTTATAAGCCTTTTTTTTTTTCATTTGAAGTGATAGATGGCTCCTCTAACTTTCAGGAAAAAATTCATTTTTATTGGAAATGTGACATTTGCTTTCAGATTGAAAAGACAATTAATTCCAATTGAATTTGACTAGAGATTTTTACTGCTTTTGTATTTCATTGAGATATTACTTCAATCTGTTTTGACCCACAATGGCTTTTTTTTGTCTTCCAGAGGTTATCTTTGAACTAAAAGATCAGTAATTTTGAGATCCAGTTTTACCACGATTTCATCTCTTTTCCAGTCTGTCTTTAGCCCAGGTTTATCATAGTATTCTGCTAGCCTTGTGCAATTTTGCATCTAATGCTTGATCAAATCCCTGTCTCAAGTCTGATCCAAACATAGCAACCCTTAATCCAATCCACTCCTATTTCACTTTCCTAAAATCAATTTTTAAAAACAAGTCTCATTATTTAGCAGAGTTTGCTTCTCTGAAAAACTACTCCTAGTACCCGTCAAGATACGACAGAATTTTTGTTACAATGAAAAGGAAAGGTAGGACTTTTGTTGTTATGGTTGTTAAAATACTCAGAAACAAAGTAGTTGTCTCTAAATGGACCAGAGATGCCAAAGAAGGGCCCTGATCCCAGTAGAAGAAACCCCACTTGTGCCTGCTCTGCAGGACTCCTCATTGAAAGCTGTCCCTGCAGTGTCCCCACACCCACCCATGGCACAGCTGGTACAAGTTCACATCTTTGCCTGGCTGAGGGACCCCGACATACCCAGATTTATGGCTTGACAGGTTGGCATTTCAACCAACGTTTTCTGACTTTCTACACTCCAGATACACATTGATTGTGATGCAAGTTATTGAGGATTACATTAATGGACATAAAAACCTCCTCCAAAGGGTCTTCGCTTTCTCCCTGTAAGACAGTTTTCCTTTCCAAACCACACAGCCCTGTTAAACAAAGTCCCCTTTCTGGGTCCATAAGCACCTGTAGGTCTTCTTTTAATTCTTTGTACAGACCAACAAACCGATCGAATAACTAAGCAATACCACCAGACACAGAGAGAAAAAGACTTAACTATTTCCTCTTATTAAGCTACAGGGTTTGACATATAACACTTTATTTCTTTAGAGCTTCTTTCAGCACCTGAGAGCATCCCCAGTACACTCATTTCCCCATCAACTGGATGCTTAATGGAAGTATACTATGCATGTTAACAGCAGATAAGTCTGCCTAGACCAATATGCAGAGATTCACACACCAGAGATGCTCATTGCTTAAAACAAAGAGCCTGAGGACCACAAATATGATGGTCACTATCGTATTTATAGAAAGTACCTCCATTTTCTTGGCCTTCACAGCTTGACCTTACACATGAAAAAAACATACATCAGCAACCACCTAACAGAGAGCTCAGATTAAACTTACTGTAGGCAAGCCCCTTGCCATGGGTGTTAGTGAGGAGCAGACAAGCAGGAATCAGAAACCCAGAGAGGGATGTGTGACTAATGATGGGCAAGAGAAATTGCCAAGCACAGCCTGAACTGCTTTTCCTGTTGCATTAAATTGCCTTATTTGGGAACTGCCCAATAAGCACTAACGAGCTCGGATTGCTTCATACAGGATTGCAAGTAGGCTGGGCTAATTCATCAGCCTGAGGGAGGGAGGTCCATTCTACGGAGAGGAAGCCACCTGTTTTCATAGATCAGTGAAGGCTTAGCAAGGCAGGAAACTTAAGCAATCAAAAGCAGGAATGAAATTATTCATTCAAAGCTCTTGTTAAGCTGTGAAATATAAAATAACTTCCTTCTAAAAAGGAAATCATGGTTGCAGGATGAGATAATAAAAATTTTATTTTCCACTTTAAGACAAGCTCAGATTTCAGAGAGTTCTTCCTCTTTTCCTTCTTGTGAGAAATGCAGTCAAACACCTTTCTCCAAACAGCAAGACTTGCTGTTTCTAAACAACATTATAAATGCTGTTATAAATCATTCTCAGCAGGCAGTTTTGCTGAAGGAATCCAAGGGGAAAAAAGTGACAATTACAGTCTATAAGGGGATATTTGTTGCTATTTTGTATTAAGTTGATTGGGGGTTTTTTTCTTAGTTTGACAAAATATGTATAGTTTGCCAAATTGAGCTACATCAGACTGAGAAATGGAAATGAAAGAATATAATTGGCTTCACAGCACATCATGAATTCCCTGCAAGATGGACCTGCTCTAGGATAGAGTCTGGGCTAAACACTTGAGTAGGCTGTTGTCTTACAGACAGCCATGGTTGGAGGATTAAACACTTTGGTGTAAATCTGACAGCACAACTTGTATCTTTTGGCACCTGAGGCGCACCTGAAACCTTGTTGTTACTCAAATAGTGCCTATTATTTCCCTTGTTACAAAACACACAGTCATCATTCGTTTATGCTTAATCCCTGCTGCTCTATTCACTGTGGAGGAGTTATTGATTAGCCCTGCTCCAGCCTCTCCACACTTCAACAGATGTGACATTGATTGCCAGGGCTCTTGTTTTTCCTGCTGTGACATCTTGAAAGTCACTCCCAGGTCTGTAATTTGACATCATAAAAATGATCTCGTGAGGTTCCTGTCTGTATTTAATGACTCTTTGCAAAACGGCTTCAGTTTATGTGCTGCTTTGTTTCTTTTTCAATCATTATGTTTCCAGCCTGTGCTCTGGAACATACTGGGTGTTTCTTTCCCACAAACCCTTGTAGGAAGAAGATGTTTGCAGGCCCAAACTCTGCCTTTTGTGGAATTTTTTGTGTCTTTTTTTGCCCAGATATTCATGCAAGAGGGCAGCAACAAACCTGCAACTGTTAAATCTGTGCATAATGCATACAAGTGATTAACAGGAAGCTGAATTTCTCCTCACTGAATTAGCCCTGAAAGGTTAACAGGAGCAAAATGCAGTGTGCATGTCTTAGTTTCCATTGATGCCACCTGCAAAAGCATGAAATCCACAGAAAGCCAGATGTGTTCAATGAGGTAGTGGCATAAGGAAAAGCTTTTGGGCTGTGTTTTTGTTGTTGTTTGGGACTGGGGGGAGGGGGGCATTTGTTGTTGTTATGTTTTGTTGTGGTGGGGTTTTGTTTTTTTTTCCTCCCAGGAATTGCAATAATTGTATTTTTCCCCACTTTTGGTCACACATGAACGTCAATTGTTCACCTCAAGAAACATTCAGATTTCTGCTAACAGAACTGTGTTGCTCAGTTTACACCCTTCACTTTTAAAAGTGATTCTCGTGGTTGTAAATGAGAGAGAAGGGCCAGTATTTTGGACCCCCACCAATTAACCTATTTGACACATTGTGGTTCAGTCTAATGGAGTGGATATTTTTAACAAGTTCTTCATCTGCACAACCAAGATTCACAGTCACTACATGCTTTGGCATGTAATACAATCTTAATTTACTGCTTTATTCTTCCCAGTCAGATAAATGTACTTAGAAGGAAATAGTGGCAAAGGTCCATTTAGCTAATTGCTTCAGGTCAAACCTATGGTGTCCATCCATCCTGTTTACACTGGGTTCAGTAATGACATTTACATTGCTCTCTCTCAGAAATGGCACTGTCAAAAGAGTTCTCCATCAAGAAAAACATCAGCACCTTGTGCCAGAATGAAAGGAAGGGATGACCCAGAGGCAGTCTCCTACAGTGGGGAAAGTCCCCAGGGTGCCCCATGGAAATGATCTAAAGCTTTGCTAGAAAGCAGTGACAACTGCCAGGCCAAAAAATGTGCTGTGAAATCTCTGTGGGGTACTCCTTCCTGAACTATTCACTTCTAGTGTGTTATTTTATTACTATATATCAATTTATTGGTTTTTTTAAGCAACTTTAATTGGTTTTCTACCATGTAACAATTTGTTTCAAAAATAGTTGGTATTCTGCAAAACAGCAGACTGTACTGAGAAAATAATTTTTCAGCAAGAAGCTTAGTGCAACCCTCAGAATCCTGCATATAGATTTTGGAGGGAAAAAAAGGTGTTTCATAATTCGTCACACATCCACCCTTTGTTTTTTGCTGGTTTGTTGGTGTTTTTTCTTCTTTTCTTCATCTTTCTCAATCACCTCTCAGAACAATGACTTGGGTTAGGTTGCTAAATAGGTCAGTTTGCTGGAAGACTCCAGAAACTTAAGTACCATCTCTATATCCCAGGCAACAGGCCACAAAGTCAGAGCAAACAGCTGTAGCTTGATAAAGTCTGGACCTGGAAATCAAGTGAACAAGCAGAATGTGCCTAAACTAGGAAATGCAAATAACCATTTTTTCATAAAAAATAAGAGTGATACAGAGTAGCTAAAGTAGGTCAAATTAAGAGACTCGTGCTTACAAGGGAATAGAGAGAGATTTTTGGAGATGGAGGCAGGCTTTGGAGAAATATGTATTGACTTGCACAGTTAATACACAACAAGTAGCAAGAATCAGTATGGACTGAGCAGCATAAACAGCATATAAAGAGTAGCACAAATACAAGGGAGATTGTTTTCTCAGTCCAGAGTAGGTTTTTTCTTCTTTTTTTTTTTTTTTTTTCTCAAAGTCAAGCAAAGGCTCAGCCATGAGGGGTCTCTAAACACACTCTAAACACACAGAACTACAAACCAAGCTTACTGGAATTTTTTATCACCCCGATTTGCTGACAAAAGGAACCATAGTTCAAGAGTTTGCACCCTCTGTGAGTGGATTGGCCTGTGCTGCAATTTCCCAAGCTAAAGGAAAAACAAAACCGTGAGGGAATCTGAGGCCCAACATGGAAAGTAGTCAACACAGAAACATCAAAAAAACTGCAAAAAGAAAAAGAATTCACTGTGAAAGACAACCCCAACCTTGTCTGTGCTTCCCAAGGTCAAAAAGCTTCATCTCCTCTCTCCATCCATAACTTCTTCCAGTCATCCTTGCAAATAATTTCTATGTAAAAAAACTATGAAAGAGAGACAGAGCCTCCTCAAAATTCTAATTCTTGCTTCCCTATTGACTGGTCACTAAATGCAGAAATGGCTAAATATGAGTAGAAGTATGGCTGGAAATTCATGTCTCTCTTTTGAAATCAGTCCAGCACCATGGCATCCCAAATTAGATACCCAGGAAATATGGGAACCTGGATCATCAACCAGGGAGAAAAGGTAGAAGGGGCAAAAGCAAGCTCAAAGGTCCAGCAAAAGTGTTATTACCAGCAATGCACAGTTTTCTAGAGATACACAAAAGAGGAGGTTAATTATAGGTCCTTTCTCCTTGCTGGATGATAAGACAACAGAAAGAGAAAAAAAAACAACAGGAAAAGTGTTTTCATCTGGATGGTCTTTGTTGCAATTTTTTTCCAGTCTTTTAAAACATTACATCATAAAATAAAGACAATAGCAGCAAAACTTATCAAGATGGTACAAGCACATTCTGCTCTGCACCCTAGTAATGACATTTCTGAAATTCTCATTTTTATGAGAATGCCTTTCTAAAGCACCATTGAATCTTACAGAAAAAGTGAAAGAGGGACAGAGACAAGCATGTAGATAGAATACAAGTGATTTTACTGATTTTTCATAGTATCATTTGAAGCTGATCAGGAAAAAATAGTAGAACAGCATCCCAAAAAATGGTTTCCCCAAATTTTAATAAAATTCTTTATTAAACACAAAGCTGAAAAATTATTAATAGTAGTTTCTCAGTACTGTTCAAGGTCTAGATCAAATTCTATTAGAACTTGAAAAAAAATCACTCTAAAACTACATTGATACACTGCCCTGAATAAATTTAAATTGTTGAGAAGATATGATCTAGACACAAACTCTGGTTTTTTTTCTGATTAAAGCTACTATATGATTCCAGGATCTGAGAAACTGCTAAATGGTAGGCTGAAAGCTGGTATGTTTGGCTTACATCTCACAACAGGCACCATAAGCTTTCCTCTTGAGAGCATCCAGCTCTCGCAATAAAAAGGACTTTGGGGATAGAATGTATTTGGGAGACAAAAGTATTCTCTCTCACATGCCAAGTGTCACCTGCCTTTGCTTTGCTCTCAAATTTGCCGAGGGAAAGCAGATCCTCTTTGTCTCAAAAGGCTGAATGCTATAAAAATGCCACTTTCCCCCAAAGGCAGCAGCCCTGTTATTTCCTGATGACAAGACTTAGCTCAGATATGATTTGTAACCAGAGAGGAGGGAGCACAAGAAGTTCACATCTACCTGCATGGAGCAAGGAGGCATCACCAGGAAATCTGTGTGCAAGAACCAGTTGTGTGTGCCACGTGAGAGGTGTTAGCATGGGGCCATTCTTCATCTGGCTCCTGAGAACTCACCAGTGTGGTGGGTAAGGCTTGCCTTTAGAGTGACCTTTCCATCCCAGCAAGATCCATGTCACAGACTATGCACTGTGGACATAGTCTGGACAACTCCAAGTTAGCTTTTGCAACTGCTTCCTCAGTGATTTCAACAGCACAAGTCAACAGAGACTAACAATGTTATGAACTGCAGCTGCAGTGGCAGGAGGGAAAAATACAGTCCAGTTCAACAATGGTATTAAGGAGAGTAGCTGCTACTGATAATAAAGGAGATAGGGACCTTGGGAAAATTTCAGCAACCCAAAGGAATTTTCAGATCTACATTTTTTTGGTGATGCGTTTCAGCCAACCAGTTTCATACATTAATCTACAAGCCTCTATTTGAGTTCCACAGATTTGTGTTGATTTGCCTTGTGTTTTCATTGATATTAAATGCCTAGGGAACTGTTTCTGAAGCTGAGCTTACTTGTGTTTAGTATTGATATAATGCCATTCCAGTAAGTATAAATTGCACAGTAGAGACAAGTTAAAACAGCAGCCCTTTGCTACAAAAAGCTGAAAAATAACAAGCTAGCTTCACTTTACTGCACAGACTTACAGGGGCAGATTTTGGTCTTAGATTAGACAAAACATAGCTCAGAACAAGTAAATGTACAGGGAGGGCTGAAACAGTCCCCAGTCACCTTTCAAATTCATGTCTGTTTAGTAGAAGACTTCCTGCTCTAGGTCAGTACACACCATAACATGATGCTTGGTCTTTGCCTGTAATTTATTTCTAGTGGATGATGAGAAAAGTGAGAGTAGCAGACATCATGCAACCTGACAACACAAATAAACCCCTGAGAAAAACAAAGCTGGCAAACAAACAGCCCATGTACAGCATAAATACAATATTTCAGAAAAATGAAGGGCTTTTGAGGACAAGGTCTTAATAACTTGAACTCAGACATAATTTCATTTATTATGGGTTAGAGATTTTTGCAGAAAGTCTCTGGCATAGTCCATTAATAGCTCTGAAGGAAGCAGACTGGTACTAGAGACATCCTAAAGCCAGGCAGCAGAAGCTTGGATGATTTATAATTTCATGGCAACAATCAAAATCAGGTTTCATGAATACAAATCACTGAGGAAGGGAGATTATTTTATTTTATTTGCTATTATTTCTAGGATTTATTAGAAATAATGTTCCCTATTAAGTGGTAATGAAATCATAAATCTTTGGAAAACCAATATCTGCATGAGTTCAGCAATGCTTATAATGGTTAATGGTTCAGAAGGACCCCAAAGTGGCATGGCAGAATTCTCCTGCACAAGGCAGTGGAAAGTGGGATTTCAGAGCTGAAAGCTGTAGGAATACAGCAGCTGAGTCATCCTCTATGTGTGAGAGCAGCAGCTACAGAAAATCCATGTTTCCTTTGCTCTTTCAGGTCCCAATTCCCATGTCAAGTCATGCTATGCTCAGGGCAGAATCTGAGAGTTAAAGTCAGTAGCCCACCCTTTTGTTTGACTTCTTATTTTCAGGCTGCTGGGAAAGGGCCTAATTTAGAGAAAGAAGTTTTGGATATGGTTCAGACTACATTTGCTAAAAGTTTCTATAATGGTGGAACAACTTCACTGGAAATAACGTGACAAGTTTTTTATAGGTATTACTAAATGCCAGAGAATGAGAATTTTAGCCCTAAAAACACTTGATGTTTGAGCTGAGATTCTCTCTCAAGCTGTTGCAGACAATCAAAACCAAGGGATGCCATTTAAAAGGGGAAAAGCAATTTAGTTCATTAAAATGTCATTTTAGGTGTCAAGATGTTTCTGTCTGGCTCCCTATGAAATACACCATTTGCACTTCCCATATTATAATAAAAATTATGTGTATTGAGGTATTTAACAGGCAATCATGTAGAAGAAAATATTTACTCCTGTCGTAGCCTGGCAACTTTCTCAGCAAGTTTCACAGACACAGAAATGGAGAGGAATGAAAAAGACCATTTTGGCTTTCATATAAAAGGTCATCAAATATTCTGCTCAGTATCTCACTGAGAGTTTACTGAGCATCACCTTTTGTCCCTGAACTATTATATGCCAAACCATGGGATGCTGAAGAAACAGCTGCTAAAACGTCAGCCAGGGGCTCCTGCATGGCCACACAGAAACTAGAATGAGACACACACACACCATCACCTAAAATCTGGAAAGGGGACAGACTGAGAACTCAGTTAAGATTAAAACTATGCTGAGATGTCATTGTCCTCTTGCATCAAAGCAAACAGTTCTGAATTTCCCCAACAATTTTTGCCTCCTCATTCACTTGTCCACGTTGACTTTTTTTCTGTGATTTGCCTGCTATCCAGCTCCCTGCTCACACAGACAATTCCTACAAGACAGACTCTACATTCCCTGACCCTAATCAGCAGAAATGCCCTGGCTATGACTAAACTTGATATTTCACATACAGAAAATGCATGTCCCATATCCTGTATGTGTGACTATGCAGAACTTTTCTATTGCAGGCAAGTGTTTCTTGTGAGAAGAACTCATCTGAAGAACAGATAACACTTCATGCATGATGTTGATCTTGGCATATGGTAACCAAGGAGAATTATTTGTAAAACTGAATGCATTGCAGTCTTTCAGAGTCAGATGAGATGCTTTTGGGTGCCAGATCCTTCACAGATGCAAAGCACAGGATAATGTAACAAGGCAGTACTTCAATTCTCAGACCTGAATCATATGTCTCAGCACTTCTGAACTTTTTCTGGAATTCAAACACAAATCTAAATTGTAGCTTTCACTCCTAACCTCCTACCAGTAAAACACCAGATCTGAACAGCCTTAGTACATCCAGACATGCTTCATCCATCCTGGCACTACAGAGTTAGTGATACTCATGGATGAGACTTCAGAAGATTTGCTTATATGTGGCACTTAAGGCCACATAAGCTCAAAAAAAGCAGTAACAGGCAGGCTATAGAACTCTAGTGCTTGAGGAGACCTGCACCTTGCTGGTGTCTGCCTGGGGCTTGAGGAGGATGGGATCTGAGGATGCTCAAAAGTCACCATCCGCGTGTTTGTGAAGCCAAGCACAGGGCTGCCTGGCTCAAAAGTCTCCAGAAGCCACAGCAGTTCCTGATTCAAGTGGAACCTTCCCCAGGCACTGGGCTTACTGCCCTGCCTCTAGAAAGGTTAAGTCAGAGTGCAGCCCTGCACCTTAAGAGATTCACTGATGAAGCAAGCAGAATTCAATTTCTCTTGGATCTTATTGAGTTAGAGCAATCCCAAATTACCTGAAATTTTTCAAACATTGCTTTTTCATCCTTGATTTTCAGACAGCTAATGAAATTAGAAAGATTATAAGACATTTCAAGAGAAGTGAACTAGCAGGCAGAACAAACTAAAAACTTCTTTCTTTCTCTGCACTAGTAGAATTTGGCTCACTCCTGCAAGTCCAGCAGAGTCATTAGATATGCAAATATGTATACTCAAAATTTGCATTCACACTGCCATGCTTCCATTCATAGCCATGACAATCATGAATTCTGGTGGCCAGTTTGATTTTGAGTTGTCTCAACGTGCATAAAATCAGAAAGTGTCACAGAATGACACATGCATTTTTGTGTATGGAGACATTGGCATGCAGTTGCAAAAGCCTGTGTCTGCACCACCTGTGAGTGTCTGCATGTCTGAGCAGCTTGCAAGAGTCTCTGCAATCAACATCCATGCTTACCTTACCTATAAGCCTACAGTTTGAATTGCAAGAATATTTAGGATTTTGTGAAAGCTCAGGGAAAGCATTGCTAGGACAATCATGTGTATCTCATTTCTGCATGTAAAATCTTCTGTCTGCAATGGCCCACCCAGTAGCCCACAGGCTGACACTATAAAAAATTCAGTATGTTTTGCAATTCCCATTAATTATTTTGCAGCCTTTTTTTGAAAAATTACTGTGAAGTCTAGGCACAATTCTATTTTTTATATCCACATGCCCAGACAACACAAAAGATTTTTTTAAGTGTCCATAGTTTAGTTACATTTCACTTTAGTCTAGAAATGCAGAGAGCTCATGTTAAGTTTTTATCAAATAAAAGGGATAGCAAATGTTCAAAAAAGATAGTGCTGGAAAGGAAATAAACCAATTAATTCAAAATACTTATTTAAAAAGTTACAAAATATGACAGCATTAATGGCACTTAAAGCTATAAGCACTTAAAAGATTACCACAATATTTTTTCCTAAATTTCTTTTTTCTTTTTTTTCTTTTTTTTTTTTTTTGAGATTATGACAGCAGCTTATGTCTAAACCAAACCCAGCAAAAGGGAGCAGAGAGCCCTGAGATTCTATGGTAGCCCTGGCCCTCATTTGAACCACATATATGCTCTTATGTCTATTTTTAAAAATTCAGATTCAGCTAGAGAACTGCAGTTTGCTGACATGCAAAAGCTATAGCTTCCCTTCTGTCCTTATAGACTTACAGCATTAAAGTAAAGTTTTCAGTGGTAGAAAGTGTGAATGAGAAATTCTTAAAAAGAAAAGCTGACCCACTGTTTTATACTTTTAGCCAAATATCATTAAACTGATGTTTCTCTTGTTTTAAACAACATAGCATGAGATGTTGTATTTACTTCATATGCACTTTCTTGCTGTGACTTTACATTGAATTTTCCTACATGAGAAAAAAAATCCATTTGTTTCTTTTCTTTTTTTCATTTTTTTTCATTGCTTAAGATAAATATCCACGGAGTTTTTTCTTCTTTTTTTCTCTTTTTTTTTTTAATGAAAAGAGCAATCCAACCCTTACTTAGGTCTGTGTTGGTTTTCAAACCAGCACCCATCTGCTGACTGTGTCCATGGACATTCTTTTGGCATTTAGAAAGGTAATGCATCTGACTCAAATATAGGGGGAAAAAAATCTAGCTTGGATCACGTGCCAAAACATAAACTAAGCCTTACTGAAAGTTTCTAGTTCACTCCAATCATTTCTCCTCTTTTTAATCACCAGGGGAAGGCTTTATGGATGCATACTCCATTACAAAGATACACTGGTTTTCATCCCTTCCATATGCTCTTCTTGCATAGCTGCCCTTTGTCTAATATCACACCATGGTAGGAGCACTCTGGTGATACTGCCATGGTTCAATCCCTTCCTTTGTGTCTTGCCCTGGCAATCTTATACAGGCTGAAATTTCCATGTGCGTAGCTTTCTGTTGCCATTCTGCAGTGCTGTGTTCCTGATCTGTTTTGGCAGAGCAAGCTTGAGTCTTTATGGCACAGTGAAATATTCTTCGATGCTATATAATTCAGACTGAATAAGGAGTCTGTATAAGGCACGTGTCTCAATACATATGTATATAAAAACACCAACATTGTTAATTCAAGTCAAGCATCTTTTACATTTAACTTCTGTCTTAAAGTAACACTTTGTTTTTATGCTCCCTTTCTTTGGCTTCATTGGGAATCATTCCATTTTCCAGGTCTGAGTGCTGCTGGATGCAGTTGGTCAGAGTTGCAGTGCTAGAAGAGTTCTTGGAATTACACATCTTCTCTTTCTCCTCTTCCTTTTTTTCTTCATCCAAGGAATAGTTTCTGAAGGTGTCATAAATTTTATGCATATCCTCAGGCATGGTCTTTTTGAGGTCTTTGTTTTTCCTTTTGGTCATCTTAGCAGACGATCCAAACTTGTTAATGATGTTGTCCTCAGATGCTCCTTGCCCGTGCTTGTTGAGCTTATCTGACCCCTTAAGGCGCAGGTTGTTAGGCCTGTTGTTGATGCTATCCTGAGAGGAGGCCTTGAAGCGCCCTGTTTCCAAGGTAGCGAAGACAGAGCGCTTCTCTGGAGAGAGCATGTCCAAGGAGTGGGCTCGCTGGTCCAGGCCCAGGCGCCTGCGCTCCATGCTCCGGATGGTGGCTGCCCGTTGAAGTTTGTCATGGATCTCCACGCTGAGCCGCCTCCGTGTCTCTCTGAACTCAGCTGTCACGTTTGCTTTCCACTCTGCCGCATGGGCTTTTATTTCTCCAACCTTTACAACATGAAGAAAGAGAAATTAATTTTTTTTAAAAAAAGGAAAATTTTTTAGAACAGCACCACAACAAGCACTTTCTCCTCTGGCATGAAATTGGGGAGTGGTCTCATCTCCACTGCATCCATCTGGACCCAAACTTCAGTATCAAAGTGCTTATGCTGGGTAAACTCAAAATACAACAACTGATGGCTCATGTGACATAGAACTCATCTGCCTGTGTCACTTTGCCACCCGACACATTTTATAGCTGTGTCACATGATGGGACGTGTTCACGCTAATCCGTCCTTGATTAAGAACAAAATTCCTAACTCATAATGTCAGCAGTAGATGGTCAAGAGTGGGCAAAGTTAATCACACACAGCTAAACCCATACACTTCAGAACAGCACAACAACCAGTGCAGCAGTACAGGAATGTGTTTTCCTGTATTGCTCATGGATGCAGCTGTTTAGTCCCACTGAAGGCTGTGTTCAGAGCCACAGAATCACAGAGCAGTTAATGTTAAAGATCCATTAGATAATATCAATTGGCCCTCTGACTCCTCCAGTCTAGGGTTCATTTTCAGGGACAAATGTAGCTGTCTTTAATGTAGGTTTTCATTGCGCAACTGTCCAAATACCACACTGTCAAGCCATCTGGAGGACTTTTCAACACACATTCTGTGGGGGCACTATGAGCATATCCTTGAATGTCCTACTGTCTTTCGCTGTTTTACTCCTTTGCACTGGAGGCTGGAATAATGGCTAAGAATAAACCACCAAGTGATGGCTGTCTAGAATAAATATGCCTTCCAAATTGAGAAAAATCAAGATAAATGACCAAGCAATATTTCAGTTAAAACAGGCCTTTCTCAAAGTTCGGCTAAAGGAGAACAGATTCAGGAGTACAGTGTCTGCAGGAGCCCACCACAGTCAATGGTTTGCTTGTGCTGCTACAGCCTGAACTCAAATTTTTGCATCCAATAACCCACAAGGAGTCATCTTTTTTTCTGCAAGCCAGATGTGCAGGTGTCCATTTAGCACTGTGGCAGAAGGTATCTTGCATCCATGTGGGAGACCAGATTTCCTGCTGTAGGTGCCTGATGATGATCAATGGAACAGCCAAACTCTCTACAGTCCTGTTTATTAATGGAGATGCATGGGGGGTGCACCAGGCCTTGGGTGGTGCAGATGCCTTCAAAAATTAGAAACACCACTCCCCCCTGCCAAACTTTGCCTGCTATTTGGTTAAGCCTGCCAGGTAAGCTTTGTTAGTAAAGCAGGAGGAGATTGCCTTAAAATTTGAAATAACATTGCTAACATCCTCCACCACAGGCTTCAGTCACGGCAGATGCCTTTCTGTTTTTCACACTTGAGTGAGGCATTAGCAGTATCCTCTTTGAATCATGGAGGGCATGTTTTGAGTGAATTTAGTAATGCTTTCCTTGATGCTGACTACTCAGTTTCCTCAATTTTTAAAAACAGAGTACACATTAAGGGACCTGATTCACACCTTCTATTCAGAACCATATTCCCTGGCATAGGAAAAGACAGGAAAATCTCCTAATTTTTAAGGAGAGAACATTGAAATTTTTAGTAAAATTTCATAGCTAGTTTCAGAGTAAAGGCTGGCCTCTCATTCCATAATTGCAATCCTACTGATGTGTTCTGTGCATTTTTGAGTACTGATAGAGGTGTAACAACATTGGTTGCTTCTATTGCTTTTTTCTCTTCCTTTGTGAAGGTGCTAAAGATCAGAGCTAACTGTATACCAAAGGCAGACAGTGAAGTAAACCACAGGGAATATTGAGCATGGGTCATGCAGGGCAGCACCCTTACTTAGACAAGCAGGAATCAGGCACTTAAGTCTCTCCTGTAAAATGACAAACCACTGAGAAATTACCGATCATACCTCTTCTTGTGTCTTCTTGGACAGGACTCTTAACCAGTCTCCAATCATACTCAATACAGCAGCAAAGTAGGCGAGGCCAACAAGGATCCAGAACCACACTAAGGGTTTATACCACTCCATGTATTTGATGTCAGCATTTCCTCCTGAAATAAGCATATACTTATGCTTATAAATCATGAGGTGCCAAAATTATTACAAAATATCTGCAAATCTGAAAAACGCCTAAAAGTATTTCTTCAGTCTTGTCAACAGCACTGCAGTTCTAATAATAAGACCAAGAAACCTGTCAGATGAGAGGAACACAGCCTCATTTAATTGAAAAGTCTTCAAAATTACCTCTTGTTCTGCTGCTATGTGACCCGCCAGAACACCCGGTAAACATTTTCCTTTGTATTGCTCATACACTGAGGCAACTCTGAAATTCTACTTTGATAGTACTTGCAACAGCACAAACACTGTCCAAGAAAAAATTTTCATACAGCCAGTCTTCCTTATTCTGAAATGCCTGCAGCCATGTAGTTCAGAAAATTTACAGATCAGCTCCCTTAAGTTATAGAGTTTCCAGACTTTTCTGGGTTTAGCAACAGGATTGAGAGATCTGTGTGCAGAAAAACGAAACATAGCTTTGTCTTCCAAATCAGGGTATCTGACAGCCAACCACTCATTAGCCCTGAAAATAAGGCTTTGCAATCTTCTTGGGTATCATTCAGAGGGATGCATTCTCTGGCCAATGCCTTCATAGGAGATATGGATCAAACCAAACAACAACAAATATACTATATTACTCTTCGTGCAAGTCTCTGGATGAGCTGGCAAAACAAGAAGTGAGACATTTGGCAAACGTAATGGACTACAAAGAGCCTCAAATAAGTGCAGTAGTAGCCAGGTTGCTGCATACTACAGAATAAAATACAGAAATTTTTACAAAAGAAAGAACCACAACCTCATTTTTGACACTCTCAGTCCCATCACAATTCTATGTGCAGTACAAGAATGAGAGCCAGTATGAGGCACACACAGCCCTGAGTGGAAGAGAGTGAGCAGCAAAGAGTCTGTAGAGCCCCATGGGCACCGCTGTATCCCTCAATGCAAGTGAACACCTCCTTGGTGGTTCCTGTGTAAATCCCTGCCCAAAGAGCAAGCCTACCAGGAGACTCAGGCAGAGGGCTGCATGTTTCCTGGACTCCAGCCTTGGTTAGACAAGGGCTAGACACCCGTACTTCTGTATGACTGCAGAGAGATTTTTGGGTTTTTCTCTGTTAAAATCACCAGACAACACAGTTCACCATTTCCTCATTTGCCTTTTGCAATCTGAGACATTTCTATGACTCTTTAATTTATCAAGACTCAATATGAATGTAGTTACAGTGTTTGAATACCCCCGTGGAAGGTCAGACATTTGAGAATTGGCAGGAACCTAAAAATTGGTTTTGATGTTAATCTCTCCCCATAGACTGCATGAATCACACTCTTTTTTTTTCCAATCTTTAAGAGTCTGAAACAATGGGAGGTAGGGACTGCTGTTGCCATGGTACAAGAAGCCTCTTCTGATCATACATGTCCCTGAGGAAGCTCACTAGGAAACAGATTGTCTAGATCTGTCTTGCAGAGTAATCAGGTGACTGAGAAAGGATGAGACCACTTTTTTCAGCCTATCAGATACTGTTTTTTCAGGCTCCATGCACAATTTTATTTCCAACAGCAGTACAGAAACCTTCCAGTTTCCCAAGAGCTGGGATTTGTTCCAGGTGGAATAAGCCAGCATAGTTCCATTGATGCTGTTTTAACCATTAAGACATAGTATTTTGGAATTGCTGTTGAAGAAACAGAGATACTGAGAGATTAAAGTGGCAGAAAATAAAAGGGGCAGAAAATCTCTCTAAAAACCAGCAATAAACCCCAAATCTCCTGGTGATCACCTGCCTTAAACTCTTATCATGAAAATGCCTTTGAGGTTTTATTATTGAAGGTCTTCCATTTGATTTTTGAAAAATCCTGCTTGTTAATAGCCACCCAGCTGTGGGTTATATTCTCCTAATCATGTGCATATAGAATAATTTAATATTCAGAGATTTTTTACTATTACATTATGAAACAATACTGAAGTGTGGTATTATTAAGAAAAATATTGTAGATTATTTTTATTTCACACTGATACCTCAAAGAATATCAGTGAATTCCTTTACACATCTAAGTGATTAAAATGGACAAAGCTCACACAATCACTTCAGTGACTGAATGCTTGTAAAACTTTCTTTTTTATATCTGGGTCTTTCTTTGTTCAGTGACATTTTTTTCTCAATAATTCATGTCTTCTATGCCAGTATGTCATAAAAAAAGGAGGATTAGAGCCTTCTGTACAAAAGGACTTGTCTACAGCAAGAAAAAGAAAGAAAAATTTTTCTTTTCAGTAAAGAAAATTTTGTAGTTTTATTTGATGTTTTTAACTCATTCTGTTTATAGGGACTAAGAAGTACAATAGGACTGTTTTTAACACAGGGAGCTTAATGCCTTTAATTAGGACCACAAACAGGAATGAGGAGTAGAGGTCATGCACTGATGGGAAAAAATCCATTTATTTTAACCACCTTTTTGTTAGCAAAGCAGTTGTGTGAAAAAAATGTCTCTCTCATCTCTCCAGCCAACTATCTCAATTCCCTCTTTGGAAATTGTATATGGGTAGATATTTATAATTCCTGCTAGTACTGTATTAATCTTGGAGAGTCTCCTCCAAGCACTGAGATATAGACCCCATTAGTCCCTCTCTCCTACAAGACTTTTCCTTAATAGGGCAAGTGCAATGTAAAAATTTCTACCAAGGTTAGGAAACAAAATGCAGGTTTTGAAATGCTGCAGCTCCTGTAGTAGCAGCCCACTACTGCATCTGACCAGACAATCCTGCAGAATTATGGCTCAGTTATCATTTGCAAAAGCTTCCTCCATTCATCATTTGGGCTTCTTGCTTCTGCAGTCAGCCTCAGACTGTGCACTAATGGACTAATACAAATCTTTAATTCAATGGGAAAGTAATTTTACTTTTGCATAATTCATTGCCTGATAAAGGATAATCAGGACTTTCCAGGCTGCTGTTATCTACTCTGCTGAAGGCTTGCAATCTACAAATGGCAAGGCACCTGGAACTTAAATCAGCCTGGTGTCCTACTGCACAGTAATCCCAACTGAATCACCTGTCATCATTACACATTGTGAAAAGCCACCTCTCTATACCAGAAAATGAATTCTAAGAGCCAAGGCCCCTGTGCACAGCACTTTGGCTTAAAGCTGCTCACCTGCTACAAAGTCACCGAAGCCAACAGTGGTCAGGGTAACAACTACAAAGTAGATGGACTCCAAGGCTGTCCATCCCTCGATGTATTTGAAGATAAATGCAGGAATGGTCACAAAGACAATGCAGCCTGCCAGGATGAAGACGATGGTGGAGATCACCCGGATCTTTGTTTGACTCACTTGTTTATTCTAGAAAAAGGAAATAACAGAAAGAAAAATGTTTGAGTGGATTTCTGGTACTGTATATTTTGTGAATGACATGCTGATTATGCTGATGGCACGTGGTATGTCTCTTTCTACCTTTTGTGAGCTTGTTGGGTGGAATACAACCTTCTCTCCCTGTTAGTGAGAGTTCTGCCCAGGTAATAGTAAACCCCCACGTCTGGCCCCAGTTTACCATGGTTCCCGTTTTCCATGCACTAAGCAGTGACTGATCTACTACAAACACCACCTGGAAAAACATTCCTGAGCTTCAGAAAGGCACCAATACACTGCAGATCAGGTTCAATGTGTAAGAAGAAGTGCACAATCACACCTTCATACATGTATGTGTACACCCACATTGCCTCACCAGCACCAAGCATTCAACAAACAGGACCAAGATTAAAATGAAAATAAATCCCTTTTCTCCCCACTGAAAAGCTGCAATTTTATGTAGAAATAATTCATGCTTTGGATTTTCTAGACTCAGGATTTCCAGCTTTCATTCACAAATATGAAGGTTAAATCTCCTTTTCAAAAATAGAAAGCTGTATTATTGGTTTACTCCAGAAAGAAAGGATTTATGTCAAATACCAAACAGCCCAAGATAAAATTACCTATGTAAATCCACACTGGAAAGCTCTTGAACAAAGAGTATGTGTTACTGGCTTCTATAAACTGAATTCAAATATAGTCAGTGTAATTGTAATATTTTACACTCCTAAATCATATAAACTCTCAATATATTTAATATATACTTAGATTTTGTTTCTGTTAATATTGATGCAAGCCTGGATTAACACAATTGACCCTGGCAGATTTATTTCAGATTTTCTCTGCTGTGAATAAACGCAGCATCCAAAGTTTCATGAGAAACCTGTAAATTACTAGAAATCTTACTGTGGATTAACTTCAGTGGCAGTGTAAATTCTCTATTTATCCTGGAAAAACAATGTGGAGGTCACTCTAAGTCAGATTTCCAAATTAGTTTACTAAATCAAGCATCTCCCTTAACCGAGAAATGAGATCTCATTTCAGATTAAGGCATTGCCTAGACAGGAAATAAGATCTTAGAAGTTATCTTTGTAATATACAGAAGGGATATTGCCTGAACTGGTTAATATCTAACCAGCTTGTGAGCAATACTGTGCTTCCCATAAAACATAAGCATTTAGAGGTGCAGTGTCAGAACCTCGTTAAGTACTCCTCTGATCTGGGATGCATTCAGAACCAGGTAGCAGCAAATATATGTCATGTTTCATAAATACTTTTAGTTCTGAAACTGTTTACAATGATCCCTACACTTAATTTTTTATTTGTGTGTGTCTGTGTGTGCACTATTTTTTGTGTCTGGATGAATAGAAATAGTTCAATAAGATTAGTAATATAATGCCAAATATAAGACATGAAAGAAACTCTCAAGTACCAAGGGGGAAAGCAACACAAACATATAAAATCTGAATTAACTTTTTATCGCCTCTTTTTCCAAAGAGCCATTTTGACTATTTTGCAGGAATACGAAAGCATGATCTATCTTCTTTAAGAGGTATGGACATACATTCACAATGGCAGGATTTCAGACTTATTGTATGACTGGTGAAGAGAAAAGAATTAATCACATGGATGTTATATAGTGTCCTAGATTGGCACCCATGCCTTTTGTCATTGAAAATGAGGATTTAACCAAATTGATGTTTATTTTCTGGTCTGACCAAGGTGATCTGTTTACTTCTACTAAATGCTTCAATTTCCTGATATGTAAAAATGAAATGTCAGCAACCTTGCTACAGTGGAAGTTAGGAGACAAGTGTTTCTTGAGAATTCTTGGACAAAAAGTAATTTGGAGCTGCCAAGCATCAAAGTTATGCATAGCGATCCTTCCTGCAGTCCCCACATAGCAAGAATTAAAATGCATTTCAGTATTTGTCAGAGTTGTCTCATGAGAGGGACAGGAACAAAAAGAATGGCCTGCAAATCAGTACAAAATGTTCAGGGCATCCTCTTGTTCATGAGTGATAAACTCAGCCAAAGGTTATTGGTTTTTTTAAGTAAAAATGGTAACAGTGTTAATGGGAAGATCTGTAAAAGGCCTGACTCATGGTTATTGTGCACCTTTGTCACTCACACAAAAGCAGAGCAGCTGAGGGTACAAATGAAGGCAGAAAGCAATAGTGAATCAGGCACAGCATTTTTAGAGCTGCTGAAAAGAGCACAAAAGCAGGACTCAGAAAAAGAATTACTTAATGAACAATAACACATGAAATGCAGGATAGAAGTGAAAAAGGGGGTCTTTTTACAGTTAGATATGCATTCAGAGGAAATTCACAGTACAGTCTAACTGCTACAGATGAAACAAATGGTAAGGCATAAATGTACTTACTAATGGAATATGTGCATTGTAATAATGACATACTACAAAAATGTAATCCACTGCAGTTTTACACCAAGTCATTATTAAAATAAATAAATAAACAAACAAACAAACAAACAAATAAATAATCATTCTATATAACAAGGTTGAAAAGTCTGAATAAGTTCATACAAATTTCTCTTTTAAGCAGTATTTTCAGCCTGGGGCCAATACATTGTCAAATAGGTGAGCAACTTATGCCAGGCTAAGACATTATCTGAACCCATTTTGTGGCATAAATACAGAATTTTCTATGTCAAAAAGAAACAGTAGCAAACACCTTCCTCCAGAAAAAGGTAGATAATCTTATAGCTGTTTAAGTAAAATTAAAACATATTTAAAAGAGATGTTTTCCACTCTTTTTCTAAGTTTGTTTACCAACAAGTTCTCTCCACAGTGATGAAGCAGATAATTTGTAAGACATTCTTCAAATATAAATAAAGCAGTGTCTGCTAATGAGACCAATTTAAATCCACCTAGAACTAATCTGGAAAACACCAAAGAAGTAATCTAAGAATTTAAGAGAGTTTTCTGTGCACCCATTGGGGTAATTTCCATTTTCCAATGACAGTACTGATTTTATTCTGAAGGTGGCTAAGTGCTAAATTGGCAACATTTCTGATGTGATCTTGCTTATATTAATTCAAACAACCTGTCAATCTGCTCTAGTGCCAAGAGGAGTAAGGACAAACAGAGTAATGAAAACACCCTTATCAGTGGAACTTAGTTCTTATCTATCTTTTCCATCAATAACTGCGGCTTTGCTTTTTCCTCATTTTCTATTATATATACAGGGGGTTTAGTAGTTTTGGTATTACCTAACAATTTCAGGAGTTAAAATAAACCTTGGGTTTTTTACTTTCCTTTTTCTCTCTGGCCCAATAGATCAAATTCAGTGTAGTGGATTATTTTATGTCTCCTGCTTTCTTCAGGTGAATTAACAGAGGTACAATTTTTCTGGCCCGATGGTTGACAATAAAAGCACCAAACAGTGTTTTTAAGTTTGCAAACTGAGATTACAGGGTTGATATTCCTATGAAAAGGGAGCAGGAGACATTAAGTATGGGTTCAAAAGAGGCTATAGTCCTTCATCAGACTAGACTAAATGCTAAATATGTGGAACATATATATTTCCAGGAACAGCATATTTCATACAAGCCTATTCCAAGATTCTGTAGTGTCACCTCTCATTTTATAGAAAACTCCCCCAATATACACTAATACTAAACCAAAAATAACACTGGAACACTTCCTGCTTCACAGTGAGCTCAGATGGTTTTTCCATCTTCCAAACTTTTCCTTTTCTGAATTCCTGACAAATATCCCCAAGGCTCTGGGCAAGCCAGCTACCTTTTTGGCTAGATGACCAATATCATATTTTTAGAGATAATGTAATATGCCTGCATGGAAAATGCTGTCCTCATCTGTCCAAAAGGCTCTGTATTTTGGAGCAGAGAAAACACATTTCAAACAAAACACATTTCTTTAATATTTCTTTTGTTCCCTTCACCTACTCTTAACTTTGTGCTGTTCCCCATGCTGCCAACTATTCTCAGAACAGATTGTCTCTGCCCATGCACTAATTAAATAGCTTGTCTTCTAAATCACTTTCTCTGGACCAAAATATTTTAACACTAGGAATGACAGTCTTTGTACTAAAGCCATTAACCAGAATATATCACATATATCAGCTCACAAACATTTGATATGTCCTTAGTCAAAATACGTTTGCAAAGGTAGTGCAGATGGTGCAGGCAGTCATAGGTTCACACTGCTTGTCTTTCAGCTCAGCCAAATGCAGTTCTGGTCCAGAGCCTGGTACACACCTCAGTAAGGTGTGATGCTCTTCTCAACAGGCTATATGGAAAGACTGGCATAGCACTGGCTCACAGAGCTCCTTGGTCATCAGTGATTTGGTCACACCAACCTCTTTGCTGCCTGTAACAGTCACTGCAGATTTTGTCGTAACTTGTCCCAGCTCCTTCACGTTCAAAATGAGACTGAAACTAAATGTATTTTAAATATCACTCACTTGGATATAACACCTAAGAACAATAAAACAATCTTTTGTTATTCTCTGTTCTCTGACACTTCTGGTTCCTGTCAGCTCCAACAGACCCACCTCAGGGCACTTCTGAGCCACTGAGATGACATGGTGGCACCTCTGGGAAAGTGCGTTTAAGAAAGGGCAGGAATGATGGACACGCAGAAGACAAGGGACTAGAGGAGAGAACGAGGGAATAACGAGGCCAGGTGAGTGGGAGTTGCTCCATGGCAATGCAGGGGCTGGATTTTACCTTGCCATTCCTGGTATAACATACTCACCATCAAAGACCAGAGGATAAGAACAAAATTAGCAAAATGTCCGCTACACTCAAGTTGCATTCCTTGAAGTGGAGTAGCTGTAAGCATCACTAACTAAATTAAATACCCAGTTAGAGGGCCTAAAATGTCAAAGTCTGGGATCCATGGATGTTCTAATTAATTTTTTAGTACAAGCTTACTATCTTAGGTCTGTGCAGAAAAAGATACTTTTCTGCAGCTCAAATATAATGGAGGGGGTAAGTGATCCAAAGAATAAACTCAACATATTCAAGACAGTGGTTTAACCTAAACCAGAATTCAGAGATATATTTGGCTCTAGTTGATGAGGAGTCACTGCCTGTAATGAAGTCACAGCCCTCACCATCAGTTGTTTTGTTCATCCACAGGATTATCGTTTCCCTGTATCTTCAAATGGCACAGGAGCATGAGAACTGCTAAAGCAGGTGATCAAAAGCTAAAATAAAACTTCCTTCTATCTTTTCACCACCATGATTAAAACACCAATTAGAAACCTAATAAAAGATGTGGTGTGCAATATGGCAAGGAGAAAAGTATTTCAGAGACTGGCATTGTAAAATTACCATTCCTGCCTTTCCAACTCCAACTTCATAAGAGTCTATAGTCACACTGCTGCCACTGCTAGACATACTCCAGTGACGTGTCCAGATGGCCCTGTGTCTGAATTGCTTTGTTTCCAGGAAAAGCAATTAGAATGATGGTTGTAAAGGAGGGCATTGAAGGAGCCCAGGCAGGAAGGAGCAAAGGAAAACATTTGTAGACTACAGAGATTAACAGTTCTCTTTGTAACAGATATGTTACTGATGAACTAGAGGAGAATACAACCAGAGTTTTCCAAGCTGGAGCACACATCTGGACAATGAAGTCCAGGATTTCAGGAGTGCACATGCATTTTGAATAGAACAGTTGTCAGGCAATATTTTTTGAAAGGATCAAAATGTTTTTTCTCACCATGCCTGGTTGTTTCTGCATAGTGAAACTCCTTTTCAAGAGGATGGAGGGAGAGGTGCATCCATCAGAACTGGTTTACAACATACCCTATTGTGGTGGGACATGAACTGGTTGAATCTCCATATGCTTAATAGGTCATTGTACCAAAGTCTGTTTTCCTTAAACTGCCAGAGACAAATGATCCCAAGGAGTCTAACATCTTAGCACTGACCATGTTTTTAAAAACAGTTACTTTTGGTCCAAATAAGGTTTGATGGGGAAGACAAGCTGAAATAAAGAGAGGCAGAGCATTTGCTGACTCTGGTGCATCCATGCCCAGCATGCCAGATGCTGTATGTTGCTCTCACAAGCTGCTTTTTCTGCCATGCTCTTTGTATACAGCCTACAAAGTTGCTGCAATTTGTGCATTGTTCCAGTACCTGCATTACTTAATTTAACTTTTACAATACGTTACCAAAAGCTTGTCTTTAGATTTAAAACAGAGGAATCAAAAGTGAAATTAAAATGCTCACCATATTAGTGAGGCACTATGGATGTATTGGTAGCAAGCACTAGAGTGCATCTAGATTTTTTTATTATTCTTACATCTTAAAGTTAATTTTTAGCCAAATATTATTTATTAGGATTCTGAAGAAAAGCACATGGGCTGCTGCAAATCCCTTCTGTTAGCATTTGGCTATGTGTGTATCCATAAACTTAGTGTTAACTAACTGCAAAATTCAGAACTGGGAGCAGGTTTTACTTTAAATCACTCTTAAACTTCAGGACAGTGCAATTTGAAATGTATGTTCAGGTGAATGCTTACTTGAAATAAACCCCACATAAGTATCTACATACGTAAACCAATCCATTGCTGCCTACAAACTCCCCTATTTTAACCCTGCTCAGGGAAATGTGACTCTTGGAAGAATCTTTAAGGTGTGACAGGCAAAAGAACAGATCATGAGCTGAGAATGTTTACATGCATTTGTTCTGGGTTTGTAAATCACCTTTCTGACCACTGATTTTTTATATTTCTTTGCCATTTTGTTTTGGTGGAAATGAATCAGTAAATTCTTAGGCTGAGGTCTAAACACTGAACTTTCAGCTCATAAACCTTCCATAATTTTGGAATAATACTGTGAATGTGCAACAGCATGTTGAATTGCACACCCTGTCCTGACAGCTCTGTCCAGAGACAGGATGCCAGCAGATGGCAGATGGATCACTGCATCAGGCAGTTACTCTGTGGAAGTTGTTAAGTGAATATAATTTTTTTAATTGTAACATTTTTCTTACAGGTAATCACAGTGAATAACACTATATTAGAAAAAGAAAAGATAAAGTGTTAATATCCTTAGAGGATCTTTAGTAGCTGATGTAATAACACACTAATGCTGGCTAGTAATGCAGTGTAATTAATAAAAGAGTTTGTCTTGAACAGAGCAAATCCATGAACAAAGGGGAGACTATGAAAATGGACTGTATTTTTAGGTGTTCCTCCTCTATACACAGTTACTCTCTTATACAAAGTTTCTTTCCCAGATTCTGTTTTCCATTCATTTTCAGGGAAGGAATTTGTACAAACAATTCCTCTCACTTTTACAGTAAGAGATCAGAGAAGCCAAAAATCTCTAAAAAGAAGTTGAATCTTTAAGTGAAAGAGTAGGTAGAGTTGATCAGGTGTATTCAGAAAGACAAACAATAAAGTTTGTCATAAATTAAGTTTGTCTACCTTTAGGAAAGGTAGAGCTCTGACAGGTGCTAATAGAAAGTTTTCCACCAGCTCAATGGGATTACCCTTACTCCTATGCCAGCCCCATCCCTATCTGCCAACCAAGAACTACTTTTCCGAGGACAATTCCAAGGTTAGGTGGTGTGTACTGCCATCTTTCAGAAAAAAATTAAGTGTAGATCACTTTCATAGCATGTCTCTGAAAACTAGAGCAAAACGTATTCTCTAAGCTGAAAATCTGGAAGGCAGGTAGTAGATGTGTCTGCTCTGACAATTCCCTGGTTCAGTGAAGCACAAGTTGCTTACAGAGGCATTGCCTTTCTGCACAAAGTAGTGCATTTTCAGTGTTGCAGCCTTGCCACCACCCATGTCTCTGGCTGCTTCCTCACACCCCAGCATTGCAATTCAGTCTACTAGCTGTGTTGCCAGACCTGTCCTCAGCATCCTGCTGGAAACCAGAGGAGTGAAAGCAGCAACCAAGCCCAGGAACTGCTCACAGTGGCTTCACCTCAGAAGCCGGAAATCCTGGAGTGCTCAGGCTGAATGCCTGCGTCTGTACTAAACTGCAAGATAAGGGAAGATCATTCAGGTTATGCTAAACCCATCTACTTCTGTTGAGAATCGAAACACTTGTTCAGGGTTTGAAAAAAGACTATCTGAATAAGCTTATATTTAACTCATGATAATGGCAGCTGCTGTGTTCTGTAACAGTGTACTCTGCCTATGGAGCGCTTTCTATCTTTAGATGCTTGCAGACACTGTGTGCACAGAGCAAGCCAAAAGAATGGGGCTTTGTTCTACAGTGTATTATAGAAACATTCGCAGGTTGTTCAGAAGATCCCTCATGTATGTAAGATAAAAATACTACTTTTATGGCTTTACATCACTTTGAAATGCATATTTCATTTCTGTTGTGTCTGGAAAGTTTCACTGGGTCAAAAGCTATTTATAAGAATTACCAACTTTTAAATTAAATTTTGAGTGTATACATGCTTTTCCGAGGTGGTCTGAGAGGGCTGATTCATTACTGGACCCAGAAATTGGATGCTTGTGAGCAGTCTATGCAGTGAATATGGTGGCCTTATACATATTCATTTCCTGGGGAATCACACTTGCAGGCATATAAAAACAGACTGGGACCCAGGTGCTGCCCTAGATTGTTGAAGATGGGACATACAGGAATAACCAGGAGCTGAGAAGACAGGGCTTTTGCGGGGGAAGCTTTGGTTTACGTCTCTGACCTGGTTGATGCTTATTTACTTGTACCAAATATAATCATTCCAGTAGGACAGATGGCATAAACTAGTCAATGCATGGTGTTTGGGATAGCATCATCCTGCCAGTGCCTGCATTTCCTAAAATGGTACATGAAAGGTTCTATTTTTTACAAAGCATCATTTTGCAATGAAATACCTCCAGTCCTACCTACTCATAAATGAGTAGTTGCTTTTCTGGCTAGTTCCACACTGAAATAATGGTAACATTTTGGATTAGAAGATGAGTGGTGGCATGTGTCCAGCTCCTCTGCTGAAATATTCTGTCAATACTCTTGGGGTAGTGTGCATTTGATAAGAGCAGATCTCTTTCTCATTTTATGTAGTTCAAATTGTTCTTAAAATTCCCACAGAATGCGTGGGCTGATACTGCAGTAGCTAAATGTGGGACTCCTAGGCTCTAATTTGTGGTGTTAATTAAGGTAGGTTTGGTGAGGCTCTGCACAGGTCATGTCAGAGGCAGCGGAAATGCACTAGCTTAACTCCTCTGGGAGGAATCCTCCTTTCATCTTTCCAGATAGGCTGAGGAATGCCAGGGGCAAGCTGTCCCCAATGTGGCATGGGCTCCATGCTCACAGATACACTGCTGGATGGAGCAAGAGACCTGTTAGGGAAATGCTTTGGGTGAAAGGACTGCAGTGACAATAGAAAATTCTTCCTTACCTTCCCACCTGCCAGCGTGTGCATACTGCATCTTACCTAGCTTCAAAAGTGATCCTAACCACAATGCAAGATCAAGTTGCCTTCAAGTCCCTTCCACCTCTACAGGCAATGACAAAGAGTAACGAAAGGAATTATGTATAACCCTCTTCACCAAATCACAAAATAATAGATGTAACGGAATGTAATGGATTTATGACAATCAAAATAAAAGGAATAAACACACATCTTGGCTAAACAAGACCACAGTCTCTAAATTCCTTTGGAAGCTGAAAAAATACCAAGGAGGAAAACAAATACTGTAGATGGATATAAGCAACAAGCAACCACATTAACTCAAGAAAATGAAGGAATATTTTGAATACCAAAAGAACTCATGTGCCAAAGGGCTATATCCTGTGTGAAACATTAGTATCAGCATTCATCTGTGAATCTTAAAATACTTTGAGTATGTATCATGCTTTCGGAAGGAGGAGGATGGACTAGATGATCTCAAGACATCCCTTCCAGCCCCAATTAATCTGTGATTCTCTGATTATTTTAATCATAAACTATCATACCAACAGTTTAATGGTCTTGTCCATGTCACTCAGAAATACAATAATCAGCTGACAATTAATCAAATATTTTCTGACTCTCAATCCATATCATGACTTCAAGACTGTTGTTTTTCTTGGCCAGAAGCAGGCTGGAATGTTCAGAGATTCCACTGAAGTGAAGCAGGTATAACAAGAAGGTTGACAACAAATAAACTAGGGATCTTAGATTTCGCCAAACTGAACTGCAACACTTTTCAATAACATTAATTTCATTAAAGGAAAATATAAGCCTTTTGAAGTGCTCTCCAGACAGGTATGTACATGCTTACTCACCCATAATCACTAGTCACCTTTTTCTACATTTATTCTGATATACTATTTATGTCAGGTCTGGGACATTTCAAAGACATTTAATCAAAATGGAAAGTGCTCATTCTTCAGTCTAATACTTAATTACTTCCTTTCAAAAACAGTTACAACTAATTTGCTCTCACCTGTGGGAATGTTTTAGAAATAGATGTCTATTAAACTAACCAGCCAGGGCAGCTTCTCATCCACTCAATCCCTGGAAAGACTTACCTCCAGTTATGCCACTTCCAAGGGAAGCATCACACAGGTCACCTCTAGAAGTTCTGCCTCAAAGAGAGAATCCCTGAAGTGAACCATTAGCAAGTTAGCAAAACAGCATTTGCCAGGTCTGTGGCACTGCTTGCGAAAGAACTGCTTACAGCAATTCAGACTCAAAAACAGAGGGTACTGGCAACATAAAGGAAAATTACATATTAAAAAGTCTACACAAATTTTAGGGTAGGATGTCTTCATGGTAGGCAGGGCAGGTAATGATTGTGATTTCAGCCAGTGGCATTGCAGCAGTTTTTGCAGTAGAGCTGCAGATCAACTCCGACACATCTGCCCCCCTCCAGTGAAGGCATATCACTCAAACATCTCTCTTCC
This sequence comes from Drymodes brunneopygia, assembly GCA_013400955.1. Classification (NCBI taxonomy): domain Eukaryota; kingdom Metazoa; phylum Chordata; class Aves; order Passeriformes; family Petroicidae; genus Drymodes; species Drymodes brunneopygia. The sequence goes on along the minus strand of VZTZ01027791.1, from coordinate 55,902 downwards.
CAGGTTCACATTCGCAACAGCAGCCCTGCTTTCCAAGTCTTTTAGGCTTAATCAGCAACACAGTCAGGACCTACTCTGCATCCCTGTTCCTTCAGGGAGCCATTACCTTCTCACCATTTTCAGTGAATATTTGTAGATAGCTAAAGCAACTTGTGGTGTTTTGAAGACCGTTTTACAACAATTCCTTGTAAGGAAACTAACTCAGGAGATATATTTTCCAGCAATACCCTCAACAAGGAAGTTTAGAGTTGGATCTACAACCTTTGCATCATCATCATCTAGAGAAGTCTGTTTCTCTCCACTGACTACAGAGACCCTTGCAGACATTAATTATCATCTCAGCTAAATATCTAAATGTTTCATGGTGTCCAACACGTAAAAAATGCCGCAGGTAATAGCAACCAAATTAAGAGCAGGCTATTCAACATAAGCAAAAAACTGTCAGTGAACTTACTCTGAAAACCTTTTCCACCCTTGCAATACCCTTCCCAAAAATGGTTCCAAGTTGGTCTCCAATCCCAGCCAGCAAGAAGCCAAAGAGTGGAATCCCAAATAGGGCATACAAAATGCAGAAAACCTTGCCACCAACAGTGCTTGGGGCCATCTTCCCATACCCTGAAGAGAAAAACAATTGTCAGATTCTCAGAACTTATACACGACTTTATAGAAAACAAACTAATAGGTTTTTAAAAACTGCTTTTCCTGCCGGTATACCTTTGTTCCACCTATCGTTCCTATTTATAGACTTTCGATGACATGATGTCATTTCCTGGGCAAGCCACCTCCTCTATTCCATTTTTCTTGAAGCCTCAGTTACCCATTTTTTCTGTAGATCCAGTCTATCTAAAATTGCTGTTTGCTTAATTAATCTAGCTGATATCATGGCACAAAAATCCCTCCATGCTGGCCTGGTGCCTGCATGCTGCTGCTCCTCTTGGCCTGTGCCAATGGCTTCCTGACAGGATTGTGTTTCACCTGAAAAGGTTCCTTTTCAGTGGTTAGGTCATACTTTTCTTCAGTCCCTTATCATGCCCACTAGTTACACTGTAGCCTCCAAATCGTACCCACACTATGCAAATCTGCCCTTGAACTCTTTTTTCAGTACAGCATTATGACTCTAGTAGCCATGGTATTTCTGTTAAAATGTTAAAGAGAAAAAAACCAAGAATTGTGACAGTAATATTTGCACCTTTTTATTTAAGATCTTAATTGAAATGTCATAGAGGTTTTGATTTTAACTATACATAATTACTAAAATATTAAAAATTATAGTATAATCACAAATCACTGATGCAAGAAAGCATCCAGAGAGAAGGAAATCTATGGAAGTGTCAGGTCCTATTCCTGCTGGGTTGGCGACACTGACCCAGGATATATCTCTCTGTCATGAGATGGTGAAAGAGCTATGCTGACACACAATAATGCATGTCACATTTTCACAGCTGCATCCACCATCCCAGATTTCTCCTAAAATTCCAAGAAAGTCCAGGCTCCGTGGGCTACGGAGGTTGACCAGGTAATCTGCTGAGTTTCTGCCTAAAAGGAGCCCTAACAGGCCTCTGGTGGATAAACTAAAACCATTGTCATGCCCAGACACAATACACAGACTTTATGCAGCCTATAAAAATCTCGTTCATGGAGAATTTAAAACAAATATGGGCAAAAATCCAAGGTCTTTTCAATAGGTTATTTAAAGAGCAGATGTCAATAAATACGCCTTTGTAAACTATGCCTACATAGTGGCATTTGTTTTAATGAGTAATTTAAAAGCATGTCACTTGGGTCTATTGAGTATACAGATATTAAGGGAGGGTTTTCTTACACGTGAATCAGCAATGTTTTATTTCTTGCCACCCGCTGGTCTTATGCTACCATTAAAAATACATTGTAATGTAGCTTAATATAGAGGAACACAGATTGTACACTTCATATAGGCACTCTTTCCCCCTCGCTCTGACAACAAAGAAAAGGCAGAGCCAAAGGCACAGACTCCACCGTTAGAGATGATCACCACAGCAAGTTTTTTAACTGCCACTGGATTGTTGTTGTTGTTGTTTTGTTGTTGTTGTACTACCTGTATAAAAAGCCTCCAGAATTTAGTCAGATTCGCACACTTTATTGAAGGGTTATGTGATTATCAAGTTCTTTGTACAGTCACAAGGGTGCGTATCACAGCTGTAATATGGAGAACCACTTTATACACTATTTAAAGCAGAATAATACTCAAAGAAAATGCACATAAAAATCAACAATTTGCCAATGATTTCCAAATAATTATATCTCTAGATCTGATTATTATGACAGCACTGAAATCAAGCTTAAAATTATAAAACTAGTATATAATTATCAGCAGGTTAACTTTATCAACAATGTTACTGGTTTATTTTCTTTTTCCTTCAGACTGTCTTCTGAAATCTGAGTTTGTTGAACATTCTTCAAGAGAGGAACTGGCTCAGAGAGAAGAGATTAAAAACCTTAGCATATCTAAGGCCAACATTCAGAGATCAAATACTAAAAAAATTGGACACAATGCATGGGGAGAGAGATGATAAGGACCTGAAAAATGATCTTATTAAAATTAGTGGTTCAAGAAAAGTGAATGGAGCAGTTCAGTATACTCTTCATTTAATACAGAGAAATGCATCAATAATCAAGGCCACAAATTCTAGAAAGGAAAAAAAAAGTGAGGTTTCTTTCACAATGTCTCATTTGTGGAATTCCATCCAATTGCTAGTATGAAAGCAAGTAGGAATTTCAAAAAGGATGTAATAGTTATGAGAATACATTTCCAGTTACAAGGAGTAGGATATGAGAAAAATTGCTGCTATCAAACTTCAGAGCAAAAGCCAAAATTAATTGATGTGCTTAGGAAGAAAGTCACACTTCTGGAAAAATTCATCTTTAATATTAAAATCCAAATTCCCAACAACCGTAAAATATTTCATTGGGTATGGCTTCATGATCTTTTTAGTGAAAATTAAGACCGTCTGCATCTTAATCAAGAACACAGTTGTAAAGCCTGCATGAGTGTTACTTGTTTTCAGCTCAGTTTTACAATTGTGTAAACAGCTTCTGACACTTACCCAGAGACTCAGTGCCCTTGACCCATTCTGGAGTCATGTCTTCTGCTAACAAACAAATACACTTCAGCTACTTTATTTCTTTGTTGTCTACCTTCCTCCAATTTATTTCATTATCCATATCTCAGTGTGACCATGTATTTTTTAAAATGAACAATAAACATACCTATAGTTGTGATGACTGTTCCAGCAAAAAAAAAGGCACCTCCAAGGTCCCAATGACTGCTGTTGTTAGAGGAATTTCCGATGGGACTGACTCCTGCGTTATCAGCATCAACAGCACGCTGCAAAGAAACTACAAAGAATCAGCCTCATGCATGCCTTAGTGTATCCTATGCAAGTTGTACAGGTGCCAAAGGGAAATTTCTAGGACCATGGAAACAGCTTTGATTTAAGCTTTTTAAAATGTGCTCAAAGTATAGTAGCATCTTCTGTACACGTAAGTTGAATATATGACTGAACTGAATATCCATTACGGTGGAAGAAAGATACCATGCATAAACAAATGACAAAAGATACAAAGCAATTGAGAAGTAGAGGACCAACACCACAAATTCATCCATAAATACCGTTCTTGTAATGACTATTGCCAAAGGAAAAATTCCTCAATGAGAATTGCTCATGTTAGAAGCAGGTAAAAAGGTGGTAAATACAAATAAAGTTTGTGAAGTCAACTGAAGCTAGTCAGCCAATGATTTAAATTCCCAGACAATTAGTAATTGATTAAGTAACTTATATTTTATGCTAACTAAAGAAAAAAATATGGCATATATATCCCAATTGAAATGAACAAATAAGATAGCTATGGAAACATCATGAAAAAACTTTGTTATCAGCTTGAACTTACCAGTTGCCACACAACACAGGATCTCATGTCCACAAATACAGCATGATACAGGAACTTGCAGAAGTGCTTGAATGAACTATATCCTGAACAGAAGCTGAGGTAGCTATACTGCTACCTGTTCACTGTCCAGTGTGCCACATAGTACTGGATCAAACCAGGCAGACATATCAGCCTCCTGAATGTTTGCTGGGAATTTCTAAAAATGCACCATATTGTATCACGGGGACATACACATTTACTTTTCATTGCAGCCTCACAGTCCAAAGGAAGATAGAGCTGAATACACCAGCCTACAAAGCACAGAAATGAATCTCTCATCAGCATCTGGCATATTTACCTGAATTGCTCTAAGCTGACTTCTGAGATGCCCTTCAGAACGTATTTTCAAGTTGCCTTTAGATCTCATATAAGCTACTCTTCATCACAGAGAAATTCAGACCTCATTCTAGAACAGCAGCTGAAATTACTGCCTTTCTCCTTTCCAAATGTTCCTGAGTTTAATTTCCACAAAGCCACTGCAGAGGAACCAAGCTTCTCTCTTTCTGCCTCCTAACATTTCCAGCTTCTTGCTTTTCTCCCATTCTGCTCCAACCTCTCTTCATGTTGCTGTTAACAGCTGCTCACACTACTGCCAGATCTTGTCCTTCTCTATCTTCTCTGTTATTTGCCCCTCCTCCTAAATATTGCCACCAATCTTTAGCCTCGGTAGTTTCAGTGAACTTATTGCTGGGCTCAACAAGTGAAGCAAAATGCTAACTCTTGCATCTTCTTTTTCTTTGACTTTGTTCAACATGGAATTCCCACCTATCAACACAGGTTTGTTTTGACTTTTCTTATTCCAGTTCTTTAACTAGTTGTATTTTTCCTCTGATTTATGATCCATGAATTGTCACTGTGGTTTTCTATTTCACCTTTTCCTATACAGTCCATGTGGAAAGCAAGGTTTGCCATTCTATTTTATCATTGCTCCACTTCTTACCTGATCATATCTTTAAGTTCTCTCTTGACCTTCTCTATAACCTCACATTCTCTTGTGGGTTTAGCACTGACTTTTAGGCATATCCATTTAATACCACTTGTCTCCCTAGCCTTCATGATACACTTTTCTCCTCGTTAATCTCTTTCCTCCAATGTCTTAATTACCATTTTTTTTCTTTTCTTCCACCTCCATTTTTCTCACTCATTTTCTTGCCTAGATTTCCAACTGACTTCATGGTCATAAATGTTCCTCTACTACTTTTTTGCCTGGGCTAGTTTCAGCTAATCTGTTTCCCAGCTTTTAGTTATTCATCACATTGCCTCACAAAAAGGGAAAGCAGTGGGAGGAGAGGCGTATGGGCAAGTACAGAGACAGCTACATCTAAAGAGATCAGTATGGGACAGCCTGTTTTAAAAGTAGAGCTACTACATGCCAGGCTAAGCTGATTGAGAAACTATGGCATGAACAAGCTCCAGGCTGGACTGGTTTCATTTCATGTGGGCAGAAGGCCAGGGTTCCTCAGCACATGTCCATACCTCAAGAAACAGGGATATAGAGAATGGATGTGTTTCAGACCAAACCCTTTGAAAGGGCTTCTGTACCAGTTGCTGGCATATTGCAGGTGGTGTGAAAGCACAGATCATTTGCTGGTTTATGCAGAATGGTATAAATCAGCATAACACACAGGTTGCCCGTTTAAATAGGCCATGACACACTGTCAGCTACTCTGGCACGTTACTTCTGCCAAGGAATGCTGTCTGTCCTCCCCTTGAGTGTGTGAATGTCAGCAAGCTAATTACACTTAAATCACACTTGAGTTTACACAGTTTAGCAAGTCTTTTAGGGCCAAGCACTAAGCCCCCGAAGTGAAGGAGTATCCTGTTGCCTTAGATAGCTTTGAGATACTCAGGCTCCCTTCTCATCCAGAACAAATTCATTTTTTCTTTAAAGCTTGACTGACATCATTCATTTATAAATATCCAACTATTCCAATGCTGTCTTTTAATACATGGTATTTTGCATACAGCGATGGAGGACAAAAAGAGAGCAGCAAGACAAAAGCAGGCAGCAGCCTGCAGCTAACAGCACTTAACCAATTTCAGCTCATGCATGAGAAAAGGATGCCTTACTACTACCACAAGGCCACCTACACAGAACCATCCTGCTAGACGAAAACTGACACAAACTTCAAACAACAATACTATTGCTGGCAAGACTCTCCCAGTTCACAAAGACCATGAAACGTTACAAATTTCCAATCTGAAACTTCAGATAGGCTTTGCAGCAATGACCTGAAGAGCCGCATCCTCAGGTTATCTCAGAGTAGAGAGAAAATTATTTTCCAGAGTGTTAAACAGTGTGTTAACAAACCTCATATATTTAAGGTACTTTAAGCCAGTATTTCAGCTACTTTTATAGTTGAAGCATTGTTGAAAGTAACGGGTCATGAAAGTATCCAAAGCTGTTTCACACTTTCTCCTTTCCTGATCCCGTTTTCCTTCTTAAGAGGAGTTACAAGCACATGATACAAGTACACCATATTTTTTCAGTGTACTTTATTAATTGAAAGTGCAATCTTCTTTAATGAATAACTACCAACCTATGGTAATTTTTTTCTGTTGAAATGCCACCCGTTTCAGGGAAGGCAACAATTTGAAATGCCTCAAAGGGCTGAAATTGTCTTTCTGGATGTTCAAGTAATGGATGTGTGCTGAAGCCAACAGGCAGGTAGGAGTGAAGAGAATGACAAAACGACCGAAGTAAATAAAAGTACTTGATATTATTTGTTTTTGAAAACATGTATTTCTGATCACCACTTTCTGTTCTGTTCCCTATCATTGAATAGAGGTGTGAAAGCACCTCTGCCCCTTTGGTATCAGCACACTACAGTCCTTCATGTAAAAAAGACATGGTCTGGTGACATGGTCTGCATGGGACCAAAGGCAAATCCCACAGCAGAAGCCCAGCATTTGTGGTGATACTGGGACAATTGAATCCTGTGTTCCCAAAGAGAGTGAAACCAAACTGCATCTCAGTCTGAAGTAAACTTCATCAATTCCATTTGCATAAGCAACAAGATAGCTGGAAGCCATTGCAGCTGGCAGGGAGAGAGGAACAAAACAGACTGTTTCTGGTTTCTCTATGAGGAAAGATTTATATCTGGTTCATTTGTTCATGTTTCTGTAATTTTTCCAGTAAGATCCCAAGCATAAAGAAGACAAATCTTTTTCAAGGACAAATGTAATATCCCTCTCAAGTGCTGAGACAGTCAAAGATGTACCTACCCTATGTGTTATCAAGGACAAGAATTTGATAGGAAAAGAAAATTCTTGTCCTTTTTTTGCCTAGCTGTATTAATTCCTCTCTGCAGATCATTCTAATCCAATAATTATTATCTCCCTCTAAAATTCTTTTTCCAAGCAGATTCCTATCAAGTATACAAAGAGTTGCTTCAATTGCCTTTCATGCTCTGATATTTCTCTATTAGGATTATTAGAATGCTTCTCATCAGCAAGCAGCTTTTAATAACTAATTATTTAATAATTTTTTTCTATACTCCCTGTCTACTTATTCTCACCACCCCTTATACAGTGATTAGGGACACTCATTATAAATTCCCATTTATTCACTTTTCCACAACAGCATTTTCTAAGGACCAAGGCCAGCAATTTTTTTCAGGTTTAATCAAAAGTAACAAGCTTTCAAAGCCCATTCCTTAAATATTTCTGCCTATCCCACAAAGGACTTGAAGAAACAATCAGTCAGAGAGTGATCTACCTACACTTAGAGTGATTTGATTGTCATGCATGTACTGTGTCTGAGGGTAGAACTACAGTATTCAGCAAGGGATATGCACAGAAAACTAAGTCCAAAAGGTTTAGCTCCCTGCAAATATGTCAGCTAAGTTCTGGAAGCAGCAGAGGTACAGGGCAGCTGCAGACTTGTGCAGCATCTTAGGCTCAGTCTGTCTCCTACACAGCTGGAGCAGCTCTGGATTGAAGTTACAAACAAAGGTGCCTGCACCAACTAGGACAGGACGCAAGACACCTGAATCCTTTTTTCCTATCCTTTTAGGAGGAATAGGGTAAAATAACGATAGGGGCAGAAAGGAAGTTGGGACAAGGTAACCTGCAGAGGCAAAGGTAGAAGGTTCAATAATCAGATACTTATGACTGGGTTTTTTTCACAGTTCAAACAGTCTTTTCTTGTCTTCAGCAACATGCAAGTCTTCTCCATAGTTAATTCAAAGTACTATTGTTTGCCTGCTCTATCTAGAGTTTTCTTCTAGCACATGAAAATTATTTTCCTTTTACATGAAAACAGCCTGGAAGGAAAAGCTGGCTCATGACACTAATGAACCAAGCAAGAAGCAGCAAAATGAAACATCTCTGCAGGATGCTCCCTTTCTTACTTACCTTCAGGGCAAAACTGGTTCAGAACACTAATCCAAAGTGCCTATCCAAAATATGAATTCTTACTAACATAATTAGCCAGTAAAGCCTGACTAGCTTATTTCCAGCTCTGCTTGCTTTTCAACTTGCAGTCTAGCTCTAATGAGTTGCTGTAGTCATTAGTGGACATTAATAACATGACTTAGTTACCAGGTGGGTGATTTTTATATATATATATATATATATTGCAATCAATCACACTCCTAAATTAAACGCTGATGGACAAGGAAGAAGAAAGTAGCCTGACAATAACATAAGTAAGTTCTTAAGTGACAAGCCTCTCTTGCATAATTTTGCAGGGTTCATTATGAAAGCAGGACTCATTATGAAAGTTTTTATTCATGTACACAGGATATATAGAAACAGAATATGAATGCCTTTATCAGGTCCACAGGAATTACTTTGCCAAAACACAAAGATGGTCTTCTTGTGTCTCCTGATAGACAAAATCTGATCTTTCTGAGAAGTGTGACCTCCCCATTATACACTCTCTGTGTGCATTATTACAAAGGCAAGATGACTTAGTTTTGATTCCAACTACTAATAAGAATATTTTATAACACATAAAAACAAAAAGAAAATATTTGGATTATGTTACAAGATGTATCTACCAGTGTTATTTTTCTTTTCAACTCTATGTCCAGTCACCTGAGTCCTGCTCTTTTCTGCAATTTGATCTAGTAAGTACAATGCAGCTAAATGGACTTGAAGCACCTGATGTTTCATTGTCTTTTAGCATGTTCTGGCTTTGATTTTTCTTTAACTCTGAAAACTCAGAAATGTTGAGATAGAACGCACAATTTCTTAATCTGGTATTCACTGCTTTGCCAAGCTATAGATCACCTAGAGAATTAAACAGTGTACTGGCTTCACTGCAACAAGTATCTTCAGATGCAGAAATGGACTTTAAAAAGTTGCAGTGAAGAATTTCCACTTCAGGTGGCTTTAGAAAATTTGGACTGCACTGTGAAACATTTGACATTGTTATGAAAAAATTATCTGTAATTGTGTTAGTATTAGACAGACCTGAACCAAAATCCAACAGTCAAATACAAATTTAAAATCCTTTGAATCTTCCTAAGAATTTGCACTGCTTTCATCACTGTATTTCTTCTGAAGTCTATGAATGAACTTCCAAGTCTGGACTCAGCAATTCACGTTTGTGCTACCAGTGCTAGTATTTGCAACGGGTTTTTGGAGATAAAGGTGGAAAGGATATCTCATCCCCACTAAATTTTAACAGCTTCCTCATACAGTGCTGTACATCTTCCTTACAGGTTTTTCAAAGCAGAATCCTTTGAAAGATTGACATTTAGGAAAAAGTGTACATTTCTCCATCATTAGGCTCATAAGGACCATGATACTCCTTTGCTCTTCTTAAAAGGTTGTTCCAGAGCCATCCCCACAGTAAAATAATACAATTTAGTTCCAAGGTCTCTCTTTTTGTATTTTTCCATATTCTCCAAAGCACAGAGGTGAATCAACACAGCCATTCTGCAGGGTATGATCTGTGTTCATCTAAGGGCTTTCAGGTAGTCAAATAATATTAATTATGAATAGTTCCCTTAGTGGTAGACTGCACATAGCACAGCAGCCAAGACCCATGGAGGTGCCACATCAGTCTGAACTCACAGCTGTAAAGGCAGATGCAGCATTTGGTGCAATGCAGGAATGAGTTGTGCCAGCCAAGGGGATGTCACTTCTGAGATCATTAACATGAAGTCATGGAAGCCCAGCATTAACTCCCTGACATTATCTTCAAGCAAGTTTGTTCACTGCTTTTCTGTGCAAGTCAGTTACAGAGTTTTCTGTACCAGGATACCCAACTTCATTCCTGGTGCCAGTTTCATCCCCAGGCATACAGAAGAGTCCAAAGAAACTTGTTCTTTATTGACAAATCTGTTTCAATATTTCACATCACTTGGCCTTAAGACATTCACATCCTAAGCTGCGAAACCCATTTTAATTTAGTTTTGCACAATGACTTCCAGTTACCCATTGTAATGCCTGGGGACATACTGAAATCTCAGAAGATGGTAAGATTTGTACAGAAAATCTGACTTCTAATGACAGATTATATCTGCTCTTTATTTTAATGTTATCATTTTTGAGGTGAAAGAAGGAAAAGTATTGTGTAAAATAAAGAATTGGTGTTGGTACATAACATAGGCTAGAGAATAAGAGCTGTTTAGAAATCTTACTACTGCAGTTGGTATACAGAACTCCACAATCTGCTGAGGTGCTTTGCTTGTTGTACCTTATTTGAGTTCTGCTTTCTGGTTGGAAAGAATGTATTTTGTATATCTTTCACTGGTGATAATCCTACCAAGGAGTAAAAAATTTCTTGCTCTTAGTGTTTTCAAAACATCTTTTAATCATTATTTATAAGGAATAGAGGGAACACAGATCTCTGCAACACTGCCAAGAGAAACACATCTGAAGCAATATCCTGGGATCCTGCCAACCTAATGTTCACTTGTCTTTTGCAGACAGAACAAGGATGTGATCCAAGCCATCCCTGATCCAAGCAATACAACTTCCTGCTAAAGCAGATTTGGCTTGCTACCCATAGCACCAGGCTGCCCAAAGGTACAGGTACAGCTACACAGTTTCTGACTCAGAACTGACCTGTCTTCTGTGAACACAGGGCACAAGCAGGGAGAAACCAGATTTATTTGCAAAGAAATTTAGGCTGAAAAGTAGAAGGCCTTTTCTACTACATCAATGAGATATTGGAACAACTTACTAAAAGAAATAAGCTCATAAATTTGATTCACTTACAGAAAGGGGTTTTTTTAACACAGCTGACTAGATGGACACAAGAATTCAGGGGATAGCTCCATGTTCTTTTAAACAGCCTGAAATCAACCACAGAGCATTGGTGCAACACCCCAAAGGGAAACACTGTGTTCTTGGAAGGCTGACAGATCTGAAATTTGAGGCTGAAGTTTGGATATACTCCTCAGGTATGTCACATTTCTTATCTAATCTTTGTTTTCTCCAGGCTAACTGATAGGCTTCTGCATGGAATCCCAGAAGATACTCTACTAAATTCTTGTAAGATCCATCATACTTTCCTTGTCTAGAGTTTTAATCAATGAGAGATAAATCTATCCTTGAGAGACCTTTTTTGCATGTTATTACATTTTCCATTTATGATTGCATACTTGAGAATCATGTCCTTCAAAATTGATTCAAAAACTTTGCATACCACATCAGACTAAAAATTCCAAAGTTTTTAATGAAAATTATTTTCTATTTTGATTTGTATACTTCATCCTCCTTCATTTATTTAAAAATTACAACAGTAAAGCTGTAAGTTCAGAATTCTTGGCTGAATATTTATTTCAAAAATCCCACCTATCATATTTTGTGTGCCCTCCTGGTCTCTGTGTTTAATTTTGAAGAAAGAATTAAGAACTTAATACCACTTGTAGAAATTTGTAGAGATGAGGGCATATGTCTTGCAAATCTGTCACCTCTCTCAAAAATTTCTTCCAGATATTAAGTTCTACTTTTCTTTGCACACATCTTTCATTATTCAACACAAGTACCAATCTCTTCATTCTCATGTGACAGGACTCAAGGAAATGGCCTGAATCTGAGTTGGGAGAGATCTAAGTTGGATATCAGGAGAAAGCTTTTCACCCAGAGGATGGTTGGACACTGGAACTGGCTCCCCACAGAACTGGTCACAGCACCAAGCTTAACAGAGTCCAAGAAGCATTTTGGATAATGCTCTCAGGCACATGGTGTGACTCTTGGGGTGTCCTGCATAGGATAAGGAGTTGGACTCAATGATCCTGATGGGTCCCTTCCAACTCAAGCTTATTCTATGCTTCTATGGTTCTATATTAAAAATATTTTGGAGACATAGTTTCTGTTTCTCAGACCTTAAAATGACTGGGAAAGAGCCTGCTTTTCATGCTGCCCATTCCAAGGCCTCTGTGAACAATTTTCTTCCCCACCAACTCAGCTAGTCAATAGACTACTGAGCTGTTTCTCCCAGCTTCCAAGAAGTACTGTCTTCTTCACATGGCCTACCTGAATCAGTGTCTCCAGCTCTAGCTCAGTTACACAGACGTGCTCCCGAAGAAAGTCAGCCTTCTCTGATGCGATTGTGTTCTTCTGCCTGCTTTCGAAGGGCTGCTCCAGGGCACGGAACACGAGCCCTCCTGCCACCAGGTAAACCACCACCACGATAAAGATGGCCACCACTGTCCTCCAATTCATGACTTTCTGCCGGCCTTGAGAAGGGGCTTCCATGGCAGCAACAACAGTGGCTCGGGAGGAAACAGAGAGTTGTGGAGATGGGTAATGCCCGTTGGTTTTGGGCTCAGGCTCACAAGCTGGCACTGGTGAGGGAACAGCCACTGAAACACAAAGAAAAAAACCTTATTCAAAATCAAATCTCTTAGGGTATGACTTCGATTTTCATAAAAACTCTCCTAAATAGCGTTTTCAAGACTTTTACATAAATTGTGTTCTTCACATAGATATGATTCTTCCTATCTGGAAGGTTCCATGTCTGCTTTGTCCATCCATACACAATGGACACCTCCAGGGTTTGCTTTGCCCATTACCTCTAGAACTTCACCCATTACCTCTAGAACTGGACAGGCTAGTTATATGGGCAAAAAGTTCAGAAATATGCAGAAAACCATGAAAATTTTGACTAGCTAGGGTATAAATTACACATGGTGGTGTTTGGTAAAGGACCCTGGCAGTGATTTACATCCTTAAATCATAACACTAATGGTATTATTAGTGCCAAGAAATTGAATTGTTAATGAATACTGATCACTATCTGACCTGGTATTGACAGAAACAGAAATAGAAAATACTTTGCAAATCACAGTGCTGTTTGGCTCACTAACATAAACTGGCTCATACTATTTATCTGGATTCACAAAAGCATCACTCGCAAAAATGTTCTTAAAGCCTGGATGCGTCACGAAGTTTAGCATAAATCATATGTCAGCCGGAGTATATGAGATGTCTGAGGTCAAAGTTACATGCCAAGCACAACTGTGGACCTCTCACCTTGGGACTGAGACACTGTATAGCCCAGATGACTTTACAATACATCAGAGTTAACAAGTCCTGACCTCCAGTTGGACTTAATAGCCCAACCACTGTGTCAAGCTACCAAGGCATGTAAATCAAAGCTGGGTCACCTCCAAATAATTCAGATGTCTCATCATCACACTTCCCCACTCTCTGTTGCCAGTGTTACCAATGGCAGGATGAGGCCGGGTTCCTCAGCATCCACTGGTAAAATGATACCACATGTAGGATTTGAAGATGCTAGGTTCATTTTAAACCAAATTTCTGTATGATCTTACCATGTTGCAGCTGCCACTGGCCTGTGATTTCTTTGAAACCAGATTAATTTATTGCATTTCAAACCTAAATCAGATTACAGTGAAAATACAGCTACTTTAGGTGTATTCCCTGAACTTATTCACAATGTGTCTTTGCTGTTTCACTTAGAAATTAAATAGAAAGATTTACAACATCCCATCAGAGTGGCATTGTAACCCCATTCTCTAAAATTTAAACATACAACATGATTATACCTTGAGTCTGAAGTGGGCTACAACTCTTTCCCAAGAGAAACCATTTTATGATCCTGAATAAGTTCAGAACTTGGGCATTTACTACAGTCACATTTCCTTGCAAGCAATATATCTCTGCAGCACTGCAGGGAGGATAGAGCTTCCAGCTTACTTGATAATCAATAAACTACAGAAATCCATAGTTGCTTTACACTTACAGTTAATATTTCATTTCATACATGATTTAGAGGTTCCAGATACCAAATAGATTATAAAGGACACAGGATCAGGGCAAAAGCCTTTGTGGTTGATTCCTTTTTTGTGTATCTCAGTTTTTCAACACCCTGTGACATAGCTGCTCAGTTTGACCATCAAAAGATCATTATGGTTCCCAACACTTATTAACCAGGATGGAGTGACATCAAACTTAAAAGGATATTTTCTCTTACCTCCAGATATATTTCATGTGACTATTAAGAACTGACAATATGAAGAAGAGTGACAGTATTAGAAAGAAGTCACAATTTTTGTAAGATATCAGTATATTTATTCTCTAAGTCACCTGAAAGCATTATTGTAATAAATACAGTGAATTTCAGCAGGAGACACCAGAAAAGTATGCAGAAGAAACATAAAATATTGAGGTTGCATGAATCAGCTAGAACTTCTCTTTCTCTGTAGGCAAGTATCTTGAACCTGAGTCACAACATCTCCATATTGAACTAAATTTGAGTACTCACAGAAGTGGCTCAGCTGATGTAACTCAGTGTAACATAGCTTCCATGGATTCCATGGAATTCATTCAGAGCCCATAACTACTGTGTATATTGTGAACCAACACAAAATCTCCAAGCCTGAGGGCTGATTCTGCACACTTGAGATTACTTAGCATCAGGATCCAAGGCTCACGTGGTAAAAAGAGAGAAGAATTCATGTGACAAAATGCTATGACTTTTTGAAACACGTATCCACCTTAGCACAACTGGCACAGTCCGGTGTAGACTGCGTGTACCTCTCAGTGAAAAGCAACACCTGCTTTTGATATGCCACAAATGATGAGTCAAGAAGATGGAAGTCAAGAGCTGGTATCATGAAAACAGTTTCTGTGAGTTTTCTTTTCCTCTCTGCTAGTATAAATGTTGTTTCTTATTCAAATAATGTTTCTGGTGAAGTATTAGTTACAGTAAAATCATGGCCTGTTTGACTCTTTCTTCGATGGAAAATGTGTTGAACTGATTTAAGAACAAGATGGGAAGTTCACAGTAGAGAACTTAAAATGTTCTTATAAATATTTTGTCACTTAAACACCTTAGTGGGTTACTATGCTCTGCTTGCTTATCACTGAAAAGAAGAACTGTCTTAGTTTTTCATTTTCTACTATTAGTAATAGCTTCCCTAAGTGAATGTAAAACTGTTGACCCTAAAGTGTTTTATATTATATAAATTCACAGGAAGACTGAACTAAAGCAGTTAGTCAAGCAATTGATGTATAATAGAAATGGTCTTCTTACAGAGCTGATGCACATGGCCCAACTGCAGTCAATACTGCAGTTTTTAAGCAGTTGAGATTTTAAGCAGGAGTTAAATATTGGAAGAACAGTGTAGATACTCCCATCTAGGAGCTATCCCATTCTTTACAAGGTAGTAGGGTTAGTGACTTAAGCATGGGATAAGAAGTCAGAAATCCTGATGTCCAGTTGGAACACTGTCTCTGTGAATCTGTACTCTCACAAAAGTGCTGCCATTTGCCTTTAAAGCATGATTTCATCAACTGCAAAAAGAGAAAATAGTGCTTACTTTTCTACAAGTGCCCTGGGAGAGTCTATTTCTGAAAATAAGAGCTACGTAAACTTCCAGAGGTTTAACAAGTAGTTTTACTAAAATCAGTTCTTGCATTTGTAGAGATTGTTTAGACCATAGTTTAGGACTAACACTGAGCAAAAGAGAAGAGGGCATGTTTACAATAAATGCAGAACAATCCCTACTTCATTTGTTCATGTTTTTTAAAACAAGCTGCAGTCAGAACAGGCTTTTCCCCAAACAGAGTCTCATCCATATGTGTTTGTTAAATCACATCAAAGAAGACTTAATCTTTCTCAGTGGAAGCAATGATAGATATTAATTCACATACATGCACTGTATTAGCAGACAGCTAATCTCATGGGTACAGGAACCCTCAAAGGAACACTTCCGTGTTTCAAAACAGGCCTGATCCCAGTAAGAGGATGCCAGAGAGCAAAGAAAGGTAAGTTCCTGATTGTTTGGATTGTTTGCTTCAAAATGAAGCAACTGAAGATATCAATGTTACAAGTGAAATTGCAATGTTAGGATCTGTACAGTTGTTCACATCTGAGATCACATTATCTGTGCTTGTACTGGTTGTTATAAATGCATGTTATAGTGTTGGCTTTTCGCAAATAAAGAATGCTTTGTGTGTGAAAGTAGCTTTTGTTATAGAAATATAATAACTTTTAAATGTTTTAATGCTTTTTGTTTTAGCTTAGATGTAGTGGCAATTGTAACTGTACCTAGCTTAAGATAACGGAACCTTCTGCTTAAGTTAGATAAGCATGGGTATAACAAGCTCCTGCCTCAGCACATTCCTACCAGGCAATAACCGTTTACCGGACATCCCTGTCAGGAAATAACTGGTCACTGGACATCTTTATCAATAACAACCATCTGCTGGACACCAAGGACAAAGGAAGATGCAAGGGTCTCCAAAAGAAACTACGCATGCTCTAAAAAGGCGGACCCAAGGAGGAGCCATGCTAACGAGTACCTGAAAAATGTAAAATAGTTTGAATATGTATACCTGTCTATGACTATGCAACAGGCTGATGCAATAAGAAGAGTATAAAAAGAGAGTCTTTTCTTCACGTCAGGGTGCTCTTGGCCCTGTGCCAAGAGTTCCCGGCGTCACCTGGACGCTGTAACCCTTTTACCCTGTCCCTTATTGTCTTTTTATTAAACTTTTAAATTTTAACAGGAGACTGGACCTCGTTTTTAACATGGTGAACAGCATCGTCAGGGCTCCCACTGATGTGTGAGGCGCTTGAATACCTCATATTTCTGCTAATACTGATCAGAATTAAGGAGGCAAAACTCTCACTCACCATCAAGATGATGGGGTAAAGCTTAAATGGTTAAAGTTGAAGACAATTCTCTCCTACGGAGAGCAGAAAGCCCAAAGTGCTGCCTAGGCCCAGCCCAGAGCAGGGTCTGCTGCCTCCCGAGCCTGGGTCACGAACATCAGCAGGAGCCTTCCCAGCCTGGCACGGCCCTCAGACGGCTGCCCATTCCTGATCTGCCCCATCAGGCACCGAGGAAATGGCAGCACACAGTCCGGGAGAGAGCAAAAAGGACTGCAGGGCCTTCATGTGCTTGGTAAGGGAATCTGGAATATGGGCTATATTCTCCTCTGTAGTTACAGCTGAAAGCGGCAACATGGGAAGAAATGACACACTGAGTCTGTGGCTCCACGGCCGGTGTCATCATCAAAATCTGGGGGGTTTTGACTATGGAATGGTTCCACACAGCCCCAGGCATGCTGGCATCAGACAGGGTTCTCCTTTCTCAGCGGTGGAAGAGAGTCTTTGCTCAGGAACTAATGGGGCTCACTGTGACAGGGCTTTGAACTAGATGTGAGCGGGCAGAGGAGCAACATCAGGCTTGTCCCTGGCAAGATGTGAGAAGATATGAAAATAGACAGATAGAGGGGCAGGGTGCTAGCAAGGGTTCTTTGCAGTGACTCTGAACTGTGATAACCAACCCTGGACCACACCTGCTGCCTTTAGGAGATGAGCCTGGGAATCCTAACAGAAGCCACAGGGAAACACCAGGGAAATATCTGAAAGGAATAATGGGGTGTTCCTCTAGGAAGGCAGCCTGGCAATCCCCAGGAGCAAGATATTGGACAAGGAAGGCCAGAGACTGATACAGCTGAGGCTGAGTAGGGAACTACTGGTTGAACTAAAGGTAAAGAGACAAATGCACAGACAGTGGAGATAAGGACAGGTAACCTGGGAAGAGTATAAGGACAAAGGGATGAGGTAAGAAAGGTCAAGGCAAAGCTGAAACTGAACCTCACAAGGGACACCAATAATAAGAAGGGCTTCTACTGGTATGTTAGCCAGAAAAGGAAAGTCAAACAAGCCCCCAGTAAAAAACAGTAGCCCCCTGATAAACAGCATTAGTAAACTGGTAACAACAGATGAGGAGAAGAGTGAGGTATTCAACAACTTTTTTACTTCAGTCTTCAGTGACAGCCTGTGTTCAATAGACTTTTGACTATGAAAACATCAAAATGTGGCTTTGCTACAGTGGCCTGTATCCTGGCAACTATCTTACTCAATATGCTAAGAACATAGGAGATACAAAGAAACCTGATTTTGGAGGAGAGTTTCTTAAATAGTTTAAACAAAATCATTTTTTTAAAAAGAAACAAACCCTGGTCTGTGTTACTGCTGTCACAATTTCTATCTGTGAAAAAATGTAAGTCAGATTTAATAGTGTCTTATTTAGAACTTCAGCACTGTATGTATATTTTAATAAGAGAATAATGGACACGTAATAAAAATGCTGCTTTCACAGGATTCAGCACAGAATTACATGAAGGCCATATGCATAGTCAAGCATCCAAAATTTCCCATGAAGTCTTTCTCATGTTTATTTAAACTAGAAGTTTAGTTAGAATTCAACTAGTTTCACTGTGAAAATCCAGGAGCAAATAGCTCCCTACAGCTTTTACAAGATCCTACATTGCGTTATTGGCACTTCTACATCCTTCCTGTCGCACTATTTAACAAGCCATCATTTCTTCCTGAACTTACTTATAAATATGATATTTTGTCAAGTGTATGAAGTTGCAGGACAGAGCTCTCAAGCACCAAGGCTCAGAAATGCCTATGAGGTGTTAACAAAGTTCACTACAGCTTCCCTGAACAGACCACTGAGAGCTGATGGATCCACCTTCTTTAGAATGGATCATAAAGGACTAGGGGATGAAGGGACTTCACTGGCCATAATAGTTTTAGAGTCATTTATTTCAATTTAACTGTACAGGTTTTTTCCTCCCCTCAGTCCCTTTTCTGAAATAGCCACACACTGAATTCAACATTAAAAGGCTTCCTGACTGAACAATGTGGAAAGGCAGGAAAATGAGCAGCCCACCAGTGGATAACATTTTAATCTTTCACTTCAAGGCTCTGGCTCATCTCCAAAGAGACGTTCCTGGGGAATGTGGCTATCTAGCATTTGCTTCCAATCTCAGATCTTTCCCAGAGACTCCCCAGGTTCTTTCAGATGAGGGCTGCTTGAGTTAGGATAGCAGGGCTGTGCCTGGAAGTCACAGCAGTTATAAGAGGTACTTTAGAGACAGTGGAGGCAATCAGTATATTAAGCTATCACCTATATAAACTTCTCAAGAATATGTCACAAACAGAAAATGCATGCAGATCTATAAATGAAGGGAATTGGATGGTCTAACAGGAAGCAGGTGAAAGTAATGAAATACTGAAGTTTCTGGCCATGTGTTACCAAAAAATCATTAAACCATCAAAATTTTGTGTTTTGAGGATACGGCAAATCATTTCCACTACCTGATTTGCTTGTTATTCCACTCCGCCTCATGCCCCATTCATCTCTTTCTGTTGTTAACAGGTTTTGTAGAGAGCATCCATTTAACCAGCACAATGAATGCTGAATTTTTATAACTGGGTATTCAAAAATCTGTTTAGAAAGTCTGGCTTTTAGAACAAAAATCCCAGTAGACAATGATCATGTTTGCCTTTGTGTTTGTGCAGCATCTTTGCATGATGTGGGCTAATTAACAGGTGACATTACAGCTGTGATCAAGAAATGGGAGAAAAATCCTACCTGCAGGCTACGATTACATTTGGGGCAGAATGCTAGTATCCTTGTGGCAGTTGTTCTGGATTGAGGGATAAGAATAAAAAGAATTGCTATCTGGGGACCATGGGATTCATACAGTCATGGATCAAGAAAACTGTTATCAGTGCTGACATGTTTTACACCAGTTTAGCCCTGGTCCTCCTGCCTGGCATGATGTGAGAGGCACAGAAATTGAGCAGTGAAAGTCATGGCAAGCTTGCCACACAAGGGGAATTTCACCCTACTGTTTGTATGGCATTTTCCTGCAAACTGCCACTGAAGTGAGAAGCATTACTATTGCATTTACTGCTCATGAAAGCAAAGCTTGACATATTGTTTGTTAGGAAAACACAGAGTGCCTCTGAGCATAGAGCTTTTCACTGCAGCAGCACCCCCTGGGTTAAATCTAGCAGTTTTCCCTGAAGAGGATTCTCTAATGCAGCATTAGTGCTGCTGACTTCAGCAACATCTCAGCCGTCTGCTGCAAATGCAGTTAGCAGCAGCAAGGCTTTCCATGGAGTATGAGAGACAGGTAAAGGCAGAAAGGGGAATACACATTAAATAAAATAGATTGGATGTGCTGTTAGAAGAAAAGTAGCATTGATTCCTCCCAGTTGACCCTTTCCCTGAGTGGGGTGGTGAGAAGGGAGGTGTATGTTAGGTTACAAAACTGCATGAGCAATAAAGGCAGTTTGCTTCCTATTATAGGGTAATGTTAGTGAAATAGAGTAAAAGTTCATAATACTGAGTTCTCTCTGTTGGTGGGGAGAGAAATGTCAGCAATATGTATCAGAGGGAATTAAATCTGACCATTGTTTTGTCATCCCTGGCAGCAGCTTTAGGAAGTATGCCATACCAAAAGGGTTCTGCAACTTCTGTACCATTTGTCATATATTCCCATCTAGTGCTCAAAATAATGCTTCTCAGTAAGCTTCCACAAAAATCTACTTAATTCTGCTGCATCAGTTATAATTGAAACATACTAATTAATATCTCTTGGAATACCTCAGCCACTTAGTTAATCTGGAACACAGTCGTTACGAGAAAACAAAAAAGCACTGTTTTATAATGTCTTTCATTCTTTTTCATTAGAAAACTACAGTTTAGGCAAAAATAAAAAGCCTCTACCAGACTAAATTGGAACATGGTAGACATTAAGAAATCAGTATGGTCTGAGTTAAGATGTCTCTTTAGAAAGAGCTTTCCAATGACGAAAATCTTCACATAGTGGTGATGCTGGTGGCACTGTAAATCATCAGAACTGAGGAGAACTCAAGCCTCTTGTCTCTTCCCAAAGAGCTTCTTTAGTGTCAGACAAGAACTTAGTTATGCAGTAAGTAATTAGAATTAATTTTACCTTCTGCTGAAGGACAATATCACTCCTATCTGAAACCAGTTTTTTTCCAAAGAACAAATCTTGTGGGAATCTTCTCCAGTTTCTACTGCCCATACTACCAGAGTATACTGCTCCCATTTACCTGTGCAGCAATGCCAGACAGAAACAAGTAGCTGGTTATTTGGCCTGCTTGACAGTGTATTTGGCTTAGGTGGCAAGGTGGTGGGAGCAGGGTGGCTACAGTGGTGGTCTCTGTGGAAGGCCTGGGGCTGCCCATTTCTGGACACAGCCAGTTCCTGCTGATTCCAACAGACTCACTACAGGACACATCTGAGCCCATCAGTGAAGCTGGTAGCACTTCTGTGAAAGCATACTTTAGAAAATGAAAATATTGTGCAGACTTTGAAGACTGAGGAAAAAAGTGTGACAAAGAATCCTAAAAACACCAAGGTCAGTGAAGGAGAAAGAAGCATTCCAGGAGCTGTAGGAGATATTCTCCTCGAGCCTGTGAGTTTTGGAAGAGATCATGATGGATTTGGTATTTCCCTGGAGCTCATGGAGAGGGTCACATCAGAGTAGATATTCACACTGCATGTGGAGGATCCCAGTCCACAGCAGGTTGATATTTCCTGAAGTACTGCTACCTGTGGAGAGATCATGCTGGAGGAGGTTTATCCTAAAGGACTGCAGCCCATGGTATGGACTCATGCAGGAGCAAGGGAAAAGTGTAAGAAGAAGGGTGCAGTCTAGAAGAGCTAGACCCACCAAAAACCCCTACTCCCTTTCCCCCCTGCCCCATGTGAGGTGGGGAGGAAGAAGAAGAGTAAGGAATGAAGCAATAAAGTTGCTAGGAAAAAGTAAAGCAGGGAACCTTAACCTTTATTTCTTACCATATGAATCCTTTTTAATTAGCTATAAATCAAATACATTTTCCCCAAGTCAAGTCTTGTTAGCCTTTGATAGCAATCTCTAACTGGTCTCCCTGGCTTTATCTCAACTCACAAACTTTTCCAACCTTATTTTCTCCCCCTCTCCTGTTGAGGAGGAGGAGGGAGAGTGACAGAGTTGACATCTGGTAGCCAGCCAAGGTCAACCCACCACAGAGAGTTTGCACAGGTACAATAAAGATGAGAACACAACTCAGACTGTGTTGTTCCGCAACACTTTTCCTCTGAGTCTCACCAGTTACTTGCATATGGATTTGGTAAAAAAGTCTTCAGTCCAGGTGCTAAGAATAACAATGTATTGATTAGGACATCTACAATGATGAACAGCTACAGAGGCAGCAAATATCCTTCCAACAATAACGCATTTTTGCCACTCTCTACTGGAGCTGGGTCAATTTGCAACAAAAACATTCAGTTTTCTTGTTGAGTGGATTTGATTTTTTCACTTTTTATCACCTCTCATTCTAATTTTCCCTTCTCAAACAAAAGCATTTGATTTCACTCACTTTCTACACACATTTAAGAAAAATGGATGCCAGCAGCATACATTTTCACATAAAGCTAAATGTCAAATTGATTAAATATTTCATGCTAGCAGGAAGTGCATGCATACGTAACCAATGAAGTAGCAATTCAATGCGATGTCTCTGACAATTCTAGAAAAGGATAAGAAAACCTCAGTCTTCTTGTGGATGCTAAATGGCTTGAAATTGGGTGCTGGGTAAACCTGACAGGTTGGATTACTTATTAATCTAGTTGTAATCTGTTTAACAAGTATGCAAAAGATTAAAAAGTCTCTGCAATAATCATTCCCGAGCTATGCCATGTCCCTCTGCTTTGTGAGGCTGTTGTAAAACTCTCTGCTATTCTATAATTTAGCAATTCTGAACCTACTATCCCTAAAGAGATAGAAAAATGTATGTATCAGCTAATTTAATTTTAGTCAAAAAAGTGTAGTGAGAGAGGAGGGTCTGAATACCATTTTCATACTCATTCTATTTCTGAAAGATGGTGCCATTTCTGATTGTGAATGTTTTAAGGCACAGAAGAAAGGCAGTTCAAGCATCTCACAGGAGCTTTCAATGCAGGAAAAGTGAAAACTCACAATGGTGGCCTAGGAAAATGAGAAGTCTGAAGGGCTAAAATCCAAGTGTCCTTAACCATATAAACCCCAGAAAATCTCACTATGCCAATAAGTTTGTTCCTAAATTAGTTTTTGTATATGTCCTTATTAACAGTCAATGCAGTCATCTTTTCAACATCCCACATCAATTTCCAATGCAGTTTTCCAAAGTATTTGCTTAATATAAATGAAAATGCAGTTTAGATTATATGTAAAATGAAGTGTCATCTCACAAATGAAAATAAGACACTGAGTAACTAAAGAGAGTGATGAATTCTTTCCTAGATCTCTTAAAATCAGCACAAGAAATAACTGATTAATCTGTACCAAGGAAGCAGGGGAATATATATCAGGAAAAAATCTAGCTACAAGGAGAGCTAAGCATGGGAACAGCCATCAATATATTGAAATGTCCTTTATTGGAAGTATCTAAGAACAGTGTTATCCATGTCCTGCATACCCCTGTGAATCCAAGAAGAAAAGCTACCAGTGAAGGGTAACAGAGAAAAACAGCCTAATGTTATTGTATTCAACATCAAAAATCTGTAAAAAAATCCTAATGAAATGTTAAAGGTATTTTTTAAAAAAAAAATCATTCATCTTGACAATCTAGTCTCAACTCCTATCAGGAAAATGTTCTTGAAATCCTTTTCCTCCCCTTCAGTGTAAGATAGTCAATCACCCCTCAACATTCCTTTTGGTAGGAATTTGTGCCAAATCTCATAGCATTTCACAAATAATTGATAAACCCCTATGACACTGAGAAGAAACAACAGTGTATGTGTTCAGAGTTAGTCTTATTTAAACACTGCCACAGAGAACTCAGCAAATTAATTAAATTCAAGAGTAATTTTAAAAGCTGATTAAACAAGCTCTTTGTCATACATATGTCAAGAAGGTAAAATGATTTGTCATTAATTTATTAGCAAATTTTCAAGTTCTTTTAGGGGACATGCTCTTTTCCACTATATATTACAGAATGCCACACTATCTGTTACAAGATTAATAGACAGCCGTAAATCAGACTCCTTTCTTCTGTTGGTTATAAAGGAAAAGTATGATGACCACGTGTAAACTGCTCTGGATGATTATTTACAAGAACTTCCAGATTCTATATCAGAACTGCAGTCTGAGCATGCCCATGAACTTAAAATGGACTGCCCAAGACTTACTCTCTTGCAAACACAGCCTTAGAGGTCCTGCCACTGAGGCTATGAAAATGTCAGGGAAACAACAGAAAGCCCAAGGCTGGTTTGAGCAGGTATCTGCCAGGACTTATCCACTGACATTAAAAAAAAAATCTCTGCAAATTCATGGTCATGGGATGCTGGGATACTTTCCCCTCCCTCCTCCCTCTCCCAGGCACTGTGCTATTCTAATGCATACGTGACAGCTCACTGGTCAAAAGAATGGATGTGCTAAGGCAGGACATGAACTCCAGGAACAGCTGAAAGCATCAGGGGTTTTTTCTAGTTTGGCTTCAGGACAGCAATCCTCAGGGGGGTTCCTAGCTAACACTGGCATTAGCAGAAGATGCACTGCTGCTGACACCATTTGTAGCACTACTTACAGAGCTGCCAAGTCCAGACGAATACTTGATAGAGGTTTGTCTTGTGCTGGAGTGAGACTGTACACTCACTGCTGGAGGGCAGTGTGAATTTTGTTTCCCTTGCTTTGCCTTCTCTCTCTCCTGACCTCTCTTCCACCCTGCCCTCCTCCAAATCCATCCATCTGCTCTTGTCCCTCACTTCTCTCCAACCGTGCTGGCAGCGTGGGAGGTAGCACTCCCCTAACTCTCTGTTCAGTTCCTCTTCTTGGCACTACCCTTCCCATTGCCCCTGATACCTGAGCCCATGTTCATGTGTGACAGGGCTCATCAATGAACTTCAGGTACTGGGAGAATGAAAAATAGAGCAGAAGAGCATTACAGTGAGGAGCAGGAAGTACTGAGGGGAGATTAGAAGCGACTGACAGGGGCACGTCCCAAATATGGAACTCTCCTGCTTCAAGATTGGTGACTGTGTTTGTTCCAACACACTCATTGGCAGCAGTGCTATCATCAGCTTTATGAGGCTATTTATAGAGAAACCGAATACAAAGAAACCCATGAAAAATTCTCACCTTTCTCTTCCTGAAATAAGACTAAAAGCAATAGATCAGGCTAAAACCAATAGATTGATAATTCTTGCTCCTGCTAAAACTCAGTGTTCTAGTTCATGCGGGTCTCTGCTCTGCCAAATAGGAAACAAGTGCTTTTGGCTCAAGATCTTGAGGTAGAGAGATGACTTTATGAAAAAGAGTTCCTGTCAGAAGAAATGACCATACCATTGTTTTTCCTCATTAGGTAACATATAGAAAAACTGATTTTTTTGTCAGTATGGTACAAGCACCAAGGAATACACAGCTGCTCTCTGGTTCTCTGCAGATTTCACCCTTCAGTGAACGACAGACAGGTTGAACAGTGATGCTGCTATTTATCCATAATCTTCTTTTTACAGACTAAACCAAAATTTTTCATCACATCATTATGTGCTTTGGATGAAACAAGTTGTTTAGTTTTCCCCAATAGAAAGTGTCCCAGGATTCCAGCAACATTTAGGGAGTCTGAATCTCCCACCACAGGTTTTCAGTGTGTTCCCCTTCAAAGTACTCACAGGATGATGTAGGGTCAGGGGTTTTGCTGGGATCTTCCAAATATCCTATCTCACAGATTTAGAAAAGAAATTCAGCCATTGGTCTCATGGCCAGACCAAGCAGTCAAGGAAACTTAAGACTTTAAATTCAGCATAGGAAGGCCTGTGTACAAAGGGAAGGACATTCTCATTGAAAGAAACCTAGTGGTAAAACAATCAAGTGGAAGAGACAACAAAGTTAAGATTCATGCTGGCCTTCCTAGAAGGAAGCTACTAGCTAATCTACTTTTGAAATGTGATTGATGCTAGCTGTCTGCCAGAGGTACAGCCTTACAGTGCAGTGAAGGAATTTCTTGATCATCTGAGTCATGAGAAGGGAAGCAGTACCACTGACTTTATTAAAGACTGGACATCAGGCTACTGGTGTCTCCCCAGTCTGACTACTGATTAGGCTCTATAGCAAAATGCTTTGAATTTGAACAAATCTCATTAATCATTTACCATTTCAATTAGTTGATATCTTCTCAAATTTTCTGGGCAACAGCAATAAAAGTGGATCTTTCCATGTGGCAATGGTCAGAAATCTTTGCAAGAAGCACATCACTTGGGCTGTTGTTTAGTTCACTGAAGCTGTACTATTTGTATAACCTGAGGATCCAATCTATTTTGTGGTCTTAAGTTCTTATACACATTAATACTCTCAGTTAAAGTGAATGAAAGCTTTCCAATACTTTAAAAACTTATTCTGGAACAGGATGAAAAATACATATAACACAGGTAGGACAAAATTAATCTGTGCAGAAGAGATTTTTCACAAGGAAGAAAAAGTTGCTATTTGAAATGCATTTATTCAGCTTAGGCATTTTTATATTCTCTTATTCTAAATTATTTATAATACACACATTTTGCTTTTACACTTTCAGTGTGTAAGTCAGCAGAAACAACCCTTGTCTCATTTCTTTGCTTCGCTGTAACTTGGAATACATCCCAATAATCTGTCAATACAGATGTGGTCAAATCAGTCAGTGCAGCCTAGAGAGATTCTGCTGACCCTAAACCAGATGTCTACTGACAATTCTCCTGGCTCCATAAACCATAGTTGACTATAACTCCCTTAACCGTAGCAGGTCCTTAGAAACTTAGAATACCCTAGAATTTCAGATACCTACTTATATTTAGCTGTTTTATTCTACAACTAAGTCACACTCAAATGGAGGTATTCAGTTGCCCATTCATATTATACACTACCAAGTGAGAGGTTATGGGATAACCTAATTGGCCTTAAGCTGTGCTCCAGAAGGGCAGAAGTCTCCCTTAGGACCATTATCACATAGACCAGGCTACACAAAAATCTCAGCTACGTTAAAGCCCCTTAAATGTCAGCAGATGCCTATTTTTACAAAACTGAATCAACGAAAGATGTCTGGTAGCAATGAGAAATTCAGGTCACAAAGTTACATGTCAGTATATCATTGTAACCCAATAAACAGACTCTGTTTCCTATGAAGACAAATTAGGCCGTAGGATTGGGAAGAAGTGACTGGGGTTGTTTCTGTAGTTGTCATGATTGCTGCTACTCAAGGTCTCTCTTGCCAATGCTTTCTTGTGCAATCCAAACTCAGCACTGTTAACATTTAAGTAATCAGTGATAGATCTGGGTTAACCTAGAAGAACATCTTTGAGATGTGAGAGCTGCTTCCTGCATTTCAGCTGGGAGCTTCTGTGGCACCATTTCTTTCATAATTCTTTCATCAATGAGGTCCTTCACATACAGTAGCTAGTGACTGTCTTTTGTTTCTCTGAGATGAAAAGCTGAAATTTGAGAGGTTAAAAGCACTTAACAAGCTGTCAGTATGTATTTTCTGTTTTCAAATCATGCTAATATTATTATATTACAGTATCAAATAAGGAATAATCCAAACACCCTTCAACAACATATCACCAAATCTTCAAAAACTCAGTGGTACAAGTTTAAGGTGCCAAAATCCAAAATCCTCATCCAGTAAAGTCAGTGGCATGTTGTTTTTTTCTTCCTGGGGAAGAAAAGATGAGTGAGTCTTGCTGAGATTTGAACATATGCCTCTAACAAACCTAGGTACTCAAGGTCTGGTGCTTAAAGCACTGTGATGATCCTGTAAGACAGTGATACCATAATAACTTGTATTGCTTTCTAAGATTTTTTAGGGTGTTGTCTTTTATTATCCCCTGCTAGCAAGACAGTCTATTGTTTTCAGCAAAAAGAAGTATCACACAGTCATGCATAATACACACATTACCAGAAAAAGAACTGAAGCATTTTAAAGATCTATTAAATGTATCCATTTGGGGACAGAATAGAGGAACAAATGGAAGAAACATTAAGCATTTTTCTCCAATGAAAGACTAGTCAAATAAACAGACCATCATCTATGACAGATACTTCATTCATGAGATAAAAATATTTTGTAATATGTCCATGAGATTATTTATAATATGATTTAGTTTTGCTCACAGAGGAAAACCTTGATACATGCCTGAGGCACCAACAGAGAACACAAAGATATTTCAAGGATTTTTAAAATATGAACTATGATACATGCTTACTCCTAAAAGTCAGAAATAACACCATGTGCTTGAAAACAGTGAATTCTAGTTGAAGGCAGCCAAACTCATCTTTATGTCCACACATTTATTTTCTTTTCACAGCACTTTCAGCCTTATCACAGGTACACTCTGTTCATTCTGCATTTTCTGCACTTCTGTCAGCAGACCTGACCCTGTGACACTTTGGACCCACTCTTTTGTAATCCATATTTCCTGAAGCAATTTATTTTGTCTCTCTTTGTTAGGTCTTTATTTCATTTCAAACACCTTCTAAAATTTCAAATAGTAAACTCACACAAAATGCTAGACCTAAATATGTCTGGATCTAAAAAAAGGAATTGAACCACACCCAGATTTTGCAATTGATTACTACTCTTGTTCAGAACTCCAGATCCTAAGTGCAATATGTTTCAAGCCCTTTCATATACGCTATATCTCATGCCTCTTGTCACAACTCCAGCTTCCAGCAGGATGTTCCCTTTCCATTTTAAAAGCAGAAAAATAAAATTAAGTCAGGCTTGTGCTTTCTCTTCCACCTTTTTATTCTTCTATACAGGTTTTGATAACAGATTCTATCACCCTACTAGCTTTCATTTCAACTTCTAACATCATGATATACCCACATTGAAATTCCTACCCTAACCTCAAAACTGCATCAATGTTCTCCTACGCTCATATTTTAGGGCAACTGGATAACACATAATAACACATTTACTTGAGACACTTTCCCAACAGTAAGATTTATAATAGCATAAGAATTGTATTAGCAATTAAAGAAAAAGATGAAATCTGAATTCTTGGTTTCAGCATTCCCAAACCAAGGAAACAGTCCCTAAATTCTGTGACTCATTAACATGGTAAGAGATCCATAGTTCAATTTTGAAGTATATTTTTGCTTAAATACTCTGAGTTGATATTTGACTGTGAGAAAAGCAGCCCAGAGAGTATGTTTGGAGAATAATAGTGTTCCATGGACTAAAAAGGATTGGTACTACCACCCTGAAGTACAAGTGTGCAGGATACATGCTGTTCTCACCTGTTGTTTCATCTCATTGGGGTAACCAGTGAGAACTGCATGGCATATCATTTATGAAAGACAGCATGCTCATCTTAGAGCATGTTTCCCATTACTTTATAGACAAACAACAGAAGTATAACCAGTGTCACAGGAACTTGGATACAAGTGGCCTCTGTTTGACAAAGGCCAGGTCCCAGGATGTTTTTAACTCCTACAGAAAACAAACACCAGAGATGTCCCTATGAAAAAGGTATTTTAAAATGTATTATTTAGCCTTTTGCTGAATGTCACTTATTTTACATAAAATTTCTATATAAAAAACAGACAACTGTTCAGCATTCATATTCTCTGTTTTGGCCTTTGCTACTACACTGAGATTATTGTAAAATAAAGGTTATGCACTTGCAATACACCGAGCTCTTTAATACTCTATCTTGAATACTAGTGTGTTGCCTATCCTTTTCTTATAATCACTTCCTCATTTTTCCCTCCCCATTTCACTCCAGGTCCTTACCCTAGTCAGAACACAAAATCTAAGGCCTCTGTTTTCCCAGTAATTCCAGGCACTCCCTTGCTCTTAACTCAGTATAGCCTGCAGCAACAACACAGTTCTTTTAAAATGAAGAATTGCACGTTGCTCACACTGAAGTGAGTGGTAAAAGTCCTAGCTCTGGATTAAATAAAGAGGGTAAGAATTAAACTGTACCGCCATCTATATGCACTCTTCTGTCTGAAGCTGATATAGTCTGCACACGAGCTACATAAATCCACATAAATGCCAAAAGCTGAACCAAAACCTGCCCAATTACAACTGGTATCATATATCTTTATCCCAAGAGCAAACTGCATCACTTCAGGTAGCATCAGTTTTTTCAAAAGTTGCCCAAGGGACTTTTCTGTCCAAAAGCCATTAACAGAATACTATTGTACATACACAGCAAAAAATAGCATTGGTATTCTTCACTGAAATCATAATCCTGTCCTAACCTCTTCCATTGATAACAATTCTATTGCTCTTCCTATCTTAAACTTACAGATTCCTATTGCCTTTGATTTTTTCATTCCCTTTTCCTCACAGTACAGATGACATCTGAATGATACCCTACCCTCCATCTTTCTTACCTTGACTAGAGTTCAGTCTTCCTTCACTACTCTAAGAAAGCTGCTGTCAAGTCTTTTGCTTGGCCACTTTCTTACTACTAATTTTACTTTTCTGAATCCTTTGTTTTACCATTACCAGGGCATTCTAAAGACAACAATGACAAAACTAATAGCTGTCTGCTGTCTTTCTTTCTCTCCTCCTAATTCAATTGTATTTTTCTCTCTTACCACACTGGCATCCACAGTACTCATCTGTCTTCTCTGCAGGCTCCACATAGCTTTTAGTAAAGTTCTGGTTTTTCCATTCTCTTCTATTTGTTTTCCAAACTCTTCCAATTTTCCACCTTACTGTATTTGGCACTATTATGCCTACACCATGCACTTCCAGGAGCGTCCTCCTGTTTCTCCAATTTATATCCTCCTTCAGATATCTCATTTCAATAAACTCCCTGCAGTGTTCTACAACCCATACTTACTAGGCACAGCAGAGTCACAGTCTATCAGATGGGTAGGTAAGTAGCAAATATGACTTTGTGACACAATTAGCACAGGGTCAGTAGCCTCTGACCATAGGTCATTGGCAGGGATCACAGGTACTTTTTCACACATTACAGCTTCCCAGAACAGTCTTCATCTACTGAGCTAGTAACAACCAACTTGCTAGTGCAGAAAGATATTATCTAACTCACAGTTGCACTCTACTCCTTTTTACATATCTTCTTGAAAACAGAGGACTGAAACAAACACCTTTATTCCACCCATTTATGCCTTTCTAATCAAGTTTACCTTTACATTGGTCTCTTCAAACAAAAGAACAGAAAAAGCAAGTACTTCAGCAATTTGTAACACTTCACCAGTAGCGTCAGTTTAATTTGTACTGGGTAATGATGTTTAAGATTTTTCAAACAGTCATCAGGGGATGGTCCAATCCTGATACCTTCATAAAGGCATTTGAGACTCAGCTCATTGTCCCATACATAGGTGTCCAGTGCTCCTTGAGGTGTGTCGGGTGAAGTGAGAAATCCCAAGGCCTTATGGAAGATTTGAGCCTCTCTGAAGCAGCAGCTGGGAAATATCAAAGGTGTTTAGATATTTCTAACGGGAAACTCAACTGAATATTCAATGTCTGTAAAGAAGCATAAATGATATTAGTTTCCTCTAGTTGTAAAGTGCAGAGACAACCTTATTTCTTAATTGATGTGATCTGTGTATGATGACAGGCTGTTTTGCTCTCTCCTAATTGTTTTAGCATTTAATTGCCATGCATAAGCTCTACTTTCAATAGCAGATTTTAGATTGCTCTAAACAAGTTAATTATGTTTCACAACACCCTTGTGCATTAGGGAGGTATTAATATTCTTGTTTTGCAGCCTAGGAAAAAGGGAAGACAAGAAAGGGTAAGTGGCTTCCTGAAGGTTAAACAGTAAGTCAGTAGCAAAATTTGAAGAGGAACTCCAGACTCTCAACCACAGTTTGAATTTCCCACAGACCATTAACTGTCATGGTAAATGTAAGGATGGTAATAAATACGTGATTTTAGAGTTTCAAACTGCAAACAGTGCATTTGTGAAAGGATGCAGGAACTTGAATGAAAACTTCAGAGTTCCAAAACATCAGTGTTAAGGTAAACATTGAGCTGGATATCCAAAAGGCTCTGACAATCCACATCACTGCAATGACAGTGGAAACTGCAAGCACAAAGGAACAAACAAGACTGAATTCCATTTACTCCCTGCTAAGAGCTTCACTAAGACAGACATCCCTTCCTCAAAAAAGACATCTCACCCTAAAAGACAGTCACACTTGGGCATAATTTCAAAGCATATTTGAAATTGTCTCATCTATCTTTTTTTCCTACAAAGAAACATCAATTTTATGCAGATAATTTTTAGGAAAAAAGTTGATATTTCTGTAACATCCAGATGTCTCAGACAGGATGAGGGACACACTCTGTTTTAGGCACTATATAAAAATATATGTGCAAAGACATAATGAGTTAATTCAAGAACAGACAACAGGTGGGTGTAACAAACAGCAGGAGGACTGCAAGAAAGGAGAGATATGAACAACAATTATGATAATTAATGTCTTCATATGCTGCTAAAAATCCAATCTTACATTCTGGAAAGTATAGATGAGAGGTTCTATGAAGTATGAAACTAAAAATCTGGTCTTTCACTAATTTCAGTTATTACTGCTTTACCTGAATTGCACCAAATGTGAGAAGCAACAATAAGAGATTGGCATATCAAAAGTTTTCTGATTGAGTGCATACATACTGATTCCACCAGTAACATTAAATAGCAAGCTTGTTTTTTGAAATATAAGGCCAAGTACTGTGATATCTTGTACCTCTGCTCAACATGTCCAGTGCTCCCTGAAACATTCTTGAAGTACCTGCTTGGGATTTTTTTAGACATTTCCTATCCTATTCATTCACTGAATATAAATTGCACGGGTTTTAATCAATAGATATCAAATTCTAGGGCATATTTCACACTGGATTGTTAGGGCCAAGTCCCAATGACTTTTGTGATTAAGTTGGATCTGTTTGTTAAGGGGCTCATATGGTTTGATTGCCTGGGACAGCATAGGGACTTCACTGTAGGAATCTGGACCCTATACACTTCCAGATTTATAAAATATTTGGTTTATCTAGAAAACACACTCAGCATTTACATGTAACACAGAGATATACTTTATGTCCAAGACACATGAAGATAAGACACAACATGATAAAATCACAGTTCAGTCTCCAAGCCCTGCTTGTACCAGTTTAATGGCTAAGAAATCAGTCTCCCATAACCTGTCTGTCAGACCATCCTTCACGTCAATTCTATTCTTTTAAACATCTTCTCACCACAAAGTCTGTCTATGGTATATTGATCTTTGCTGATGCAAACTGAGAATACCAGTTCTATGCCAGCTGAAAGTTACCAGGAGCCCCTAATCTATTTATCTATATAAATATTTATAGTTTAGTCAGCATTATGGAGTTGAGCATTAATTCATTTCAATGACTATCACTCTGACCTCGTTCAAACCAGCAACATCATCAATTCCAAGCCAGCCATATCTCCACAAAAAGGGTCCCAGCCTTCAGATATATGTATAGTTTCTAGAAAATATTGCTTGGAATAATCAGGTCTAAACAGATTTTGATACACCATAGCTCTCACTTATGTCCTTGGGCTGCTAGCTTGCTTGCCAGGAACATCAGTTGATCTATTCCAAGTACTGTTAGCACAAGTTATCACAATTCCTTCTAGACAAAACTATGGAAACTGCATGTTCTCTGGCTGACAACCAGAATAGTGCACAATCATAAAATACACTCTGAAATGAGCCTGGTATTAGAGTGTGAATACTAACTGGACGTGACCTGTGCTCTAATATTTAGGACTCTTTGCATCCCTCCACCACCAACTTTCTACACGTTAATCTTTGTATCTGAGAAAAGCTACTTCAGCTCTTAACTCCAGAGACACCACATAGGATGCAAAACATAACATCATTCTTCGCAAGTACGTGCAGAGAACAGACTACGTATGTGATTGTAAATCAAATTAATTTTAGAACTTTTAGTTATTTCACGTAGATCATTGGTAACATTTATATCTACATAAATATATCTTTGTTTCAAAAATAATAGAACTCTGATCTATCTTGTCTTCTACACACATAATTTGTCAATGGGACCATGTGAGTACAATGGCACTGTACTGTTTTGTTGGTTAAAGGATTGGGACTTGGACAGCTTTTCCTTGCCAAATTGCCTTTTTTCCATTCCACCAAATTTCATCTATTTTATGAGTCTCTTGGAGAATTAGAAAATAAATTTTTTTGCTTCCTCCTTGGCTATACATCAGCATCCTTCCTGTCTGCCTAACAAAGTCAATGCACTGAGGGGAAATAACTGGTAGGATTCTGAAGTTTTTAGCAGGCATTCAGGTTGGTGGAGAGGAAACCTGCTGGGTTTGGGGTCTTTTAACTGCTACAGTACTCTATGGTTTTGTCACATCAGTAAATCACATCAGTAAATTGTGGCCAACCACCTGTTGGATCCATATGCTTTAAAGCTGATTGCCAAGCAAAGGAGCTGCACACAGAATGTCATATGTACATCCTCCTGTGTGCCTTATCAGAGAAAAGAAGGAAAGACATTTTTGTGTTAAAAGACATTTCACAATTCATAAAATGGATTTAAATTAAGCTGCATCAAACATACATTTAGAAAAACACCTGGGTAGAGCAAGTTTTCACCACAAAGAATTTAGGAGAAGGAGTATACTGTTATTTAAATAATCAAATCTCAGCTAACACCACTATCTATGTGTTCATTAGGAAGGAGCGGGTGGAGGAGGCTGATGTGTCGATTTCAACCTTCACCTAATTAAAGATGTACTAAGACTTAAACTAAAGCTGAATTGTGTATACAGCAGATTGTTCTGCTGTATTCCTTCTAGAACATGAGAAACTGTTTCTAATGTTTCATTTTTTAAATGTGAGGGCATGGAGGATGACAGGAAAATTGACCACTAAAACCAAACCTGTGGAATAAAAAGGAGTAATCAAAGCCCATTCTATCACTTCATAATTCCTGCAAGCACTGCTGTACCGCAACTGGCTGCCAGCAGTTCTGCTGCAAACCTGAGCAATGGCTTCAAGTTGTTCTGCTCCTGTTCCAATGCACAGAAATATGACACACCAGTGCACAAATTACCAATAGAGTTTTTTCAGTCACTTCTGTAGGATGCAAATGAACCTCCTCCCCATGTCAGGCAAGGAGAGTATTTGACTATGGTTTATTTTTAAATACTACTTGGATCATCTTATTGAAAACCACTGCACTGGCGTAAATCTCATTCCACCATCACACAAACACATTCCCTAAGATTGAGTCCAAACATACCTATATAGTTAATCAAACTATCCACTTGGGCTGATTAGTTGTTAATAGAACACAGTAAAGAGTGTAAAGGTCTCTTTGGGCTCCCTTATTTCACGTGTTGTTTTATACCATCCAGACTAAAGGTCTGTCCACACTAAAGGTTATATTGCTGCAGCATCTTGCTCCTGCCAACAAACATGTGCCATCGAGGAGCCCTGAACAAGCACCCACATCTGTGTCCACTCCTGTACCACCCATTTAGCATAGAGACAATGATCACTAGAAACAACAAAGGAGCCACTGATAAAACAAACAATGCTGTGAGCCAGAGATTACTGCCATGCCAGCCAAGTTTGCCATGAAAATACTCAAGAAAAAGGGAGGGGGGGAAGCAAGAGACATATCAAATGTAAAACTGTAAAACTTACACCTAGAAGAGTTTTTAGCCAACCCCATATCTGAGTAGCATTTTCTAATGCACTGCTATCAGATTGAGCAAGAAAGACTGAGCAGTGCACATGGGAAGCAGACAAACATCCAGCGCCTCCTCCCATTTGGAGTCACATAGTCTCCTATGAGTCAATAGACACAAGGAATAATAATAATTGTTATTACGGTAGTAATGATAGTAATAGAGAATCACCAACCTTGAGGATCCCAGTTCACCTGTTTTCTTGGAGTCTCAATTGGAAATTTCATCGCTTCCTTTTTGCAAAGGGAGTAAAAAGAATTAAATAAATTCCCAGCCTTCCTGTCTCGATGCTGCAGTCAAACAAATTAATTTCAAATTATAGGGAGCCTGCGCTGTTTGACAGAGGGGAACTGGTGGTTGCCAAGGAAAGAAATATACAAATAAATTGAAGAAGGTGGGGAGGGGCGGGCAGAGGAGTGGAGGGGTTTGCAGACACCCCGGCACAGAGAGGGGTATAAGGGATGGATTGAGGACCGGCGAGATTCTGGAGGAGCAGGAACGGAGCAGACTGAGATAGGCAGAGGGTCCAGGGTGCTGCTGGCTCCTGAGGAGGCTCCCGCAGCTGTTTCGCCCCGTCCACCTGCAGATGTCAGGGTGGCGGGGTCCCCGGTGCAGCACGGCCCCTCTGCTGCGCCCACCCGAGGGGCACCGGGCTGGCGAGAACGCAGGCTTGCAAGGATCGGGGAGTCGTCCAGCCCCCCACGCCCCCAGAGACACCTCCCACACGTGCACAAGCTCCCTAGCCTCAGCCACCCCCCAAAAATGAGCCCACCTCAGTTCAGCCCCGGGCACTAGAGGGGTAGCAAAAGTCAGCCATGGGGCGTGAGCCGCAGCAGCATGGCTGGGGCGAGGCAGGGGCGAGGCTGGGGACCACCCCGGCTCAATGCAGCAGCAGCCTGGCTCGCCCAGGAGAGCCGGAGCAGGAAGAAAAGGAGGAGGAGGGAGCCACCCTATAGCTTTGGAGGGAATTCACGGAGCCCCTCTCTGCACTGGCATAAAAAGGGGGTGGGGAGAGCTTGCGAGTCCCTTTGTAAGAGGCAGTGGCGGGGTGCCTAGGGAGGGGGCAGGCTCCGGCTGGTACTCACGAGGTATCCTTCCCGAGAGGGGGATGCAGGCTTGTTTGGCGGAGTTTGCAGCCGGAGACACGCTCGACTAAGCTACGAGCAGCAGTGGCGGCGGCGGCAGCAGATGGCAGGAGTACGGCAGCATCCAGAGGCTCTGCAGCGCAGGGGGAGGGGAAGGGCAGGGGATCGCCGGAGTCCCCGCAGGCTCTGGGAACCAGGAGCGGGTACCCCGAAAGCCAGGGGACCCCTGCTCCCCTTTCTGTCCCCGATCCGCACTGTGAACAGGGACGGACACTTGGCGTCAAGGCAATGCCTGGCACAGCGGGGCTGTAGGATGTGAACAAGCTGCGGGAGGGGGCAGGAGGTTGGAGGCCCCTCGAAGCCCCCCTAAACTCTCAGGGGCCTTCGGGGAAACGCAGGACACTTGTGCAATTACCAGGGACTTGCTTCTTTCCAGATCTGCATTCTCCCTCCTCTTCCTCGTTCTCCAGGCTTTCCCTCAAACCCCAAACAGGCTGGTAACACCAGAAAGCTCTCCAGTTCTAGTTACAATACATGCCCCAGCTCCCCTCCCTTAGCCAGGAAAACAAAACCCCAGCCCCTCTGGGGGCCTGAAGAAAAACTGTGTGAGGTTAACCCTGTCCTGCCTATTATCTTCCACAGTGGAAATCAACTCTTTGTGTGAAGGGTATCATCCACGGGCGGTGGTTTAGGGGAGAGATCCACAAATTCTCATATGTCATGGCCAGAGACTCACACCAGCATCAGTCCAGAGGTCTATAGACCTTCTGAATTTTCAGGAAATGTGGCTGTGATCTAAACCTGATGCCTGTGATAATTTGTGCCCTGCTTTTTTCCCTATACTTTTTTTTCTCAACTGCCCTTTTTCTGTTTTTCTTTCCTATCTGTTGCTCGAATGTAAGCCAAACTCTTAAGACCAAAAAGAAGAAATCTACCCTGGTGAAGAA
This sequence comes from Drymodes brunneopygia, assembly GCA_013400955.1. NCBI lineage: Eukaryota > Metazoa > Chordata > Aves > Passeriformes > Petroicidae > Drymodes > Drymodes brunneopygia. Next base: position 17,958 of record VZTZ01027791.1, on the reverse strand, counting down.
AAAAAAGCAGACCCAAACCAGTCCAAAATGTGTGGCTGTCCTCAGGAAACTCTTACTGTGGAGGTTGGCACACTCTTTTCACATCCACATTCTGAAACTAAATCCGTGCTTTTTCCCAGTCTTTGTTCAACCCTCAGCAGGAAGAGGAAATCAGTACTAGGAAATGCACACTTTCATTTAGTTGTGGTGTGCAAGGTGCTGTAAAGCAGCGCGTAGTTTGAAGAAACTAGATAGAAGCAATGCAGCAAGTTTTCTCGGGAGAGGTGCTGGGAGTCTCTCCTTCCCCTAATCCGAGCACCCCTGTGGCTCTCGTTTTGTGCTGTACAGGAGGAAGCAGGAGAGGCTGCTCTAAGGGAGGACACGGTGAGAATGATAATGAGCCTGCTCGGTCAGACTCGAATTTGAGATGATTGCAATGATGACATCAGGAGCACAAGGTATTTCCTGTGCAAGCAAACCATGATGCATTCTGAACACGCTTTGGGATTTCTGTTGACATTACTTCCACAAACTGAGTGGGAACAAAAGTGAGGGTAGGCTTTGCTAATTGTGCTGTGTGACTGCTTGAATTATTGTTACAGTAACCTAAAAGGTTTCAGAAGCTTTCATAACCCCCAACAAGATCAGTTATTAAATATGTATCAATAATGAACTATTCATGTATTTATACACACACATGTATAACATATATATGCGTGTAAATAACTTTTCCTTAGCATGCAAAAGTTTCCAGCTTACTGGCACCTTCCTTGTACATTACCAGGGAAAACCTGACACACAGACAAATATTGCTCGATTGTGTCACCCCAACCCAAGCACTACCCTGTCCCTTTGCCATAACTATCAGCACTTAACTGAAGAAGTGTGTGCTCTGCCACAGACACCTGTCCACTGAGAACTCATCTAAGATAATCAAACTGAAACAGCCCAAAAACTGGTAAGCTGACAGCATTAAATTCCTGCAATGACATGCAAGAAGTCTATAGTCTGGAGGTGAATACTTCAGGTTCATTATCAGAAAGACATCCTGATTGTTACTGTCTAAAGAAGAGGAATTGTCATGAAAATGACATGATGGAGACATCTCATATTTGTTTGACTCACTGTAACTCTAAATAGATAATAATGACACAACGCTATATTCACGTTTCTTGTATCCCCTTAATGTTCCCATATTCCCAAAAGTGTCTGTAAGCTCTACATACTTGCTCTAGCTGTATGACTGAACAACCTTGTGGCAAATCAGTTGTGGTCTATCAGGTACATAAATGCATGACACCATGTAATTGTTTTGCAATTTTTTTAACCATGTTATGATCATAGAAAACTGGCTCAATTATTTCAGTGCCTCAAACCTGCAATTTTATTGAGTGGGCCAATTTATTCCCAAAGTAACTCATTTAAAATCAATGGGGTTGCTCCAGAGATAGATTTGGCATCTTTCACTGACAGCACAGCTGCTGCATAGAAACGTAACTATTATCTTATGCAAATAAAAGGCCTTTCACCCCTCAGTGATGTCATATTTCTATGACAGGGAGGACTGGTGCCTTGAAGCTATAGTGCTTCAAGCTGTTACTCTGTCAACTTTTATAAGCTAAGTGGATTCAGTAATGTTTAATGTTTAAATGAAAGATCATCAAGGAAAAGAAACCCTAAATGTAGCACACTCGCTCTATTTTAGTAGCTAGATAAGAATTTTCAGGGTTTGACTGGTCTTCCTAAATTCTCACTTCTCATTCAGGATTTATTGTTCAGACTTAATGTCCTCAGAGCTGAAGTTAGTTGAGAATCAGTCCTTACAGGACAGGGCCTGTGATGGTCACAACACAATAGAAAAAAATAGAAAAAATAGAAAAAAATTTCTATTAGAAGCCATCTCATTGAAAAAAGAATAAAATGCCCTTTTACTGTTCATTAGTAATATGGCAGGAGTGATTTAAAAGTGAATTTGATGTAATTCAAAGAAGGCCATAGAAAAACAGATTAATAAATACCTCTTATACCTACTTAAATCTAGTGAGCAGGAATGGAAAAATTACTTGATCCTTGATAGTAGATAGAAGTCCTCTGTAACTTGTATGTTCCATTTCTTAGATGCTCTGAAGAAATGAGACAGGGCTAGATGGAAGTCTAGACAGTCTTTGTGCATCACTTAACAATGTACTCATTTGTGTATATAACTATTCAGTTTATGGTTAACTATATAGGTGTTTGAAATCTGGTATTTCTAATTGTGAAGATTATTCTTCATTCAGTTTATTGCTACAGGAGTGCTCTTATTTACACTGAGACCAAGAGAGCAATCCAATGAATTGCATCCTGTTCTTTATCATCTATTGACCCATTTTGCTGTAGCATTAATTTGGACATGCTCCAGTGCAGAATCCTTTTATAATTTCTTTACTCTCTAGGAAGCTTTCCGTCGAGGAAAACATTTAAAGCCTGCTCTTTAGGATAAGCTGAAAACTTCTTGTTCAAATAGTTTTCAAAAACTAGGAATCAGAGAGTTAACTAAGAATCAGGACTGTGCAAGGAAAGGCAACCTGTTATTTTTATTGTCTTCTATTGCATGGAGTTTCTTATCACTTTCTAAGTTATAGCATGCAGTGCCATGTTTTCATTATTTCATGGATTAATCCACAGAACAGAAAATTTATAAATTGGCAGAAATGGTTCCAGTGAAAGCAGTGAATCTGCCTGAGGCAACTACACATCAGTAATAAACTATGTTGGGATGGTACCACAGCCTGTCTGTGGTTCTGCAGTTCCTTTGGCCAGTGCCACCAAACAGAATACACTGTGACCCAGCCTCTCACATCCTAATACATCAATCATCTAAGTGCCAGAAGAGGAGAGGGGGTATCTGGTTCACAGTTTGTAATCATCTTCACCATCATTGGATCTTTTCTGATACCTATTCCTCATTAGCCAGACTCCAGCTTTCAGACACCTTTTATATCAGTCCCTTTGTATGGCCAGCAGGGACAATAGAGTAGTAGTTCCCTCCCGTGTTTGTTCTATCTGGAAAAGTACACACACATTATTAGTGTATTAATATTAGTGTATTAATATTAGTGTATTATTAGTGTATTAGTATATTGTAGATTTTTTTTGCCATGTAAGAAAATATTAACTAAAGCTGCAGAGTACTGAAACTGTCTGAACCCACTTACATCTGTTTCACATTAGTTTAATTTCACTTTAGTTCATTTACTCCTGAATCATACTCATGAGAGAATTACAATCTGGCTCTCAGTTTTTCCATTATGTCCCTGAAGAATCCTCATAAGATCAAAGGCTGATATCTGACAAAAATACCAAGCCTGATTAATAAAAACGAGACACCAAGTTTATTTTATAGCAGTACTATTCTCTTCCCTCATGTCATTTTTCTCAGATTTCTTACTTGATAGATACATGAAACTCTACCTTAGCCAGCTGATAACTTTCCTCCATATTAAACAGGAAATTTCGGAGTTAGCTATCGGAGATACCTACGTTTCTTTGCCATCCACAGAAGTGGAAGAGCCACGAAATGAAGGGTGGAGGCAGTGGACAGGAGCCAGCCCAGGCAGCTTTCAGGACCCTGGACAGGGACACCTCTGCCACCCCGGCCGTCTGTCACCCATCGGCCCCACGGCCCGGGAGCTGGGAGCGCCCGGGGCTGGCTGGGGAGGGGAAGCAGGGCTGTGACCCCGCTGGGCATGAGCGCCCATGCCCCGTGTGAGAGCCCGGCCTGACCAGGCAATGCAGTGCCAGTGCGGTGACAATCTCACTTTGTGAAAGAACGCAGCAGCAGGAACAGAGGAAGAGTAGCACACAGAATACCCAGAAAGGGAAAATGAGAGGCAGCGGATGAAGGGCGATCAATATCAAGAGCATAGTGACACAAGTATGGACAACCATGTTAGTGATGAGGTCAGAAGGGAACAGGAAAACTCCAACACTTGAAATACAAATGAAAGATTGAAGAATACACGGCTTTGACATGAGAAGGGTAAGGATAAATGGGTGGGACAGACTTCCTAGCTTGAATACAGAATGAGGGATAAATGAGTGGAAGGGATAAATGAGTGGAAGAAATATATTAAACCACACCTTAACATGCAAGGTGCAAAACCACACTGTTTGAGTAGAAAGGAAAGGAAAGTAGAGCCAAAACCCCCATAGTGTTATGTATATGCTTGTTGCTTGAATGTGCCTTTGTTTAAAGCCTCCAGATATAAGAAATAAACCTACAAAGCTTTGCACTTAGAAGACTCGGAGATCTTGGGCAAGAGTTCAGATTATTTTCTGTGTTGCTGCCTAGCCTGCATATTTTCCTGTTATTCAGCAGGACCAGTAGAACTAATGCAGCTACATGGAAGAATGATTATCCTGTGCTCTGACCTTACCTCCCACAGACATGACAGCGGCCTCAGCAGCCAGTGGGGCAGGGTCAGGGGCCACACACACCAAAGACATTAATGCTGGTCTCAGAAGCATTGTCTTACCACCCAATTTGACTGAAAACTTCCACATTTCTTAGAATCAAGTGATCTACTAACAGCAGCTGCTCCTTTCAGTGTTTTGCAGTGCAGTGCATCGTATCAGCAGCCTATTAAATGTGGGGATTAATGCAGCTATAGAACAGTTAAAGTATGGAGGAACAGTCTGCACAAACGCCATTCACTGTGACCAGTCCTCCAACAGCTTTCAGTCATGCCTATTTCTTTTCTACTCTGAAGAGCAAGGAAAGAAAGAAGCTATACTGAACATTTGAAGGGATGACTACAACTCTTGCATTAATCATCGTCACTTTTACAGTACTCAGAAGAGCTTTACTACTTTCTAAATTCGGTAACATATTTCTCACATGGCTCGAGTAGTAAGAGGCAGTTCCCAAAATGTGAAAGCAATGGAATTTAGATTGGAGCTGTGGAATAAGGAATGGGATGAGGTTTTCCGTTGAGTTTCACTCTCAGCACTGTCCCACATTTTCCCTCAACCTTGTAGCCCAGGACATAAATTTTTTCAGCCAGGTATAGAACTTTTTCAATCAATAGTTTAGCCATTGTTTGGAAGCTTAACATTGGGAATGTCCTGTGTCCCTTTATCTGCACACCATTGCCACCTTCAATGAAGGAACTCTCAGGGGAAAATTACTTTGTAACAGGATGATATTTCAAGCAAAATCAAATCAATAAATTATTATTCTGTTGTAGGAAGATTGAGGGCTGTGTTCTGAGTGTAAGTTAGAAATCATTAATATTAATAGTAGGAATAGTGTGTCAGGCAGTATAACAGTATAACAATCATGAAAACAGCTCATTACTGTCTTAAAATACTTACAAGGAAAAAGCTATTTATGCATTTCGGAAGACAAGCAGCCTAACAGTAGGTGCATCCCAATTTGAGTTTCTACACAAATTGTACATACATATGCATCTAGAGTCACAAAAAAACCCCAAACCCAAACAAACAAACAAAAGCCCCCAATGAAAACCCATGAGGGGAATCTAGTTGATCTGGTAAAAAGAGAGCACTGAAAAGATTAGACTCATCCTAATGCATAATGTCACCCTCTAGAACCATTTCATTAACTGTTTCATAGTATTTTATGGGAGAAGGTGTAGTGGAATTACAACAGTTTAGATGCAACATGGCAAGAGAACGCAGTGTTATTCACACATGGCATATTCTCAGCAAAGTGAGAACCTCACTGTGAATTAACCCATAGGCAGTGACTTCTCACAGTTAGCAGATCTGCTACAGCCTACAGACCAAGAGATGACATGCATTTTATTCAGCTACCCATCAAAAGAAATATGTCACCGTATATAATTATAATAAGGTTCTGGACCATTTGTAGTCGGGTAATATAAAGGCAAAAAAGAGTTTATGTGATTTGGGAACTATAATATATCTTTGAAGATAATAAGTTGAAGAATGGAAAAATGTAATGTTTTAACTTCCTAAGCTAACAGTTGCAGGTTGTCTTCAGGCAGCCTCCTTCATACATTTACATTTTGAATGAACACTTCCTTTAAGGCTCTTATAGAATAATTCAGGAATGCATCCCTACAGCTCTAAAACAGCTGCAGTTACTTCTGTATGTAAGGCATAGAAAAGCCTTGAGATCTTCTGTTTAAAAGGAACAATATAAACCATTATGTATTTTTACATCTTTACATTGTATTTGTCTATAAAGATCCCACTTAGTAATTCTAATCTGCCTTTTATTATATAAAATAATGTGATGCAGGCAACATCTAGATCCCAGACACTTAACATTATCGAACCATTGGATCAAAATTGCTTGTATTACAAAAGGCATGTACAACTCTCAGAGCAGTCTGAGTGCACTCTGGATATTTTTTTTCCTTCTTTTTTCATTATCTCAAAGAAATAGTTTCACAAGTTCCCAAAGGTATTTAGGCAAGCAACTCTGAGTCAATGACAGGCAGGCACCTAAATATCTTGCAGATCTCTTAAGCACACATCACCTAATCCATCATGATAATGGAATTAAAGAAGGAAAGAATTTAGCACAGCACTACTGGCCAGCATTTTGAGTAAAGATGATGGAATGAAGGCTCTGCCACCATCATAATTCTCTATCTGCACAAAGTTATAACAGTGGACTCCATTGTCAATGAGTTCAGAAGTAGGGCACAGGTGTACATTTATGGCACAAGTTTTCTGAATGCTGAGCTGGAACTCAGAGCAGCTGTGGTTACAAAACTGTTTGCATAAACTGGACTCAACTAACATTAGATGTTGCTAAATATATAAGAAGTCATGGCAGTTTGCTATTATAGGTCCTTGCTAGATAAATCAATAATTTGCCTTTGCCAGTGCCTGTACATGATATTTCAAAGAGAAAAATAATGCAACTAATTTTATTTTCTTTAGCATCTTCCAGCTCAGTATCTGAAAACACTCCACTAGCTAAAGTGAATCATGAAAATCCTTTAGAATAAATATTATTATAGCCATTTACAGATTATTTAATTGCTATATAGAATGGTCTAGCACATCATCTAATTTCATGAGAATTCTGAATACAGTGAAAAGTGAAAATGAGGTTTTACAAAACCCAACCACTTAATCAGAAAAAAAAAGGGTAATTTTGTGACCTAAGAACCCAGACTGGTATACTGAAAAATACTGTTGTTAAAGAAATAGTATAAGAATCAAGACATACACATAACTGTAATTATAATTTTGCTTGATAATAGTATACCTGTTACTCCAGCAGTTTATTCAATATCAAATCTTTGCATAAGACCATTCTCTCCCTCAATTACCACAAACCTCTATAAATTACACGATGGCAATTTCATATTACTTTCTGGCAGTATAGCATTATCTTTTAATTATAATAAATATCTCATTCTTGATTTTTAACAGCCTAAAAAGAATAAATCACAAAGACTGTCAAATTTTTCATTTCAGTGGGTTTATTCTTTGTTTATGCAATGAACACAAACCAGATTTTGAGATACAGGGACTAAGACTTTGTGCATGAATATTCCCTAAGATTGTAGCTCTTTGTCATGAAGTTTTCCAAAATGAGTCATATTTCAGTTTTGGCTTTAGGGATGATGTCATTAAAGCAAACACATAGTGGTAGGAGGAAATCCAGCTGTTGCAACCATTGGATACATAACAGTCTGACAGCTGATACCATCTTTAGAGCTGGAGAGGCTGCCATGGGAACTGACAACAGCAAACCAATATAGATATACATTTTATGAGAAATGATTTTCAAATCTGCTGCTGCAGTCATAACACAGCAAACATGAGTTAGTTACCAGTAATGTATTTCTCAAAATCTTCTGGAATTCAACAGAAATGGCCAGTGAAATCTTCAAATGAGATTTACCAGTGCTGCCCACCCCCCCCCAAAAAAACTTACTTTATTTTCAGTAAATTAAACATTTTTTATTGGCTTAAAGTCTTAAAAGGATCCTTGCAATCACCTTCATTTAATTTTGATCATGCGTGCTTTGTTTTATATGTTATCTTCCTTCTCAGACATTTTATTCCACCTCAGAAATTGCTAATGTCACTAAGACCAAGAACAACTAAGGCTAGTTAAAACTTGCATTAAGCTTTAATCAGTCAAGAAAAGTGTGACTTAAATTTCTATTCCTTAAACCCCTTTACTTATGAGATGTGATTAGAACACTTTGTTAAGAATGAAATTACTATACCTCCAGTAAACTGAACAGAAATTCTTTTCCCATAACTTCCACTGAGATGGAAAGAACCTCCTAATATTTTCTAATCCATAGTATTAATGCATAATTCACTGGGTACTTACTGAAGAGTGTGTTGCCTTATGGTTGTCAGGTGTCCTGGCCCTTCACAGATGAAGGTCCTTATCTATCAGACATAGCAAGATTATGAAGTCTCATTACACAATGAAGATTCTCCAGAAATCCTCCCATAGTGAGCAAACTGAAAAAAGAAAACTTGGGAGTGAAACATGGCTTTCCCAAACAAAGCAATCAAGCTCAAGGGATACTGAATAGCTGAAAAACTGTGAAAGTATAGTTTAGAAAGGAGGAAAATTAGCCAGGTAGGGACAGGCCTGTTGGTTTGGCCTCAGTACTCTTAAAGGAGATGTTTTAAAGAAAGGAAAAACAAAGGACTTGTAGAAGTAATCAGTAAATGCAATAAAACCTAATAGGCTTATTAATCAAATAGAACCTGAGGGGTTTTCAGATGCACTTAGCTAAAACAGAGACAAAACATGTTTTCCTGATAGGTAAACTACAAGGATTGAAATTATTAGTGATGATCCTGGAAAATCAAAATTGAAAAACTTTTTATACTTTCATAGTGCATTCTATAAAATAGCTAGTTGTGCAAATGTATGGGGTCTGGGAATGACAGAAACTGAAAGGTATTGCCAATATCTATCATAATATGAAGAGTATTTTCTAATGCTGCAGATTTGTGTGGTACAGATTAGAACACAATTGGTATTGGCAGCACCAAGTGCAGAGGCATGCCTTGGAAGAGAAAGAAGAATTGTCATTATGAAAAGCAGATGACACAGGAAGAATGAGACATAGGAATACTGAATGAACATGGAAAGTCTTAGAAAATAAAATTCATATCAACCAGGCAGAAATTTCTAGCATGGATCGTACTAGAACATATGAAGGAAAACATGAACTGGGGGGAATGGGAATCCTAACTTCTGAAAAGTGAACAGAAGAGCATGAGACTAATTCCACCTGAGACTAATACACAACATTAACTGATCATGAATGTAAAGGTTTTGTATTCCTCCATGGAACTGAATTTTTGAGCAAACTTTTAAAGAGGGCTGCAAGAAGAAATACATGAAACTTTTAAGACAGAGATTAAACAACTTATGAAAGAGATTTATATGATGATGTTGTCTTTCATTAAATAAACCATTATAACACATAAGATTTCCCATCCTAATCATATTTTTCTTTCTTTCTACATTACATGACTGATTTGCTTACTCAGAGTAAATTCAACTTCTTCTAGTCTTGTATGGAATTGCTAGATTCCATTACAGATATTCATTTTTAATATTAAAAATCACAGGCCCTACAGGCTTCTGTCACATTATCTTAGGGATAAATATTATTCTACATTTAGGTCTCATCCATATAATGTAATCTGCAATCCTGATATTTCTTATTCAAAGGATAGATGTAATATTTGCTCCTATTGATCATAAACACAGTGCAAAAATCTCATCTCAAAAATGCAGATAAACGCATTAACTCTAAATGCCTCCATTTTTACTACCAACTATGACTTAAGGTGATTCAGAATGCAACCTACCAAGACACCCAAATTGCTGTACACAAGGTCACATGTGTCACTGACAAAGCTATAAATAGATCCTGAGCATCCTGGCACTCAGGCCTGAGAAACATCCATCAAACTGAAGCTCCTTTCTTTTCTGATACATGTGACATGTTAATGGACAGAGGGGGCAAAAAAGGGTTTATGTCAAATTTTAAACCAGTAAATTTCAGGTTCTGAGTAAATTGGAACATTGGATATTCCTGAAGTTTTATGATGTCAGTAAAAACATGGAAGTTTAGTGTGTAGTAGATGTTTTCCTTGGAACATAACTTTTAGATGAAAGGAAGTCCAAAAGAATATAATAGAGAGTACTTACAGTAATTCTTCCAAAGATTTCTTCCTAAGTATTAATGAAACGATTCCACAGAAAAATTACTCTTGACAGATTTCATTGCAATAGTTAAACTCCACACCCTCCATTTTGATTCTGGCCATTTTCTTGCCTATTGCTTTTTTTCACACATACTTAGAAGTGGTCAATGTAACCAAAATTGCTATTACTTATGAAACTTGGCATGCCAGCTATTTTCTCAGCCTGTTTTCTTCATCTTCCAGTTTGTATAAATACACAGGTTTTTATGAAGGTAATGTATAAACATTATAGTACCTTTTTAAGGATAAATAATACCCCCAAACTCTTCTGAGTAGGAATTTAAGCCCATTTCTAGTAAAACTGTATTTCACATTCATGCAGGTATTGAAAATGTATCAAAGTGCTTTGGAAAATCATAGTACCTCTGTATCACCTTTTGTAGGCAATTCTAAAGGTATCCTCAAGAATTTCTGTTCTTGACCTTGAAAAAACTGGAAGAACTCTCTTTAGCACAGAGGATTCCATTTGTTCAAACATGTGCATGGATTAATAAGCCTGAGCATGCTGTAATAGCTGTGTAGAAAGTGGACGGGCCACCAAAAATGCCACACTGAGTCTTCTGTCTGTCTGAAATGGGCTGGGTAAACATAGATGAAGCAGGAATAGCTTCACTGAATTTACTGGAGTTCTATCATTTATATATGTCTAATCTGAGTCACAAGTTTCTGATCTTCACTGAAATGTTAAAAAAATCATCCTATTTCTCATTAATTAGTATGAGTAATCATTTCTATGTATCACAGTAGGTAAATCATTTAGAAAATAAAGAATTTCTTATGGTCTAGACAACAGAGTTATGACATTTACATGGGGTTTTTTTCCCTTCAAAATTTCTATTTCATTAATTATTCTAGTCTACATTCTTTAATATCTAATAATTCAATTAAAGCAATGAGAAAAAAACAGCCCTCAACAGTCAGCCCTACTAAAGGACAGTTTTTCACCTACAAGCCTTCTGTCTGCAAACTTGCATAGGAACAGTAGATAAACAGAAAATGACACAATATAAGGAGAAATATAAGCAGATCTTGAGTCACCCCAGCTACTAGATATTACATTACAGCTGAGAATAACATCTCACACAATTTATACAGGGTTCTTCCTTGACACATCTAAAAATAGTCTTGCATCACAGGATACATGCATTATAAAACTCCGTATAGATCTAAAGAGAAAGAATAGTTGTATAGTGTACATCTACACAGCAGCTTCCTGAAGAGAATTTGTAGTAGCTATTCTATATATGCTGCAAGGGAGACTTTTCTTCTAAGCTGATAAATTTTATGGAAGTTTCATACTGTGTTCATAGAAACTTTCTGTCATTATATATTCCTATAGTTGCCCTCATCTTCCTTATCACATTCCCTCTTATTTTAGCTTAGCTCCCTTATTGCATTCTAAATTATAAGGTATTAAAAACTACCGTTTTTAAGATATGGATCATCTCCTCTGAAGTTTTTCTGCATCATCTTTCCCACTGGAGCCCTAGCTTTACAACAATCTATGACTACTGCTGCCATACAGACAATAACAAAACAACTAAATGCATCACCATGAAGAAAGCGAAGGAGTCGGCAGCCCTGCCAAAACACATAATTTAGAAAGCTGCAATGATATTTCAAGACCGTACATGATTTTAAATAACCTGAAGAACCATATGACCAAAGAACATGGAGCAAACACAAGGCAGAAAAGAACCTACCATCCCTCCTAGGAAAGTAATCCTTTAAAAAAATCCAAAGCAAATCAAAACAAGCAAACAATATATTTCGGTAGCTACTAAGTTCTTTTTTTCCCTCACACCAGCTGTCTGAGAGCTGCTTCAGTTGTTTCAACACAAGAATTTCCTAAGTAGGTAGCAAAAGAAAACTGCTCAGCCAGCCTGTTTAAATGCATTTAGAAGGTACCATGTCCTCTAATCTTTCAGGTAAATGCTTTTATTTCCAGATAGTTGTAGAGGGACAGACTGTGAGGTTGATGGCCCAAATGCGCCAGGTGGGACTTGCTGCAACTCAGTGACAGCCCACTGAGAGCTGCAATGAGGGATTTGGAACACTGACTCACAGAGCCACAGGCAGGTAACAATCTGCACTGAGACAGGGCACTTATGCCAAATAAATACTCAAGTAAACCCAGGAGATTCATTTCCATGATCAAGTACATATTGTGATGAATTGAGGACTTTTCTAGAATACTTGGTGAATGGGGTGGGCAGATCAGGTTGTTGGGCTTTTTCCTGCCTGTATATGTATGCTCACTTGACTGCTGTAAGGAAAAGCAAGCATGAAAGAAAATCAATGGCTTGAAAGAGGAAAAGACTCTCCAAAGAACTTCAGATCTTCATTTTCCAGGGTACACACAACTATTTTTCCAGGAAAGCCAAATCCTCCAAAAGCAAAGTTCTGACATTATGAACAGATTTCTGTCCCAAGTGAGCAGGTAACCGTTTGAGGTCCTGCCAGACACACCGTCTGTTTCAGAGGAATGTCTGGGCTAAGCACGCTAAAGAAAGCAGACATTTTATGGGTTATTTCCTTTCTTTTCAGAAATATTTCTCTCTGTGTTGGTTTGTTTTGCTGAATACTATGAACTGTACATTTTCACAGCACTTAGGTGTCTACATTGCATGATATAGAGGGCAGAGGTAGTAGACAAGAAGGCAATTGTTCCCAAAGTCCATGCCAGGGAGGGGACAGACGCCCACCTACACCTGCAAATGTGGCTCTCATATTCCTGCTGCTTTCCTTCCTTCCCAGTGAAGGCACATTTTAAAACCATTTTCTGTTATAATGTGTTTTAAGGAAAAGAGAAAAATGCCTGCTGAAAAGGATAGACAGCAACAGTGACTGTCATGTTTTCTCTTTTTAAACTGGGAAAGGAAAAATCTTACGGGTTTTGACATGCTATTGCTTCTTCAACAATGGTAAGATCTCTGCAGTGATCTGTGTAGCTTATTTCTGTACTTGTTTGCATGGATCAAAGTCCAGGACTGATTCAATTTTTATTAAGGCTTTTTTTTTTTTTAGTTTAATGCATGTTATGGGACTTAATGTGCACACCATTATACATCTGGGTTACTTTTTAATTACACTCAAAATATACATACTCTTACAGACCAAAGGGGGGCAAACGCCACCAAAGGCCTAAGGTCCATAAATGAGACCAATTAGAAATACATAAAGCTTTGATATGTGTTGTTATTGGTGGTCAAAAATTTCAGAGACAGGACATCTCTATGATGCTGTGACTGCTGACTGAGGAGGAACAAATGGAAATCTCTACATTCCCTGAGCGTTGCCTAGAAACCAGGGGGATATTTCTAAAAATGCTTACATTTGTGTGTTTTAATTATCTACATGGTGGAAAAAAAGCATAGGAACAATAAAGAAGAGACTATGAGAAATCTGCCATATGGGTTTGTACAGAATAGCCTAACACGGTATGTTGAGTACTACAAACTGAGTATTTGGGAACACGATATTCAGAATTCAGATAAAGAAACAAAAAAAACCCAAAAAGTCTTTAAAATGTATAGAAAGGTAACTATGAGCAGCATTTTCTTTTCTTTTTTTTTTTTTTTTAAGGAAAAAGCAAAGAGAGACAAGCGTTTTCTGGCACATGATCTCTGTAGTAGAGAGTACTACGGCCAACCACATAGAGGTCAGAATCTTGTACACTTATTTTCATTCTCTCCAGTATCTTCACGTATCTGAAATGGAAACTGTTCAAAGACTATCTCTGCCTCTAAAATCTAATGATTTGACAATCTGAATTGTTTCAAAGTATAAACCAGAATCCTTGAAGTATAAGCATGATGGTAACTAATTTACTGAAGCTCTTTCCCCAAATCGCTAATTTCACACACAATCTGCTTCAGAGAAAAAACAACAAAAACAAATAAACAAAATAAACCAAAACAAAACAAAGCAAAACTAAATAAATTTTTAATAACAAACAGAAGGAGAAAGAAAACAAAACAAAAAAACCCCACACCCAAACTCTTGGACTGAGGTTCTTTTCTTTTGTACATTTTTCCTGGCAGATACTTTCCAAGACCTCAGATCCAAGAGACATAAGAGAAAATGACAAAATGCTATCAAATTACTTTGCTTTGACGAGAAGGTAAGGTGTTTGTGACCTTATGGTTGACAGTAGTTGAAATGCCACAGAAACTGATGCTTTTATAGAAAAAGCAGTCAGAAAGACAGAGGACCACCAGAGGATGAAGGAACGCTAAGTTTCCAAGGCATATATTCCCTCCCCTGACCTCTCCCAGACAAATTTGACGCCAGCTACATTTAAGGATGATTTTACAGAAAACAGAATTAGAGTGCCAAAATCATCACTACAACGTGAAGCACAGAAACTAAGGCCACATCCAAGGAGTACTTCATATAGCTAATGGGTATACCTAAAATTAAAAGCTACCTATATAGCTAATGGGTGTATCATAACATCCAATAGTCAGAATACTACTGAAAAGCTTTTTGAAGTATTTGGTAGAGGCTATACAAAGTACTGGGGTAGATAAACTTCTGGCTCCATCCAGCATGTATGTTTGTGTGACCAAGTGGGAGCATTGACTGAGGGCAGAAATAAGGAAGAAAAGTTGTTTTCAAGTAACATCCCCTTGATTTTGCTATGATTTTGAACTACATTCAAATTAATTTTCCTAGCAAGTAAGGAAGTGTAGCAAATCACATCAATCACTGTATTTAGCCTGTAATTAATACTCATTCCTAGATAGTGAAGGGGAATGTCCCTCCCTCTGGGACATGTCCCCGTTTTTGACGTGTCCAGCTCTGGAGGGGACTGCAGTACCCCTGGCCGGTCAATGAGAAAAATCTTCACACAGAAAGTACAAAAGCCCTGAGATGTCACATTAGCGAAAACAGCAACCCGTCAGACCAAATCTAAGTACCACCCTATTGCTTCTTCAGAAAGTTCAAATCCAGCACATCAGCATGCATACATTAATCAGTGATGGGATCAAAGGCTGCTTTTCAAAAGTTTATTTTGTGGTTAATCTAAGGTGCTGTTCATTTTCAAAGACATTGAGAAATAATTTCTTCAGTGCAACGCACTGGGAACGCTCCAGGCTCTCACTTTGTCACTCGTTCCCTGAAATATGAGCAATTTGCCATAAATTTCTCCTGGGCATTCATTATTCTTCAACTTCCCGTCAAGTTACAAGAAAAATGCGTAGGTAATGAGGGCCCGTTCACCAACGGGCAGAAAACCTTCCCGCAGGTGTCATGCCCCGCCGTGAGGGACGCTACGGGTCCGAGGCCCTGCGGTCCCTCCCCCGCGCCGGCCCGAGCCGGGCTGCGGGGGCGGGCATCGCCCGGGG
>VZTZ01027786.1:566069-646440 GCA_013400955.1 Drymodes brunneopygia | reverse complement strand
TATATATATATATAAACACATATTAGTCTTATATATATATGTGAGCATATATATACATATAAAACATATATTTGCATTGTCTTCTTGCAGCAATGCTGTGTTGATCCTGGGAATCTTGCCTGAGCCCTGAGTGAGCCAATGGACATTGTAATACAACTGTCAAAATTCATGCAGATGCTGGCTTGGTCTCAGGCAGCACAGAGAGGTGCCCACCACTGTCCTTCTGGAATGATGTTTGCTGATGGATGCTGACTCTTGTCTGGGAGACTCAGTTGTTCCATGGTCCCAGATATAAAGCTGATGCTTACACCATTCTTCTCTCTAAAGAAATGATCATTAACAATACTTAAGATTCATAGAGCTCTATTGTCAACGTTGATAGGTCTAGAGGCAATTTTCATTTCCTATTAATGTCAGGCATAAACCTGATGAGTTCATTAACTGGATTTATGCAGTTTGTTGGTGATGACTAGAAAAATATTAAAGCTTTAGTTAACACCTTTTTTCATGGGTACAGAACAGGCTGAGCTTTTGATTTGTTTATTTGAACTTCAAGTCACTGTCTATATATACATATACTTATGTGTTTATATATAAAGTTTGCCTCTGTGTGGATTATGTGCTCTTAATGAGTATTAACAACATTAATCTCTTTATATTTTGATTGAATTTGACTGTGAAAGGCAAAGAAGGTCTTGTTCCAAGTTTTGACAGTAGATTTCTGATGCTTGTTAGAAGAACCATCAGAAGATTCATATCCCAGTTCTAGTACCTCAAGTTATGCAAAAGCACTAAAAATCAAATGTCACACTTAGGGCAGAAGGATTCCCAGCAATACAGGCTGGTTATGGAACTGCAGGCAATGAAGCTGCTTTGAACAACGAGAGTCCAGTCCTGCAGAGTGCCCTGGCAGCTAGGGGCGTGCTGGCCAGCCCCAGCCAGCACACAGCCTGCATGTCCAGCAAAGGATTCTTTCTCCTTTACAAAGCACTGTGCCCACTTTGGGGCACCTAGATGGATTTTTTTTTACCTTTAGAGAGAAAAACAGTGGAGAATTTAATTCCAGTCTTCTGCTGCTGGAAGGGACATCACAGAGAATACCAAGCCATACTTCCCTCAGAGGGACACAGCAAAAGGGCAAGAAGCAGTACTTAAAACCTACAATGTTCAGAGATCCAACTGGACAAAACAGGGCAGGGGGAAAGGGGAAATCCTGTTAAAGCCAGTCAAGCATTCGATCAGTGTCCAGAAAGTCATGGGATCTCCATCCTTGGAGATCTTCATAACTCAGCGGTCAAAGGCCATGGGAAACTTCATCTAGTTTTGAAATGAGCCCTACTTTGAGCAGAGGGCTGGAATATATATTTCTAGGTGTCCCTTTCAACCTCAATTTTTCTATTGTTTTGTGAATTTCCAATATTTCAGCAAACTTTTGGCATTTTTAAATCTCCCTTTTCTGGACACACAGGATAATATACATGGTTCTGGGATAAGATGTCTGGGTGATGTTAGGATTTAATTTCTCACTAGTAGTAGTGGTGTTGCCCTAGCAGCACTAAACTGGAGATCATAAGAGCAATGTCAGCCTTGGGTAGACAAGTATCCATTAAAAAAGGGTCTTGCCTTTTAGCTACAGGTTTTCTACTTCCTTCAATGCTATGTTGTCCAAGCCTGCCTTTGAACTTGTCATTTCTTACAGCAATTAACCAGATCACTGGTTGGCCTAGTTGTGGACAGCCAGTGTGGAGAGGTAAAGGATGGTAGCTTGAACTGAAATTACTAATACTCTTAGCAGGGCAAGGAGAAAATGCCCAGCAATTGAAAATAAAGGCCATTTTATTTGGCCTAATCAGAGGATTATATTAGGAGAACACTCACTTGGCATGAAAATAAACCAGCAGTTGAAGTATTTTGTCCCTGGAAAATTCCAAGCCTTCCATCTGAAACAATGCATTTTTTTCATATGTGACTTCCAGCACCATAAACATCTGGTGAATTGAGGCTTGCTCAGTATACCAGTATGGAAAGTACACAGACTATCACTGGTCTATTAAAAAAAAATAAAGAAAAGAAGCAATTAAAAAAATTATAGTGTCATTTCATTTGAAGGAACCTACAATTCATTTGAATTTGAGGGGAGGAAGAGAGGAGAAATGGTCAGTAAATTATTCCAAATCCATTTTGGAAAATGAAAGATTTTTAATGTTTTTTAATGAAAAAAAAGAAAATCCCAAAAAGATTCTGACGTTTATCGTTTTTTCCCAAAATGTTTTTTAAAACATTTTTTAAAATAATTTTTCAATCACATACTATCTGAAAATTCTCTTAAGAATACAAATCTTATGCCATTTAATAAAGCACCAGTACAGCAATTTATTGAAATAAAATGTTTATTTACCTATAGCATCTGACAACAGGATTCACTTGGGTAAAATTTCAATGTGATTTATCCCCTGAGCTTCACTAAATATTGCTGCAGCTGCATGTTTTAGGCCATTGAACAGCAAAGAAAAGAGAGACATTAATTGTATCTTTTACCATGGCCAAGACATACATTTACTAGATTACAGCAATCAAATAGCATGTATGTCCTTTAAAAAAAAGAAAAAAACAAGTCTGTCTACCAAAAAACGTTTGTGTAGGGGATTGTGCACCATATATTTCCCTTCTAAAAGACCTTGTCATCCTTTATACCGGTTGTCATACTGCCAGCTCTAAGTTTGATTAATGTGGAGGAAAAGAGAGGGGAAAGTAAGTAGCAGAAAGAAATTCTGTACCCAGGTAATGGCTTGGGAGGGGGTAGGGGGTGTTTGCCACAGATACAGTGAGTGAGGATTTCAGAAAAAGAAGAATAGTGACTCTACATGCTTGTTTATCTTCAAAATGTGTAGTTAAAGCAGCACTCATCAGACATGTCTTTTTCAATGGCTAGCTGACTCAAACCAGTGGATTTGATATAGATGTGTCTTTCGTCTTTTCTGTGGGCATTTAATTTGGTAAGGTGCTATCCCAAAATGTTTCTACCTATTTGTCTTTGCCTGCTTCTAATTCTTTCCCTTAGTCATGTCCAGATAACTCAAAAGTGGCTGGAAGCTAGAGGAAGAGTTCAAATCACTTGGAACATTGACCAGTGTTCAACATCTTCAAATACACAGGCATTGTATATTCTAAAAACCTTCTGGCTTTGCCCCAGCGCAGTCCTAGCTTTCATCATTTTCTAGGCCTTTTCCCTGATATTGTTTATATGTCACTTGCTATAGCAAAGCAGTGTGACTTATTATCTTTCCTTCTTTCTTTCTTTCCTTTCACTTCAAGAGATGATCATGAGAAAATAATTTTTAAAAAAAAAAAAATAGTTGTCTTCTTCTTTCTGTCTGTGACATGGTATTTGTGTTTAAAGAAAACAGTTTCTGGATCCTTGTTTTGGCCACAGATGGTTAAACCTTTACCAAAGAAGGAGTGGCTTGACTGATGGGACTTTGTATATCTGCATCATGCAATGCAGTCTTCTAGAGAGATGGAGTTAGGGAGATGAACACTTTTGGCAACATGCTTTCTAGAAATTACAACAGCAGTGGGACTTTTCTGCATGTTCTTGTAAGGTTATAAAATACTACGTTTGTAAGCTTGATCCTGGTGTCATTTATGGCACTGCACCACTGGTGACAATCTGAGGAAAAAAAACAGATGTGCACTGGCACCAGTAAGAGAATCAGTTCTGTCCATGAAGCTCTTGCCATTGTGTACCTTAAAACTTTCTCAGTTGTCTTCAGAAACTCCCTCTCCCTCTGTAATGCAATGAGACACTCATCTGGGCTGGAAACTGAGCAGGACAGGTGGTATTCAACTCTCCTGACTTTCTGCAGTCTAATAGATGGCAAGTCATTGAGATTTTCTCTGTGATGAAGAGCTCCAAACTAGATTGAAAGAGGGAAAGGGATACAACCAGGCCTGCTAATGACAAGCCTGGGGGTGGCACACCAATATGGTCTGCAGGTGAGGTCATTCAGTCCACCATATGGAGGTAGGGAATGGAGACCCATGCAGCAGCGAAGACAAAAGGGTTATCAATGTGCTGGAAATCACAGAAGTGTCTTAGAATCACCACATGGAAATTAGGGCTTCTCCTGTCTAAAAGGTGGTGGGATCAACAAGCCCAGCTGAAGAGCATCTACACCAGTACACACACACAGCCAACGAACAGGAAGAAGTGGAAGTCATGGTGCAATAGGAAAATTATGGCATGGCTGCCACCACAGACACATGATGTGACAAATCACAGAACTGGACATTGCAGTGGATATCTATAAACTCTTCAGAAAGATTCAGCAAGGAAGGAGAGTATGGAGAGTTTTGATTGTCTGGAACTAAATAATGGTGATGATAGGGATGAGTGTTTATGGGTGAGAATCAGGGGGAAGGCCAGTAAGGCAGATATCCAGGTGGGAGTCTGTTATGTACCATCCAACCACAGTGAAGAGGCAGATGAAAAAATCTACATGCAAGTGGGAAGTTTCACAGTCATTAGTCCCCATTCTCATGGGGGACTTCAACTTACCAGATGTCTGCTGAAAATACAATATAGTGGAGAGTCTGGGAGTTTCCTGGAACATATGGAAGACAACTTCCTTACACAGCAGCTGAGTGAGCCAAGTAAATAAGGCAAACCACTGGATCTGTAGTTTGTGAAGAGAGAAGGGCTGGTGGGTCAGGAGCCGTCTTGGACACAGAGATCATGAAATGATAGAGTTTTCAGTTCTCAGGGAAATCAGGAGGGGTGTCAGCAGAGTTGCCATCCTGGGCTTCCAGAAGGCAGACTGACTTGTTTAGGAGCATGGTTGATGGACTCTCTTGGGAGGCAGTCCTGAGGAGCAGAGGAATTCAGGAGGTGGGGTATCCTTCAAGAGGCAAATCTTAAAGGCACAGGAGCAAGCCATCCCCATGTACCCAAAGACAAGTCTGCATGGAGGAAGACTGTCCTGGCTGAACAGAGCTGTGACTGGAACTCAAGGAAGGAAAAAACATAATGTGGCATGTACAGGATAACCAGAGGATCAGGTCCAGTGAGCAACACTACAAGGTTGGGTAAGACTCACTGGAAATCATCCCAACAGAAAAGGACCTGGGAGTGTTGGTTGGCAGCTGGATCAACATGAGCTGTCAGTTGTATCAGCAATACCGTGGCCAGCAGGACCGTGGCAATGACAGTCCCTCTATACCCAGCACTGGTGAGGCCACACTTTGGATCCTGTGTCCAGTTCTGGGCCCCTCACTATGAGAAGGACATTGAGGTGCTGGAGTGTGTCCAGAGAAGGGCAACAGAGCTGGTGAAGGGTCTGGAGCACAAGTTACTGAGGAACAGCTGAGGGAGCTGGGGGTATTTAGCCTGGAGAAAAGGAGACCTTATCACTCTCTACACACTACCTGAAAAGGAAGTTGTAGCAAGGTGGGAGTCAGCCTCTTCTCTCAGGTAACAAGCAGTTGGAGGAAAGGAAATGGTCTCAGGTTACACATGGGAAGGTTTAGATTGGGTATTAGAAGAATTTCTTCATGGGAAGTGTTATCAAGCATCGGAATAGGCTGCTTGGGGAAGTAGTGGAGCCACTGTGCTTGGAGATATTTAAAAGACATGTAGATGTGGCATTTAGGGACATGGTTTAGTGATGGACTTGGCAGTGTTGGGTTAGTGGTTGGACTTGATGATCTGAATGATTCTGTGAAAATCATGGAGTGCTTTCCATACAAGGAACTATTTAATAGCTTAGAATTCTTCAGCCTGGAAAATAGGACAGCTGGTTCAGGCTGAGACAGCTGAATAATGTGAATAATGTGAGAGTAAACATCTATAAAATTGCAGACTGGATATGTGTGGTTGATTGCTCAATATCTTCCAACACATGACCTAGGGGTGATTAAATAACAACACCAATGAAACCACTGCTAAGAGGTAAAATTAGTTTCAGTTCTCAGAAAGGAAATAGAGGCACAAGAAGATGAAATGATGAACCCCAGTTTGTTTTGGGACAGACTCTACCTTCCTGACAAAGCTTAGTGCTTTGATGTCTAGATTAGGTATCCTCTTGTGAAGAGCTTTACAAGTCTGTAAGAAGCTCTACAAAAAAGGCTTGACTAAAAAGCATATACATAGCTTCTCAGAGAGTGCAGGGAAGCATAGAATTCTCAGTGCAGATACACAGATTTATACCGACCAAAGAGCTAGTTTACAAAATCTGTCAAGGACACTGTGGTACAAAGATATCATTCTAAATTGTAATTGTTTTCTATGTTAATTTGTAATAAGTGATCTATAACTGGGCTGAGACGGCAATATCTCTGATTTTGTGAGCTAATCTCCAATCTGTAAAACATGCTCTGTTTGGATTATCTACAGGGTGCACATTTCTCAGTGAATTTGTTTTCTTTGAGTAATGGGAATACGTTCAAGGAAAATTAATTTGCAAACAGATACAGCTGCTGCTGGATGAACGGGTTCTCTCTTTGCACTTGAGGTGTAGTGTTGTTGGTATCTCGGCTGCTGGCATGCGCAGGAATCTTTGGATTGCTTGCCAGAAATTTTCCTATAATATTCTCAGGAAACTTATGTGTCAGCTTTGTAGTCTGAGAAGTAGATACAAACCCCCTGCCTGCTACCTCAGAGCTTAACTAGTTTGAGTTAGAGGAGGGGGAAGAGATATCACACAGGTAGCATATTTCTTTTAATGCACCTGCAGACTGTAGCTTGTATGTGACTGCCAGCAATGATTTGTCCTCATCACCATTTTTTCATTTCAAGTCTTTCCATGGTCCCGCTGTGGAAATGCAGCACAGAGCTGGTTATGACCCAACTGATTTTATTTCACAGCATTGGCTCTGGTATGATTCGTTTCATGTTTATACTCTAGGCAAACTGGAAACTGTGCATCTCTCAGATACTGAGGTTGAACACAAATAATGACCAGACATTTTGCTGCCTGAAGGGAGAAGTAAAAAGCCACCTCATCATCCCATTGAATCACATAGCTGTGATTTGTCTACAACAACAAAATAAAAATCAGAAGTGAAACATAAAGGAAGGAAAAGGGATAGCTCATTACAATTGTAGAAGGCAGGGAAGTAATACAAAGAATTGAGTTTAAAAATACATTTGAAAAATGAATGATTGTATACATTTATGAGTAGAAAAGTGAATCTTTGAAAACATGACTTCCTGAAGATCCTGTATCTTTTTCTTTTAAGCTATAGCTGTTTTTTTACCAACTTTCTTGTTCATAGTGGTACTGACGGAGGGAAAGAATTGGGAAGTTCATTCCTACTTTAAGCTCTGTATTTCAAATGCAAAACAAAGATCCCTGGCTCCTGTCAGAATGTCTTGTTCTTGACTAGGGCTCAGTTTTTAATGGAGATAGGACTGAGAAATGTTTGTTTCAAAGTGAAAGCCTGATGGTAGAATTAAGAGTAGGATGCCTCTTGCTTAGGTGAAGCACCTTAAAAAATTTGTCTAGTATAAGCTGGTTACCCAAGCTCCCTCTTGTTGCTGTAGAGAGAAAGGCTTCTCCAAAAGGCATTTCTTCCCACCTTAAGATAAATGTCTCAGTTAGCAAGATGACTAATTTCCATTAAATGTCTATATCTGTCCTCTGGCAAAAACCAGAGGCTTGACAACTAGATTAAACTAAATGTGTAATCACTGGATGGCTAAGGTTAGGTGAGACGAATCCCATCATTAGCCAGAAGCACAGAGCATAACTCAATTTATAACTTCCTGAATATTTTTTTCTGTTGTGTAGACAGAAAAAAGGTTCTTACAAAAGAGTGAAGATATCTGAAATAGATAGTCCTATAATTTTTTGTTTCAGTATCTTTTGTACAAGAGAAAAATAAAGACCTTTGAGTCTATTTCTCAGCTAGGTCAGATGCTGAGCTGGTGTATACCATGAAGAAGTCCTGGGTGGTGTTCATGTTGGGAGGCACCAGAAAGAACAGTCAAGTGAGTCAGGTCCCACTGTGCTAGGGAACAAAGGTGGAGAGGCCAGCTGCAGACACTGTGGGAATCTGAAAAGACTCTTATTAAAACAAATTCTCTGATTCCAAATAGAACAAATCCTCTCTACCAGGAACTAACAGAGCCAGGATATAGCCTAAGTTAAATCTTTTGTGTTTGTGTGTGTGTGTGTATGTGTACATATATATATACATACTTATATATAGACACATACACACACACACACACATATATAAACAATTGTTTCTGTAGTTGTCTGAAGATAAAGAGCAACTATAAATCTCAACACTGAAGAAAAATTATTTTACCAAAAAGCATTTTATTCTGTTTGGTTGGATGAAATTACTTTCCTATCTAGGCTGGGGTCAATTTTTCAATTTGTATAAATCAACGTATTTCTATGAAATTAAAGTAATTGTTGGGACTTCCCCCTTCATTTTTCAAAATTCTTTGGTCTCATACCAGTGCTAAAAAAGATAAAATGACATCTCATGTCCTTGAGAGATTTAAGACCTTGCAGTTAGCTATATCTAAAGAAAGAATTTATTCCAGGGGACCCAATTACATTATCTTTATCCTTGCAATACAATTAAAGCATGTCTCCATTTCCTTGGTGTAGAAGGGACCTAAATTCTCTCTTCAGTGATGCTAAAGCCTCTTTATTCAAGGTTATAACATGGTTTGGGAATATGATTGAGGCTTTTGACACAGTAGGAATGATCATCTTTTAGCTGTATTCAGGTTGTCTTTGAAGCTGCCCATGGAACAGAGCCTGTGACCTTCATGGGAGCACAGACACTCTTTGACACACTGTTTAGTAATGTCATGGTTTAATTGCAAGGGTCACTTTGGTTGCCAACAAATTTGAAGGCCAAGGAGGACCCAGTAATGCTGTGCTGTATGTGAGGTGACAATGAGCACAGCTCCTTAAACTGAATCTACTATAAAGGTTTTGTAGTGTAAGGTGAGGGAGAAGCAGAAAGTTTGTAAATTTATATCTAATTAACTAGAAGTCAAAAAAGGAAAAAGTTGTGCAGTCTAAACTCCTCTATAGTGGAAATGGATGTGGAATAGACAGTCAGGAGAGAACTGAATTCTTCTAAGACAGGCCTATGCAATTATGTTCATTCTACAGAGTTTGAGAGGAAAAAGATTACAGATTTTGTGATGTTAAAACCTTTCATGAAGCTATACCAGTTGGGGTTTCTCTAATTGTTCAATAGGGTGAAAAACACTTTTTAAGTAAGCAGGAAATGAAGGAACACTTTGTTCTGACACTTTCTGAACAAACAGTATCATATTTATAAAGCCTTTTTTCATACTTTCCTTCAATTCCATTAGAAAACTTCCAAGTGTGTTTTAAATGGATTAATATACAAGACTGCATGTATTTTCTCTCTTCTATTTGCTGAAAAATGAATTTATGAATTTAAATTGTAAAATTTGCACTCACATGCTTAAGCAAATTATTTAAATGAAAGAAACACTATTTCAATAAAACAAAAGTGTATTTACCACAATTAATTACAGTAGACAGTAGCTACAGCTTTCACCTAAAGTACTCCTGGCCATGTTGACTAATCTGTCAGAATACATATTTAATGCTGCAGGAAGCTCCATCACTTTCTGTCT
This sequence comes from Drymodes brunneopygia, assembly GCA_013400955.1. NCBI lineage: Eukaryota > Metazoa > Chordata > Aves > Passeriformes > Petroicidae > Drymodes > Drymodes brunneopygia. The sequence goes on along the minus strand of VZTZ01027786.1, from coordinate 636,806 downwards.
CTGAAAAAGGCAGGCCCTACAGAAGAAGTTGCTTTGCTATAACACCCGTACCACAGAATATTGATTAGTTTACTTGAAACTGTGCTAGCAGATTTCTTAGGACTTTTCTAGCACAAGCAGCTGAAGATTCAGGAGAGTCAGGAGGTACTCTGTGGATTCTCTGTGTCTTTCCACCTTGGTGCTGGCTCATCTATTCATCAACATTTGTATATTACAGATACACACATAAAAATATCATTTAATTGAACAAAGAAAAAAACCGCTAATGCTCTTTAGCCCCTTCCATGCAAAGCTTAATGCAACTTTATTCTAAAGCAAGGAATAAACAAAACTAAATGTACAATGCTACATCACTAAGATCGACTTAATGATGTTTGACAACCTGCCAAAAGGCAAGGAAGAGGGACAGGACAACAGACTGTAAAAATGCACAATAGCTACTGCTGATCTGCCAAAAAATATGTTCAGCCCTTCTGGGAAAAGGTTTGGCTTAGCACAAAAGTGATGCTGTTGTGCTTTCCATGAGTTGTCTCTAGAGAGTTGGTGGGATTTACATGTGATGAAAAATAGCCTCAGATTATCCTGCCAGGGAAGGAAAAAGGGATAGAAGACTTGGCTGGAGTATTGAAAATTAATCAGGTCCCTGTAAAAATTAATCAGTCCTGCCTCTTCATCCTGTCCCCTAACATGAGGAATAAAGTACATTTTACTGAACTGCAGTACTGAAAACACAGGGGGCCAAACACAGCTGAACAGTATCTAGCTGCATATGTCAGTCACCAAATATCATGATCAGGAAAGCTTGTCACCATGGGGAAGAGTTTTAGCAGAGCAACTTCAAGAATTTTATAGTAAACATTTGTGCCAGTGCAAGCAGAATTGGTATGAACAGTAACCCAGAGTGCCAGGCTGAGCAAAGATCAGGGTCCACTGAATAGAGAAGCCCTCTAGAAGGGTCAGTCTCACCCATGTGAAGTCAGTAGCCCCTGTCTGTGCTGGTCACACCAGCCCACTGCTCTGCCTCAGCTCTCCACGTGTGCTGCACTCACTGCCAGCTGCCAAGAAAACCCACAAGGCTGCCCTGGTGGTACAGAGATCCCTCGTTTCCCACACTCAAACATGACACAGATAAGAACAGACCTGTCTCATGGCACAGCTTTACATCACAGCAGATGCACACACTCCTGCTCCCAGGAGGGAGCATGCTGGGTGGGGCTGGCTCCTGTCAGAGTGAGCACAAAATGTTTCCACAAAACATATTTTGCAGTATCACTTTCCCTGGAGAAACATACGGAGACTTTTACATGCTAACTGCTAGATCTTTAAAACAAGCAAAAGAAAACATCTCCCCCCACCCCCCAAAAAAAACCAAAACAAAACAAAAACAGCAAACAACCCCCACAATTCTAGTTATTTATTTCTTCTCTAGGACGAGACAGAAGTGGGGAGAAGGAGAAGGGGTTAACAGTTTTCTGAGATTTTTTTCCTTTGTTTTAAGGCACTGGGAACAGCAAGGGATAGAACTATTTATAGTGTGAAATAAATGTGCAGCTGTGTGTAGGAGTAACTGGTAATAGACAAGAGGCTATAAAGGGTGATGGGCTGAGGAAGGTGATAGGGGAAGAGAGCCTGACTTACTGAGTGGGCAGAGAGGTTTTGGGACTGACAGAAGCAGTGGAATAAGGAAAAGGAATTGTAGTGGAAAGGAGAGAGATGGAAAGATAATGAGAATTTGGAAGCAGGAAGGTAGTTAAACCTATTCAAGACAGCAAGAAGTAGAATGGAAAGTGAGAAAAGGAAATGAGATTAAAAAGCTCTCACTGATGCAAGTCCAGAGAGCATGTAAGAAATTAAAAGGAGAAAAATGAGGAAAACAAGATGATTACAGGTATTTCTGATACAGCTTAATAGCAAGTATAAATAATTTTGCTTATACATGTATGCATATGCATGCAGGTATGTTAAACAAAATAAAGCATTCCCTGTCTCTGAAATATTTCCTTCGTGGTTAGGGTCTCCCTTTTAGGGCCATAGAATTCGATAAGGAAAACCATATGGAACAGACACTTCATGGCTGATTCCATCCCTTTATCTCTCCCTGCTATTCAATATCTTTCATTTTGGATGATAGTTTTGGCAGATTTGCACAACCATTTGAGATTCTGGATTTTTCATGTGCGTGCCAGTGCAAACCACTCCATGCTACACGGGGATAACTGGTCCTGACAGCCTCCAGGCAGGGCTTCTTCTCTCTCCATATCCTCAGTATGTAAATTAGATCCCTGCTATATGTCCACAGATGATGTGAAATTGAGATAGATTACTTGTCAACAAACACTTCCTGCTTGGAACTGTCACCTCTTTGCAGAACACAGGGAGTTTAGAGCAAAAAAATATCAAAATTCTGGTCACCTTTCATTTTGGTTCTACCAAGAAAAAAACCAAACAGACAAGAAAATTGTACTGACAAAACCAATCCCGGTTTGCTTGATCTGTATTTATTGGGTTCTGAAAATAGATGGAGCATTCAGAGCTCTCCCATGCAGTAGCAGCAGGCAAAGTTCATTCACATCAGATCTTTCCCTCCTCTTCTCCCCTTTGGACAGTATAATGTAAAAGCCACATAAATAGAAATAAAACTTTAAAAAACTTGCAAAAATCCCCAGCAATATTTTAGCAAACTCCATATGCCTCTCAAATCTGATTTTTTTTTTTTGTAAGCAGTAAATGGATGTTTCTGAGTGCGACAACCAATTTGCAAAAGAAAATAAACAACTGTTATATCTTGGTACATAGAATATTCATAGAAGACAGTATTTTTGGCTATGTGATAGACTCTGCTTTTCAGAGTTCAAACATGAAATGCACACTATCGTTACATCAGAAATCTAGTTGGGATATCCCTGCTCCAGTAACCTTTGCATCATTAGCTGCCTTCTTCACTGTATGTTCAGACAATATCCCAACCTGATAACCTCATTTCCTTTACTTTGCTCTACTGTTATTTAGGGGTTTTTTTTAAATATATAAGTTTGTATATTTATATTTGGCCACAATTCATTCATAAGTAATCATGTCATAGCAGAAGAAATCTGAACTGGTATGCCAAGTGCTTCTTACACAGTTGCACCTCAATGCAAAATATTGCACAGGCATAAACTTATGCTAAAGGAATGTTAGTGTTTCAAAGTCACTTACTCAGAATTGAGGCAGTGAAATAAATTACGTTATCCGAAGCTTTATTTAGTTTTGTGATTTAATTGCTGTGTGTAGTGACATCCTTTCACACCACTGCCATTACTGAGTTTTCATACAAGTCCTTCTCCCCTTGCATAAAGGCTCAGAAATGAGTATACCTTGCATATGTGCCCCAGAAACTAGTTGAAAATCCACAGCAAAATTGCAGCATCCTTGCTTCGTTGTTGTGGGAAATCAGAGGTATCAGAAGAATGAAATAGAGGGCAAAGAAGGATGAGATAGTCTTGTGATTAAGGAAGCTGAAGGGCACCTAGAAATTCTGACATAGTCTCACTTATATCTACAGTCCCAGCATGATATTTTGACCAGAAACGTTTGTCTGTTTTAGTATGACTCTCTTTTTTCTGGAACAGTATTGTTTTAAATGTTGGTCCTGGAATCTTATCAGTAGAAGAGCTGCTATTTGACTAAGGAGGAGTCTGCGCAGCAGTGCAAGCTTCTTACTTTGATCTCCTTGAAACTCATTCTCTCACTTATGAAATACTACCCTGAACTCACAAAAGTGTTGAGAATTATTATTTATGAAACACTAAAAAAAATATAGCAGAGCTGATATAGAAAAAGACCTAAGGAATTCATTCGTCAATTAAAATGTGGGTCTCGTTAAGTACAAGTTGCTCATTCATGATTTTTAAAGCAAAAGTGCCAGCATCTGCAGAATCAGTGTTCTCAATGACCAAATATTCATTACTTCAACATTTTTCAATTGTTTCTCAGGGAAAATCTAAACAATATATCCCTTCAGCTTTAAACCAGATAATGTGGAATACTGTCTTCAAGGAATTGTAATTTGGGGCTGCATATGGTCCTATGGTAATAAATTAAACAGCTGCCAGGAATGTTCCCAGACGCTAAAATGTTATTGTCTGTGTCATAAAATTGTAAAAATATTTCTTGGCACGACTTTGGCATCAGCCATTTAGCACTTTTCCCAATCAGCTGCACAGGCCAGGGACCATTCCTGGTAGGCAGAGAGTGTGTGGCTATCCTGTTTTGAAAGGTAAAAGACTTTAGCAGCATGCTTGCATGCCATTCTGTGTCTGTTGGTCTCAGTAATAGACAGTAACCCTGGCCCAGTTATTTAGGAGTATAAACATAGCCATGAAAACCAGGGTCCCAGGCCAGATTATCTGTCCAAACATATTGTGATCACATTGTTGCATTATGAGATCCAGTGGAATATGGATATATGGAGCATACCATGGAAAATACCACTTTTTCAGGGGGCATGGAACTTTAATCTAACTCTGATGACACAGGAAATCACTGCAGGGTAATCTGTTTTAATGTAGGAAATTTTTTCTTGAGGGGAAAAAAGGGAGGCAAGACCAATTTGTATAAACAGGCCACACCCGTTTCCAGTGTGATTTGGACACCATAAAGACTTTCCAACCCACTTTTGTTTCATTTTACACTTTTGAGGTAAACATAGCCTGAGAGTAGGTAAGAGGTGGGCAACTACCTGCCTGCACACAGCAAAAACAGTGACGTTCAAGGGCATGGAGTTGTTTTTCTACATTAAAACCTTGGATGACTGCAAGTAAAATAAATTTTACCCAATGAGGAAAATGCTGGGTTGGGGAAATCTTGCAAGACAGTGAATCCACAGTTGAAATGGGAGGTTTTCAGTATCATTTCTCTTCAGAGTAAAACAGCAAAGAAGCTTATCTACTAGTGCAAAGTAATGCCCCAGGTTGGCAAGGTAAGAGCTCAGGCAGTGTTCCTGGCTTCTACACAAAGAAATGCTCATTACTCTCACAAGTTCTGACATCCATGACATGGAACACAACTTTGTTTACATCTTCATTCTTCTTAGGAAGTCTAAAGGACTTCCTTAAGGATCTTTTCCAACCCAAACAAGTCTATGAACTCATCAGATAGACAATGAGGAGAAAGTGACATGTGCTTCTTGGGAAAGTCTGCTCAGTAACTGTAAGACATTTTTTTGGACAACCATGCCTCATCTTCACCATTTCTGTGTGCTCAATTATTCTCATCTCTTAATGAGGGATAAGTCATTATCCTCCTGTTGTATCTTCTTTCTTCTGGCCTCACATTCTTTCTTAATTTGCCTTCCAAATGAAAATCTGCCCTTGAAGCAACCCTTCCAAGTTAGCTTCCATTGTTGGTGTCCACCATAAGAGCCATTCTCTTCTTCTCTTTGCTCCCTCAGAATTGTTTCCAGCCACTGTGCTTTCAAGATTTTCTTCCCTTCATGTCTTCACTTGAGCAGAATTTTTTTCACAGCTGCTATCCACTCCTCTGGCTCACAATCCCCTTCATGCATGCTTTTTGCCAGTCCTCACTGTTCTCTTTGCTGTGCCTGTCCTTTGAAGGTGTCCTTCCTCCCATCAGAGCCTCCACTATGCCTGTAGCTCCCTGTGTTTCCTTCCTCCATTGACAAGTTCACGTCTCTCATCAGAGCTTTTCCTAAAAACAGATGCAGCTTTGGAACCATCTCATCAGGCTCACATGCCCTTTTTGGTGCCTGATGCCGTAATGACAAGACAATGCTGGGCTGCAGATGGGCACAAGCAGCTGCTATCAAAGCACTGTGGGGTCATCAGACATAACAAAATATGTAATGGGCAGAGTTGTTCCTCACTGGATGTTCAGCAGCAGCCTCTTTTCCTGGTTCTGTATTTCACCTGGCACAAGCTGCAGATGGGACTTAACAAGTGAGGCCATTATTACATGCCCTTTTCTGTCCTTATCTTTCAGATGTTATGGACAGAGAGAAAACAGATTATAAGGTATGACTCAGGCTTTGTTTACTCTCTGCTGTCCAGACTAGACCTAGAAGTTTGCAAGTGCATTAAAATCTTTCCTCCTTCCTTTTGCTTTTCCTACCCAGTTAAGGGACAGACTGTGTGGGCACTGAGACATTTGCAGGAGGCATTCATGAGTTATTTTTACCTTCAGTCATGTCTTGTAGAGGAGATATACCACAGGCATATGTAGAAATGAGAACCTTTGATAAAAGAATTTCATTCTTGGGAGAAAGATACATGTTCCCTCCTGTGAGAATAGGCCTATTAATTTTTCAATTACTGTTTCTAAGCAGATGAAATTTAGAATAATTTTTTAAGGTGTCTATTACTTGAAATTTGAGTTTATCCTGCTGTTCCAAGGAAAAAGCCTGTAAATGTCATGCACTTATCTGAAGCCTGTGCAGGTCTCTGTGACCTCATGCTCAGCTCTCTGGTCTGGTAGGTACCTCCCCTACTGCAGTGCAGCATCACAGCCTGTGCCAGGCTACACATCCCACTGTGCCCGTTGTAACAGCTCAGTTCAGCTTCCTGTGATCCATCACCCAGACGAGCCTGGGCGAGTGTGGCCACACTGCAGGAGGGAGATCTCACCTGAGGAACGGTGCCACTGATGGAAGCCCTATGCCTAAAGAATCCCCCACTGAGGTCAGTGTCCAGCTGCAGCCTGTGCTACCCTGCCAGGCAACTGGGCTTGCCAGGCATGTCCCTGGCACACAGCACGGTCCCATAGGTGGAGTATGAAGAACTTCAAAGGTCTGAAGTTAATTATCTCCAGACTGGAGACTACAAGGTGCTACTGTCGCAGGGCTGAACTACAAGATAAACTTCTCCATTAGCATCAAAGAGAGAACCTGCTAGCAGTATCCCACTGTGATCATCTGCTGCTATCAATCAAGTGGCCTTGGTTCAAATCACAATTGGTAGTTCTCCATCAGTAATTTACTACAGAACATTATTGTTCATTAAAATGATCCCTTTTGTTCCCAGAAAAATAAAGGATATCTTCCCCCTGGAGTTCCTCAGTTGTTAGCCAACATAAGGGATTTCATGCCTTTGCCAAGGCCATCCTGAGCTTTTCTCAAAGCACTGAGCCACAGCTGGAACTTGCCTGGCCTACATTGGTGCAAAGTCCTTGGGTTTTGGACAAAGGAAACTCTGCACATTAGCAGGGCAGCTGATACAGTCTCTAGCATTTATTTATGATAAAGAAAAGGAGCAGTCTTATGAATGGGTGTAGGATAACAGGTAACAGCAACTTATGCTGTTTTGAGAATATTACAGCATTAATAGCTGTGCTGCATTTTTCTAGTCTGCATCCTGGGGCTTTTGTGAGTGAAGAAAGAAAAGACACCTTCCTATTATCCCAACTGGTATGCTTAGACAGATTTTCAGGTATCAAAGCCTTTTTGTGTTACTTTCTTTTCATCTTCATAAAATGAAATACAAGGGAAGAAAAGCAGTGTATTATAAAGACCCCAACCACTAAGCAAATTGAGATCGCTTGGCCATACACTCAAATCAAAAAGTTCCACAATGAAGAAATTTTGGTTGTGCTCCCTTATATAATAGCTGTGAGCAAGGACTTTGAGATGGTCTTTCACTGCAGGATCACCTACTGTTTTTCCTGCAGAACCCTGCTCATCCAAATCAGACAAGGAAAATCCCCCTTAGTTCAACTTATTTCTGGCATGCTCAAACTGTTTTCAGTGTTTCACTTTTCCACTTCACATTATGTTAATGTACTTCTCTCACACATTAGGGAGACTCCCCACCTCTTCTTTCATAGCATTGTCACTCCAGGTTTGAGGAACACCAAGGCTCCACCACCTGAATGGTCTTTAAAATGTAGCCTAAAGTTTGATACACTTTTTCCGTCCAAAATCCTGGAAAATTGCACTTTGGCTGCAGTCACACCTCAGTGGGAATGCCAGCTTCAATCCATTTCAGAGAGGGCTTTGGAAACCTTTCCCAGCCCCAAAACTGCTTCGCCAGCTGTTTACTCCCTCCTGGAAAGCCACAACAATCCCTCACCTGACTCTTGGTCTCTTAGACTCCTCCACTGCTCTTCACAGGGAGACTGGAAACTTTGTTATGCTCACTTGGTCACTAATGCAGGTCTGGTGCTGCTCATGAAGGGTTTTGATTGTCAGCCTTCTCAGTCCTGTTTTTGCATAAGAGTTTGTGTGTTTGGGAGTATCATCACTGTAGTTATTTAAACATCTATTCTTTGGCCCTATGCTGTTTAATAGCTTTAAATATGCTGCTTTTGGGGTGCTGTTTTCAATTGCTGCACTTTCTCATGTTAGTTCTCTGTAGCTGCAGCTCAGTTTCTCTGGCTCATACCAGCGCTGCAACCTCAGTGACAGAGTGTGACCTGGGATCTCTCTCAGCACAGACCTTGCAGAGGTCAGACACCAATTACAGCTGAGCATCAACAAAAGACAGATTGCCATTCTGAGTCCCTGTAAATACTCATTGTGATCATATATTATCACCCACTCTATCCTTCCAAAGGAAGTGAGTGTATTTTCAAGCATTTATCAATTAAGCCTCAAAATATCTTATTGAGGTACTGCAAATTAGGTGATAAAGGGATCAATTTACCTAACACTGATATGCACCTACTTCAGAAATTAAATAGCACATCACAGCTATTCAACAATGCACATTTAAATCCCTGAATGATGGACTACAGCTACAAATGAGGAAATTAACTCCTGCACTGCAGCACTATCTGGTACATTTAGCGACAATCTCAGCCAGGAGTTTTTGTAAGTGAATTCTCTTGGGTGAGAAAAAAACCCACTAAATAGAATTGTGAAATATGTGTGATAAATAGCTTTACCCCTGCCAGTCTTATCTTTGGTGGATGACTAGACCCCAAAGCTACCCATCAATTGGTTACCTAAAGTCTCCTTTATGAAGATTGCCTTCCTCTGTCAATATTAAGACTGTAACAATGGAAAAAATTGTTCTACCTCAGACAGCATTGTTCCTTCTTTGATTACTTCCAGCAGAAAGATAAATTTCAACCAAAAAATAGACATACATACTAGATACTGGGAGGTATATGTATATTGTATATGGATGTTTATACACGTATACATTCTGATATATAAAATATAAACATGCATATGTATCTATGTGTATATATATATAAGAATTATTTGGTATATATTTGCTCCAAATGGGAGGTATATTTATGTGCTATATACTGAGTGTTTGAATTCGGCATTACTGAGTAGATTTCTTGAGGTTGCCTGATATCAAGAGAAAATGTGGCAAGGAGGTGGCAAAACATTTTGTTTATGAGCAAGATGCAAAATCTAACTGTTTTTAAACTTTAAAATATCATTAGGAGCAGAAAGTACTCTTCAGAAAATATCAAAATTTAAGAGTCTGGGAACCAGACTATAATGGGATGTTTTCTTTTGTTGCAGTAACAAGGCATTCTAAGGTTCAATTTTCACATTGTTTCCAGAAAAAATAAAGCAACACGCCCTCTACAGAAGCTGTGAGCTTCAAGAAAACACATATATGGTCTTCTCAGAACTTTCAAGCTCTGTGCAGAAAGCAGAATGACCATATATTTATGTTGCTTTCTCCACAGAAGGTCCATCTTACATTTGTAAACCCAAGAAACCGAGGCTGCCCAAGTGACTATTTAGATAAGTTGAAGAAAACGTCAGACAGCTTTCCGCCTGATTTCTCTTAGAAATCCTTTCTCTGGCTCGTTGGTAGCTCATTATATGTCATTTCTGAGAGATATTTCCGTTTCAAAGAATTGACAACTTCTGGTGCAAGCATGTCTCATTGGAAAATTTCCAACTGCTTTCCTAGTTTCTTCTTGACAATTATGATAATATGGCAATTTCTTCTTTTAGAACCCTGATCATCTTAGCCCTAGAGTGAACCAGGAGTAACATTACTGGAGTCTTTAATTTTAAGTTGGCAGAAAATTGTTATGGAGAAACAGGAGCTGTAGTCTCTCTTTAGACTCCTGGCTGATTGTCTGTGAGGTATTGCTTCTATCATTTACAAATATTGGTAAATATGGTCTTTAAAAAAGAATAATGTAGAGATTAGATTACTTTTTTGGTGACCTTGGAGTCTGATTACAACAATTTTTTCTTGATTCTCTGCTAATTTATCGGCAGGTTCTTGTTTATACGCAATGCAACTGCTTCCACAGATTTCTGGCATGGTCTTGGCCAGCATACTGCTTTATAAATGCATCTTGGTGACACTGAGGCTTAAAAAGTCATTTTAATTGCACATGTGGCCAACCATCTTCCTAAGCATCTTCCCAGCTTCACTGTATTTATCCTAATACATTGAATGCCAGGAAAAGAACCTCTGTTGTTTCTATTTCTCAGGTGGGAGAGGAAAAATATCCTCTTTCTTTGCTGATCCATCAGTCACTGCTGCTGCCTGCAGTCAGGCTATTGGCAGTTGAGCAGTGGAGCTGTTGCTTGGCACCGACAAGGCTCCTTTGTTTTGTGTTAGTGAAATGCTCAGTGAAGCAGAGGCTGGCTGCCTCCCTGTGCACATAGGGTGTGGAAAGCCCAGGTGTTTGGCTTCTGGCAGTAGAAAGTGGCGTGGCTCTCCCATGAGCTTTCAGATGCAGGTTCCTGGAGCAGAGAATGGGGTACCATAACTCTTGACTCAGGCATTCATCTTGGAGGCCAGATCAAACCTCCAGGCAGAACCAGAAAGAAAAATGGTTTGTTCTGGCTCCTAAATGTATTCATTAGCCAACAAGCTGCCGGCTGATTTTGGGTAAAACAAAAAATTATATCCATCATTGACAGGAAGTTCTATGTGTGGTCTCAAAAATCAGTTCTGTCAACATTTTAAAAAGTCGATAAATTTTTAGACATTTTTTTAACTTTATAATTTTTTTAATTTTAAAAAGAAAAAAAACCAACTTTTTTTTTTTCAATCGTGAATTCCCATCTGTTTCAGCATCGCTCAAAACACATATCCTTACATCCAAGAGGGGTGAGGTCTGAACAATCCTCTCCCAAAAACAAAAGTATAATCATAAAATCATTTAGGTTGGAAAAGATCCTTAAGATCATCAGCTATATTTCTCAGACTCTCTTTTATTTTCTTATGGGATAGAAGTTTTTTAATTTCTTTTGGCTATGGGATAAGTTTTTATACTAAACACCAGTCTCAAATAGATAGGCCTATAACAGTCTGGACACTGTGCAGAATATGATGGTGGAAAACCTGATGCAATAAATCCTCCCAGAGAATTTGAAACAAATTTATTTGAAAGCCCCCCCAGTATTCTTGCAGGGTTGAGGTCCAAGACAGTGCACTATAGAAGCACAGCAGAAGAAATTGGTTCATTTAGTCCTATGTGAAAAATCTCCCCAGAATGTATATATGTAATAAGGCTGCTAACAATTTACTCATCATTAGGTCTTCATATTCCAGTTTAAGATTTCTTATTGACTGATGCCAAATCCTGGAGATAAGATTTCCTCTTGCCTTTCATTTTTCACTGTGAATAGCTGATAATCTGATGCTTTACAGAAACCAGTCTGGGTCCCCAACCTTGGACAGCTTTTGTGCTCCACTGTGAATTCCTCTGAGCACTATAGCTGCTATGCATGAATGCTATAATTTTACAGCATGACCTGCAGAGAGGAACAGAGGCAACTGGAACTTATTAGACCATGAACTTCATTTTCTGAGGACCTACAGCTCCTGTTGAAGTTGTACATGTTGGCAGTTTCAGAAAATGCGAGCCCCTCCCCCACCTTTTTATAAGAAATTTTGACAAAAGCCTCTGGGGTTGGAGTATTGTTTCAGGAAGGCTGATAGTTAATAAACCTTGCCAACTCTGTCTCGTTCTTCTAATCACATTTTACAGTGTGTTTTGGTTTAGTCTTTAATCTCAACGCTTCTCTCCTCTCTCTCTCTATGCCTGTATTTTTAGCTTTATGACTGAAAGCCCTTGTTGGGAAATACATACACATGCATCACTTGTAGAAAAGTGAAATGTGCTTCTGCCACTATTTTTTTCGTTTACAGTACATATTACTTTTTTTTTTCCTGGAAAGGTTTACTGTAAAGCATTACCCTGTCTTCATAAATGGAAACCAAATCTTATTTGTTATAGATAAACAAACATTTTCAAAAGCAGATTCTTTCTTTTAATAAAGAGCGGATGCACCCAGCTTTGTCTAACTGCTGAATCTAAGGATGCAGCCACTATTAGTCCTCCAAGCTGTAGGACTGCATCCTGTGTTTTAGAAAGCCCACTGGCAGAAATCAATATAGCTGCAATAAATCCAGTGATGTTAATTACCATTAGATGTTAATCAGGAGTCTATGTTCTCAATCGCCTTTTTTAAATCTGGGAAATCTTCCTTATATTAATCAAGTTAATGACGTAAGAAAGTAACCTGTGTGTATACATAATTCACTTCAGATCAGTTTCAACTGGACTATATTAATAAACGTCATAAAAACAACACCTGTAAATAACAGGACTGCACTTACAAGCAGCAATACACATGCTCCAGTAATAGATTCTGTAATTCAAAAATATTGCAAAGAAATATATATAAACAACTGATTTAATACAAAGTAGTAAAATCAATGAAAACTTGATGATTTCTTGACTGCGTAATGCAGTTATGAATGTGTCAGATCATTGTGAGTGCTGGAGCTCCAGGACAGCTCAGTGGAATTCATTGTGATGCCTACACAAAAGGTGTGTTTCTTCATCTACAGCTGCAGCAGATTTTGTTTTACCCTTTGGTCAGCCTGCGGCAAGCCAGCCAAAGTAACAACTACTGCAAATGCGTGCAACACTGATGCTACTTTTGGACATCTATAATCAAACACATGATTTTAAATTGAATAGCAAATGAGTTTATGAGTTTAATATAGATGCTGCAAATCTGTTCCCTGCCAGGCTGTTTGGTCCTGCCTGAGTCTAGTGACTGCTCATAAACACCACGTTACATGACAAGATGAGCTTTGCTTGCTGCCTTTATTCAAGAGCCACCATGCAGCTGGAATGAAAAGGTCATGCTAACGTGAAAGGGTTGGGCTAAATGTTCCTGTAAACTACTCTTTCCCTGAACAACAGGCTTAAACCAATAAGAAGTTTTCCTCGATGCGTGTTCTTCTGGTGCCACTGAAAATCAAGCTATTAATCCGTCTCTGAAAAAAACAGCTGTAGATCTTCTACTCAGTTGAATAACTAGTTCATACAGATGTTGAGATGTGAAAGACAAAACTCTGAGTGGCAAAGTCAGCACAAGTTGGGTGGAAAATATAGGGAGAACCAAGGGCAATTGTGGAAAAGTTGTGGTGTGCTAGAGCGTGAAGCAAAAAAATGGTCTATCTTTTCATGTTCACTGTTGAATGTACACACAGACGTTAAAAGATCTGATGGCTGCAATCTGGTCTAACCTTTTATCTCTGAGGAGTGATCTAATAACTCACTCTGGGCTGTAGCAGTTATGACTTACGACTTTTCTCACTTGCAAAGATGAATGCAAACTTCTCCACAGCTCTCAGCCATCATGCATTCTGCAGTTCTCTGTGTGTGAATAAATAAGCTATATTGTTAAATTAATAACAATATTTGGCTTCACTTAAGTTACAGCAGGGGATGTAGTTTTCTTTTTCTCTCTTTATTAGTAAATGAGAATTTATAGCTGCATGAGTGTTAATCACAAGACACTAAGTGCCTGCTTGCATCCTCTCTGTATGCTGATGCAAATGAGCTGATAGGAAACTATATATTTTAGATCATAACTTTTTTTTTTTGAGAAAAGTAGAATTCTATAGTTCATACAGGAAAGCAAACTAAATCCTGATTGTTCTTCTACTGGAAATAGGCAGCTGGAATTTTTCCCAGTAAAAAAATTAAATGGTTAAACCATAAAATACATGTTTTAGTACAGTAAACTCCACAAAAGCGGTCATGACAGCATTTAATGACTGATTTGATGTGTAACATTTGCACATTAGCACACTCAGAGTTGGCTTGGGATCATTTAATAGCTGTGTTATTAGGTGTTGCTACCAACCACTCTTACGTGCATTATTTGATTATATATACCTTCTGTGTATCTCATATGCAGCTGAGCATAAAAGCAAGACTGAGTGGAAAACAGATCACCAAATTCTATCAATTTTTCACACTTCACAGATTGAATTTCACTGCTGTAATAATTCTGATGCATACTGTAATTAGGAAAGACAATCAGTCTTTCTATATTTAATAGAAACAAATATCTGTTCATAGAGTTTGAAATGAGGCGTTATATTCCAAATGTACGGCTGGTGAAGTAGTCCTTTCCCCCACACCAGCACATTTCCACTGTCATCCTCACCCCAAAATACGTCATTGAAGAAGTAAAAATGAACTGGTTTGAGTTTTAGCCAAAAAGTCTGCCCTCTCAAACACTTTTCTTCATCAGGCATGTTCTTCTTGCACAGAAATTAATTCAGCTGCAAGTCTAGTGCTCTCAGTCAAAGAGGCAAAATGAGGAAATACAATTAAGCACCTCTTTGCAGGGCGGGCAGGGGAGGCTGGCGGTGGAGAGTCTGGGGCAGTGAGAGGCTGGCTGAAGCTGTGGGAACCTCTCTGGGAGCTCAGGTGCCTCCAGTAACTGCTCCTTACAGCTGGAGTCCAGCCAGCTCCTCTCCTCAGCTTCATCCCCCAGCTGCTTCTGTATGGCAGGAAAAACTCCCTCTTGCTCTAAGGGAGGACTTTTCTGTGCTGTCATGGTTTAACCCCAGTCAATAACTAAGCATCACATGGCTCCTTGCTCACCACCCCAGCAGAATGAGGGAGAGAGAATTTGAAGGGTAAGAATGAGACAACCCATGGGTTGAGATATGAAAAGTGTATAACTGGAATAATAACAAAAATAGTAATAGTAATAATTTTTTAAGGAAAAAAAAAAAAAAAAGAGATGCACTAAAACCCCAGAAGGACAAGTGATGAAAATGAGAGCTATTGCTCACAACTGATGGATCAATGCTCAGTGAGTCCCTGAGAAGCAGTACCCCCTGGCCAACCTTCCCCCTAGTTTTATTGCTAAATATGACATGATATTATCTCCAATATCCCTTCAATCAGTTGAGGTCAGCTTTTCTGGCTGTGTCGCTTTCCAATCTCTTCTGCACCCTCAATCTCCTTGCTGGGGTGAGACACAGGAAAGGCCTCGACCCTGTAAGCACTGCTGAGCAAGAAGTAAAACATGCCCGTGTTGTCAATACTGTGTTCAGCAAAAATCCAAAACACAACCCCATATCAGCCACTGTGAAGAAAATAAACCACCCAGCCAAAACACTGTATAACGTGGAAAAAGCAAAAGCAAAGAGGAGGCTCCTTTTGAGGGATCTTGTTTTATTCCTGCCTTTTTGAGGAGGAGGCTCTGGTTTACAAACTGCTTATGCTGAATGAAGCCTGGCTGTTTCATCTCTGCATTTTTTCCCCACGGCCACATTACTGCACAGTTCTCCCACAGGGTTTAGTTGTGCAGCTTGTTCCAGTTTCAGAGAGATGACTGATTCTGCTGGAGGTACTGGTGCATAAAATTGGAGTGCCAGGAGGACCAGTAACGTCTCTAGGATGAGAATGGACTTTAAAAGTGTAATCAGAATATTTCTTTCACTTAGCAGACAACTTTCTGCAATACCTCTACTCAACTTTTCACAAGTATCAGGACATGAACCTTGAGGCAGTCCAGTAACAAAGACTAATAATAAGAGTTCTGGCTGCTTAAGGATTAATATTACAATAGGTGTATGAAATAAATGTCCACAGAGTTTATGTATTTTTTTTTTAAGTATTTAAAGCTGCAAAACATAATCTGTCTTAAATGCATATGCTTTTAAGCTGTCCCCATTCAAACCAGTAACAAAACCTTTTCTGATGTCAGTGGTATAGGATCAAGGCCTGTGTTTTAATGCAGGTGCAGCAGCTAGCATGCCTTAAGGATTGTTAAAAGTGGTGTGTGGGAGCTGTAGTGCACCTTGTCAAGAGAAGGCAGCTTGTGGCATTTCCAGTGTGCTGTACTCCTGTACATCTTAAGCCAGCTCAAGGTTTTTCAGAGGTTTGGGGAAGATGAGTTTTGATGTTGCGATGTGTGGGAGAAACTGGAGAGGAAGCTGGGGTTAGGCTGCTGCTTCTATGAGGAGGGTGGGACAATGGCAATGGCTTGGAGAGCTGGACCAGGAGTGACCTTGTGTTGCTCCCATCCTGCATGAAGGGAGAATGGGTTTCTGTGAGGAGCTTCCCCATGCCCACCAAGACCCTTGGCTGTCACAGCAGGGCAAGCCTATTTTCTAATGCAGCAATGACCACCCTCACCAAGGGTGTTCTGCTGTTCTGGGCAACTGCCTGTTCTTCCCACTCCACAAGCTGACTCTGTATCTGCCTGGATTCTGTCAAAACTGCCTTCTTTCCCATAGAGTAAAGTATTTAAAGTTTTGGGGATCTGGTTGTCATTTTTTTTCCAGAAGCTCTTTGATCCACAGCAGCAGTTACACTTCTCCATGTGTCAGACTTTTCAAACATGTAGGGAAAGGTTACACAAAGAGCAACACCATGGAAGAAATCCATCCCTTAATAAGAAACCAGTAACAAAGTGAAGCCTATTTTCCCATGGTGTCAGATCTCTTGGCCAAGTTCCTCAGCATCTGATAAGGTGCCACTTGAAGATGTCTCTTCGATGTAAGGAGTCTTTCTTTTCTATCAAGTGTTTCTGCCTTGTTGAATTCTTATGATGAACAAAAGGTGAAGTTATCTTGCAACTTTCCCCTCTGCGGGGATGCTAATAGGATCGTTCTTCTCCCAGCCACATGTTTTCATGGAACTTGTGGGAGCTTAATATCTTTGACAGCAGTTTCGACTTGATTTGACAGCCCTGTGGTTTCAGAAAGTACGGTGGAGGGGGACACAGAGCACACATTTAGGTGAATGCATAACCTCTGCTGCAACAAGGAGCAAAGCAAAGCTACACTCTTACAGTAGAAACATTACTATTTACCAGAACAAAATATGAAAGTGTAAAGCAGAATGAAACAAACATGCAGAATGCCATGCAACACCACCAAAACTTTTCTCCTTTTCTTACAGAACTGCTCAGGGTTGGCCTAGCACTGCACTTTTTTAATCCAGTGAAAGTTTTAGGGCTCATGGGATAGTTTTAACAAGCATGTTTTCATTCCTTTTGCAATTTGCATCTTCATGGAATGCCTGTTATCTTTTTATTATTATTATTTTTTAAGGGGAAAGTGAAGACTGTGTTAACAACATGTCAACCAGTTCAAACTAGATTTTGAAACTCACTGAACACCAAGGATCTTTTCAGCAGCCAAAAGCTGAAGGGGAGGGAATTTTTCCATTTGAAGAATTTTAAAAATTTATATTTTCTATTATAAAGCAAAATATTTTGAAGAAATTTGGAGCATTTTCACAAGTATATAAAATAACTCCCTCTCAATTCTAACTTTAATATTGATGCAAGTGAGTTCAGAGACTAAACCTGGGCAGCTTTTTAAATGGCCTCAAATGCAATGTAGGATTTTTTAGAACGTATCAGCCAAGCTGGAATGCAGAGTGTAGTAAGCTGCTGTTCACAGACAGGGAGTTTGCAGGAGTGTAATGAGGGACATCCTGAGTGGGTGGCATGGAAGAGGCCAAGTCTGAGTTTCATGGTGTGCCTTTCCAATTTGAAAACACCAAACAGCTTCTGCATGCCTTGTTGTATTCTCAGCACTGAATGCACAAGGCTCCAGCTTGACTGGGCTGCAGATTTGATAGTGGGCCATGCTGTTGTACCATTGCTTCAAACATACAAATCACTGCTAACTCTGTGACTGGACAGGAAGCTGCACAGTTAATGGATGAAATGCTTAGCTGTGCTCTCCTCTTTGACCAAATACTGTATTTTATCTTTAGTGCACTGTGCTGTGCTGGCAACAGCATTTCTATTAAGTTAATTTGACTGGGAGTGGTTTTCACTCATACTTGTGCAGTTTGGCTAGTATGTCCATGAACTGGTCTCTGATTAATCTTGTCAAATATATCTTTATATCAGTGCATACTAAGTTCTTATAAACTACTGACATATATTTGTCAGCAGATTCGAGTATTTTCTGTGCATATAGGCAACATTTGTGTCTCCTTGAGGTCATATTAATGTTTCACAATAGGAATGTAAAAAAACGCCTGTAAAGATGAAAACTGCAAATGGATACCTCTTAAAAGAAAGAAAAAGCTGCTGAAATATATTGTGATCTTCAGTATCTAAACTGTAGATTAAGTAAATTTCCCAGCATATAAATGAAATCATCTCTACTAATAACAAGAATGCACTTCTTCAAAATGTAAATGCCACTGCTGGTCTGCAGGGGCAGAGCATAAAACAAGGGAGAGAAAGTAATTATGTGAATAGAATGAAAGAATCACTAAGGCTGCAAAAACCTTTGCCCGAACATCACCAAGTCAATTAACCATAGCACTAAGTGCTACATTCTGTTGAATAGTTCCCCCTTTTTATCAAAAATGTCATATACTGAGCTGGAATACAGTAGAAATTCCTGCACAATTTGTGGTCAACGTTAGTTTTTTCTGGACAAGGCTCGTGCCCAGCATTGCTGAACGTGGGTTCTCCCTAGCAGGAGTAGTGCTGGCTGCAGATCACCAAGCCCATCCAGCTCATTTCACTCAAAGCCAGATGACAACAGTACTAGGCTGGGTCAGCCACTGCCTTGTCTAGCTAAGCCTTGAAAACGTTCTCGGGCAGAGATTCAACAACCTTTACTGCTATCCTGTTCCTCTCATCTAGTTTCCTAGTGAACATCTTTTTCTTATATTATCCTAATTCATTGCTCCCATCCACAATCTGACACTGCCACCTCTTTTTATACCATCTACTTACTGAAAGAAGTTGGGTCAGACATCTTTGTATCTTCTCTTCAAATATATGTAGGCTCCCATCATATTGCTCCTAGCCCTCTTCTTCACCAGACTTTGCACCAGTTCATTCCACCTCTTCTTGCAGTGCATGCGTCCATCATGCTTATACTCATCAAGGCAGCCCTCTGAAGGCCCATCTCCAGTTTCTCCCCTCCTGTTCAAGCTAGGAGGCCCAGGACTGGATGCAGCATTCCAGGGTAACCTCATCAATGCTGAGCAGAGGGGAATGAGAGCTTTCCTCAGCCTGGTGGCCACTCTTCTCCAATGACAGTCCAGTGCCTTGTTTGTAGAGATAGTAATTCATGGGCTTATCCTCCACTTGACATCCACTATAACCCTTGAGTCCTTATCTTTTTCTCAGTTCTCTGCTACTAACTTGTTTCTTGCTCTTTCTCCAGTCAACAAGTCTGTTTGAATGGCCCCTCATCCCTGCTGCTCAGTGTCTGTAAATTTGAAATGAGAGCTCTGTGTAATATCCAGCAGTCTCACATTGTATGTTGGCACAGCACTAAGTAAAGGGGGGTCCCATAAGCTTTCTTACATTTATACGTATGAACTGGAAAGGTTTTACCTTCTACTGATATTTCACATACACATTAAATAAATTGTAATTGATCTCACCAACAAGAATCATACTGTGAAGGTATGATTCCAAAATAATGGTAAGACCATGAGGAATATAACAGATTCTTGTCCCGTTTTTAATAGACTTTAATCTGTGTGAACACCCAAACACTCAGTAATGGTGAAGGCTGCTTCATTGACCTGGGAGACAACTAACCACAGACAAAGTTAACATTAGTAAAATACTGCCTAGGTTTGTATCTGAGCACTGAAAAGCACTGATCTGTACTCTTGAACATTAGGATACCACCTTCCTTGCTTTTGCCCTATATCCAGTCCTCTCAAACAATTCCCAGCCAAGGTTTGGGAACTGGAATTTACCAGAAGTTATTCCTAACAGGTGATCTATGGTAACTACACCCTAGAGGTGGAGAAAATTTAGTAGCATAAGTCTGTGACATCAAGTAGCCCAAGCACATCCAGTGTCTAGGCACAATCCTGGGCATGTTTAATTTACTAGAACAGCCATACGTGCCTGCCCCGGACGATTGCCTGGAACTCAAGTAATGTATTCATACAACCACACTAATTGAGAAATAAATAATTTTTCTTCATGGCTGATAAAATAAGGCCTGTGTTACTTGGAATGAAGCACTGATCGATAAAGTTATGCCAAGAAAATAAAACCCAGTTAAGATGTCGCAGAAATCATTTCACTTTCCACAACAGTCTTTACTCCTATTGGCATAATAGTAAAAGAGGACTCCTGTGATTTAGAAATAGGCAAATGTGCTGCTCTTTGCAGAACGTATTTTTATGTCAGTTCATCTCTTTCATCAGCCTTTCTCCTAGGAAAAAAAAAAAAAGAAAAAGACAGAAAAATTAGAATTTGTCTGGAAAATTTTGAGCTATTTATGGTCTTTGAGCTCTGGACTTATCTCCATCTCACTCATTCCACAATTCCCTCCATCGTGCTTCCCCCTTCACCACACCTTGTCTATAGTTCTGCTGCCAAGGACAGACAGCCTCTGAACTCTCTCTTCTGTTTCCTTCTCTGTGCCAACCCTGGCTCCCTCACTGTTTCCACAATGGCATATTTTGAGCGGCTGTGAAGGGGGTTGTGCCATCCTCCCTGAAGTCTGATCATCCAAATTGGAAAGGGACCAACTGTGCATCAAGTGTCACTGTAACTATGCTGGGGTTGCACAACTCAGCCTCCTGCTGCTACAGTGACAGCAATGAGCTTTTTAGGCTCCATTATAGATTTCTGTGACCCTATACAGACAGCTCCCAAACTATCTCACTTCACTGAATTTTCATCTATCTTTTCTTCTCTTTTTTCACACTTTTTTCTTTCAAAGGATTTTTACAAAAATGCATAATAATGTGGATGACATATTGACATTTTCTAAGGTTTTATGACTCAGACAAAACCTCTACAGTCACTTTTTCTTGTCTTGACATTGTCATAAGAAACAGCTCAGGTCCTGACACATGAAGAGGCATGGTGGTGTTAGCATCTAAGAAGGAGTCACAGAGGCAGGTGAACAGATGGAGGAAAACATCATTCTGAACACAATCTAGTGAAAGCAGTCTAAAGGAAAAAAAATCTACAGAATTTATTCTGTCTGTGGTGTGGCCTGAGAGGAGTTCAGAACTCTTTCCTGCAGAGTGATTTTCCTCATCACCTTACTGGTGAACAGACCTCTCAACAGTTTTTGAAAATCAAAAAGATTGAATCACAGTTACCTGATTCTGCCATATGCTTAAGCCAAATGAAAACATTCTGTGGAAATTCAGTAAATCTCTGTGCTGAACAGCTACAATTCCCTCTGCTCTATTCCATTTTCCAACTGTAATGAGTCAGTGTAACCCCTGACTGAAATGTAGTGCAGGAGATGTAGTCAAGGCAGAGACCAACACATTCAAGAGAATAGGAGTGCATGATTTAGAATTACAATTTGCACTAACCTGTCACTACTCAGAGGAACATCGTTGTCACTCCATGCAAAAGCCTTGTTCCTTGACATATTTAAATGGATGAAAACTTGCAGAGTTCCTCACATCCATTTTTAGTCTGTGTTTTGGCTTTTCATTGCCATTCAGGATGGAAATGGATCTCCAAGCATTGGAATGATCTGTCCCTATTGCTTGGAGTTATCCTACATGGTGTAGAGCAACTGCAGCTTGGGCAATGAGTAACCTGAGTCCTAATAATCAAATCACTCAAGTGATTCTCTAAAAGTGATAATTCAGTGGTTCCACTTAAAAACTTTCTCTTACCTTATATTTGCTCTCAAAGCTTTAAGAGAAGATTAATGATGAATTCTTCAGATGCATTATCTTTAGTGAAGGCATGTGGCATGTATTAGTACCATTCAGGACTGTTGTCACATTCCAGCTTGCTTCAGCAGGTGTTGTCAGAGCTGTGTAAATGTTAGCAGACAGCTCATTGAGCCAAGAATTTACTTCTAAAACTTTGTATTTTTCTTCTTATTTCTGTTTTATCATTTTTGAAAGAGCAGTATTTGCTCTTCCATCATACAAAGCTCCTTTTTTTTTCTTTTTTTCTTAGTTTCAGGAAGCTTCTTACTGGATTTTGTTGAGATCAAATTTTCTCCAGCTCTTAAATTGGTTGTCACGGTAGCACCTTATTCAGTAATATGCAAATGCAGAAATTCAGTTTTGTTCTCAGTGTGATTGTGTGTGCACATATAAAATTATATTTTTCAAGCATCTCTCTCATAATCTAGACATACCATTCAGCATTGTTTATTTGAAAAACTGATTAAATAGCTTGTCTAGTATACTTCAAGTATTAAAAGCTGAGTAACAATCAATCAATCAAAGATTCTTAGAGGAAGTTACTTCATTTTAGTCCAAAGTAAACCAATACTGTCAGCCTGTTTTTTGCAGTATTCTATGTTTTTACCTCTGTAGTAGAATTTCTCATGCATTTTCTATAAACATATTCCTTATTTTTGTTACCAACCTAAATTATTTTAAACTTCTAAATTATTTTCATTCCTTTCTCCTAAAGCGGAAAAAGATAATAAACTATATCATAATCCTGTAAAATCTTAAAAATAATAACCTCATTAACCAATCCACAATTGTCTTTAAAAATATGTAAAAATTAAAAAATAAAAAAAAAAACCCTTTTCTAATCCTACCTAAATAATCCTAACCTACTACTAAAAAACCTACATATTTCTTTCATATCCAACAATACAACACAATCCCATGCATGTAAAGAAATAAAATGTTTACTATTGTGTTCCAGGCACACAGAAGTGATTTTTTTTTTGCTTGTTTGCTTGTTTTCAGTAGAGCCACAAAAACATTGCTGAAAGTCACCATCCCACAGTACAGGACCCAGAATGATATTGATGAGGTTAATAGGTTTTCAATAGACCCTCAGACATTACTCTCTGGAGTTCACTTGATGAATTACTAAAATTGTGTGACATTTTTGAGATGAAAATTATGTTTATTTAGATAAAGTGTAATAGTTTTAAGTACTACATTATTTATCAATATGGTACCAAAATGGAAACAGGAGGAAAAAACACTAGTGGTAATACACCATAGGATACACTTTTATATTCTGATCTGGCCAACAGCAACTTTGGCTTTTTGAGAATGCCATGATTTTTTTATTATGAAGGTTCTCTCTGATCATAGTGGCTGGTTTGCATCTGGCCATAGAAGTGGCTGGTAGTGTCATAGGTGATATGAAGTCATGCTGATGATTAGCTGACATAAATTTTGGTGGTATTTTATCCTTTGGACATTATCCTTGGAGGTTCCTGAGAAAGGTACCAGTGGGAAAGCCTTAAGCATGTAAAAGAAATATCAAAAATGTAGTGAAAGTGGTGTGATGTAGGAGACAAGACATAGAAAAAAACACAGTAAGAAATGCTGGCAATGTTGCATCCAGTGTTGTTAGCAGTTACAGGAACTGAAAGGCAGGAATTAATTAGCTATTGAGTTCTTCCAATTTCTGTTAAGAAAAAACATCGATTTTTGCTCTGTTTCTTACTGACAGTAACTTTATAGAGACGATAACAAAGGACTACTGCACTTGCCATCCTTCTGTTCCTGTTCTCAAAAGTGGGTTTAGCCGAATAAATAAAATGTAGGCATATATTTGCCTACATCATGGCCAAGGCTTTACTGACTGAGCACCTTGGGGTGAGGTGGAGTGCAAACCTCACACCCCAACTCTGGGCAAGTAAAGAATGGAAGAGGCAGATGTTGCAGAGCAGCTGAGCATCAGTGACAGAGCTTGCTGGAAGGGAAAATTAAGCACTGGTCTGGGAACAAGCTATAATTTTAAGAGTCTGTTCTACCGAGTCTGACTTGCTGCCTCTAGCATAGGTCTGCACACAGCAGGCACAACGCGCATCCTGTATGTTTCCTAGGATGGATGTGTAGTTTTGAAATTAAGATATTAAAATCTTTCACTGTGCCTGCAGTGAATAGGGAAAGCATGCTTTTGCACTGAACTAGATATCCCACATAAAATCTCACATTGGACAATGGAAAAGAGTGGAGACTTAAGTTTGTAATTCATCGCTGTTATCCACATGCAGCAAGGAGAGAACTGTTTAGTGCTGGGTTACTGCTTATATCCCTGGTATAAGATGGAGGAGGTTTACAAGAAAAGGATGGAAAAAAGTGTAAATGAATTCACATAGTATGTGTTGTTCCTGAGATTAAATTAATTGTGAACTTTCTAATATTTTCAAAAGTAAAGTTGACTCTATCTTTCTAGAAATGTGGAGGAATGAGGTTTTCCTCTAGATCTGTTGTAAAGACTTTGTTTCCACCCTCAAAACCTGTCATTCCACGCTTATGCAGCATAACAAGTTGCTTAATTTTTCATTTATTTTTCTTGAGATCTAAATTCTCCCAAAGAAAATATCTTAACATCATATAAAATATGTATATCAAGCTGGGCTAGATTCTGATGTTCGGCTTCATGTCACTAAGAGTTTATATGCATTTGGTTCACTGAGAAACATAAAAAAAACCCTTAAAAAATAATAAGAGATTAGAATCCCACCTGAGGTGAACCCCTCATCCTTCCCGACATAAAACTCACCAACACCTGCAGTATGTCCCAGCACAACTCATTTGAAACATAATCCTCAAGTCCAGTTCATTGGATAGACAATTAAGAGACTGAAAACAGAGTTTCTATGGATCTGAGGACATCAGGGACAGCTCAGTTCCCAATATTTTTCTCAACAAGTTTTGATATGTGAGCTTTAATGACTGAATCAATGTGTTACAGGATGGACATCAAGATGTTAAAATATTGCTGTCTCATACTTAACTTGCAATGCTTTTCCTTTTCTGTCAACACTGTTAAGATGACATCGTGTAGTGATTTAGCCATGAACAAAATGTTTTCAGGCCTTTTCCCATAAGTCTTTTAAGTAAGGAATAATGAAAGTTCACTCATAATATTTTACATATAAATATAGCTAATTCATATTGTGTAGAAAGATGTGTAAAGGGCTCTGGTTCTTGGATTTCTTCCACTTTTGCAAAGGAAAACATATCTATAATTAAGCTTATACCATAAAGGATTTTCTTATTGAATTTTCCTTTTGACATGATTGATTTCTGTATTGACTCTAGGAAATGGAAACCAGTAAGTAGAGTCTGACATAAAAGAAATATTTGGACTCTGCAGTAATGCCATTTACTACAGTAAGAGCTCAACTAGAATGTGAATTGCCACCAGCTTCTTCTGCATATGCAAATGAATTTTTTTCTTCAGGGTCATAATTGCATCGTCTTTGAGGAGGGTAAATAAACGCAGCCACTGATTCATCTGTCACTGCAGTGGGGGAGGGTGGGAGGGAATTTGTATATAATTAGGATACCTGGCCCAGAATTTTGGCCTAGGAAACATTAGCATATAATGTGTAGGAAAACTAAAGCCTCCCTCTGCTCTTTCACGTGGAATAAACATGAGAATAAGCTGCAGGTGAGTGGATTTCTGTGCCAGCCTGAAATAAGCATTGGCTCTGCTCCCGTTGCTGTTATTCACTGCTCCAGATGACCAGTGATACTGATGTTGCTGTTCATCTGTGTTGAGCAGCAGTACTACTGTGTGTCAGATGCACTATAGGTCATAAAACTGCAAAGTGATGGTGGTGAGGTTCCAAGTGAATTTTTACCTACTGTATAATTTCATAAAACAATAAACACAAATCTCCTGCATTCATCCTGCAGCATAGTTAATTTGCAGAGCATCAGGTGAAAAATCACTGCAAGCTGCTCACCTAATAATAAGAACGGTCAGCCAGAATTGCTAATAAATCAGGCTTAGACACTCCGAGACAGTCTATCTAGATTATTTATTTTTTCATTACAGGGCTTGATTCTGCAATTTATTATTCCTTTTATTATTTACATTCTACTGGTGCCCATGCTTTGCTCTGTTATGGCCCAAATTAGGCAGAAGATGCACATCCCTGCCCCAGGGATCCCACACCAGCTGTCATGACCCAGTCCACACTTTGTTCAGTGGTAAATCCTGCACAGGGTTGGCAGCTCCAGCCATCCTCCCCCAGCTTGATCCTGCGAGCGCATGGCACAGGGACCACACACAGAGGTAGAAGTCTGGAGGAGCAGGTACAAATGCTGTGCTGCACCTGGGGGCAGTGAGGCTGCCCCTGGTGGGGCAGGAGCTTGGCTCCCAAAGACACTTCTCTAAAAGGCATCTCATGGCAGCGTGGTAGTGGCTGGGTTTGGGTAGGCATTTTTCAGCTGAGAAAAATCACAGCAAGATGTGGAGCGAAACACCAGTCATTTCTGTATCTCTGAATTCGTAATGTGCAGAATAAAACGTTAACATGTAACAATTCACTGTTGAAAAAGATGAAAAGAGGCTATTTTCAAATTCCCCAAATGACATGAGTTCTGCAATTAGAAGTAAAGGAACTTCAAAGTCTCCCAAAAATGCTACAATAAGTGTCGTAATGCCTCCAGGGGAGAAAAGCAATAAAGCTGTCACGAGACGCAGATCTTGCTTTGCCTTCCATTTTGTTTCTGGGCTGAGCAGCCATCTGCACAGCAACAACGTGCACGCACAGTCATGGCTCCCCTCAGCCTTGAGCGTCACAGAGCTCTTACCTCTCTCTTCCTTTCTTACTAGAAATAAAATAGGCATTGCTTCTTTCACTAACAGCATGGGGTCTAGAAACAAAGCTGGGACAGACTGGGGAGCGAACAATCCATGAAATGTCTTTGGAGACTCACTCCCCCAACCTTTATCTGACAGTACTCAAAATCGCTATTTTCCAAATGTGCCTAAGCTCTTATTTTTCTAGGCTTTTTGTGCAGATAGAGTAAATGGAAATAATTGAGTTGTGAGGAAAGGCTTTCGTTTGGGTGCACCAAGAGGCTTGTAATAAGAACATTAGCACACTTATTAAAATGTCTTGTTTGTTCATGCCCCGGGATTTAGACAGGGTATTGCATTTTCATTTTTTTAAAAAAGAAATCTAAATAAAAAGCTAATAGCCAATTTCTGAGCACGGCTGACTAGATGAGAATGTGCTAACCTTAATATATTCTCATTAGAGAAATTTTATCCTGCTCTGGTCAACAAAGAAGACATTTGTCCATAGATAATACTCGGTTTAAAAGCAGGACCAGCTCCAGAAGCCAAGATTGCTGTTCCCCACTGCACTGCCAGAGGTTTCTGCTGATAAACCTGAGAGTCCTGGGTGAACCACTGGAGCCAAGAGGCAGAGTATGAGCAGCCATGTCCTACCCACAGTCCTGCTGGTGTTGGGGATGTGAGCAGTGGTTCCCCAGCTGGTTGTTGTAGCCTTCACCAGGCCCATCT
Source organism: Drymodes brunneopygia (assembly GCA_013400955.1). Taxonomy (NCBI): domain Eukaryota; kingdom Metazoa; phylum Chordata; class Aves; order Passeriformes; family Petroicidae; genus Drymodes; species Drymodes brunneopygia. The sequence goes on along the minus strand of VZTZ01027786.1, from coordinate 609,376 downwards.
GGAGCCTGAACCTATTCCCAGGGAGAGGGAAGATTGAAGGACTCTCTCATTGTCTTCCTGTCATCCTCATGTCATACCACTGTGTCCACTGAAGTCGTGCCTTGGGATGTCACCCATGTGCAGGTGTACCAGTGAGCAACATACTGCAGTGCATAGATTTGGAGCCTGCATCCCCAACTGCTTTCTCCAGCCTTTCTCTTTGTGGATTAATTGTGTGACTGGAATGTCTCCACAGCCACCGCATGAGAAAAAACGAGCTGGAACTCAGTGCCAGCCTGGCTCATAGCTAAGTGGAGAGCCTGACTGCTTATTCATGGTTTCCACGAGGACTCAGCATAGAGCTCAGCTCCAGGGGACCATGGCACTGCGACCTGGATGATACATGGCAGTTTTGCACCAGGCAGGAGGCAATAATTGGGTGCACCCTCCCTGGGAGCAAGACAGCTGCAAATATCCACACCTTGAAGTCATAGCAGCTTTTCCACAGTTAGCAGAGAGTATGTAAACCCCAAGCCAAAGCCCCCAACATTTTGTTTCGAACAGAAGGCTGAAATCCAAATGGTGAAATGTTCCAGATTCAGCAACCATAAATACAGGAATGGCATGAACAGTAAAATTAATAGCAGGATCTCATTAGAGTGCCTCTCCCCTGTAAAATAACAACAGAAAAAGCTCCTCACATATGCATACACATTCCTAATTAAACAGAACATAAAGAAGAAAGAACAGAAAGAAGACAGGCACTCTGGATTGCCTCAGCCACTGAAAGACATTTTGGCACTCAAACCTCCTCATTCCAGCTGCGCAGCTGCTGGAGGCTTTGAGATGCTCTCCTTGGTCGAGGGAGTGGGGCAGATGGCCTCAGTGCCTGGGGTGTGTGTGTCCCCATTGGGATCCCCCTTCTCCAACTCTCATGTTTCATGCAGAAACCCTTCTGCCTGCCTCTGCCATATTACTTAAGTATCTGTTCAAAGTTAAGCTTTCAAGTAGTGTCTGTATAAACTGGAAGCTGACAGTTTTGTGTACCAGTAATTACACAATAGCTTTATGCTTTGCATGGCCTCTAAGCACTTCTATAATTAAAATAAATCAGTAGATATATTTTCTGTAAATGCTAAAAATCTGCAAAGTAAAAATAAAATCACGGCAAAGTTAATGTATTATATAAATTTGGAAATATGCCCCTTCATGTGAAAGTATAAATAAAAGCATCTATGCAAAGTGCAAAGACTATTGGAAATTCTGAGCAATGATGTTCCAAGATAGCTGAACAGCAGTTTAAATTATATTATTTACAGGATGTGTTTCTCCTAACATCAAAAAAAGAAATGTAAACCCATCAAGGAAATCATAAATATTTTGAATTTGCATGTAGTAAATTATGACAGCTGAAATACTGTAACAGTTTCTCACAATGCATGATTTACTTTGTTGGGGACAAAATAGTATTTGCCAAGTTGTTTATGCTAGGCAGCTGTTTTGGAAAGTCACTGAGAGAGCAAAGGTTATGTTGCCTTTCATTCTCTCTGCAGTTTGAGGAGAAATTTGCTACAAATATCCTCCTATCTAATCCGTCTATATTCAGTATTGGACTATAAAAACCACAAAGAAAGAAAGAAAGAAAACTTTCGAGAAGTTCTGCAAACTGCAGGGTGAAGTCTTTCCCTGAGATAACCACAGATATCTGCAGAAAACCCTTTCAGAGGTTTATTAGGCTTTTGTACGATGACTGTGATGCCTCTGTGCATTTCTGTGTAACACTTCATTTGATATGTCTTAAGTGCCTCAGCTGCCATTATTTGGCAGGCTTCATTTACCTCAGTGGAGCTAAGCCAGTTTACATCACACAAGGATCTGGCACGTTGTTCTCAGAGTTGTTTAAGACCTGCAGAGCCTTTTTCTATGAGGTTAGTAGAAGCAGACAACTTCCCTAAGGATGAAACATTATGTACTTCCGTGGGCAAACCATCACTTAAGTATTTAAGCAACTGTAGGCCTAAAACAGTAGGAAAAAAAAAGAAACCAACAACAAACCAAAATCACAAACCACAAACAAAGATATATAAGGGCACAGACAAACACCAGATTCAAAAAGAATAAATATAAAATATATCAAAGGTGGGCATACAGAAACATGGGCAAAACATCCATCTTCAAATCTGACAGAGAAGAATGACTTTATTCTATGGTACAAAAAGTGTGATGGACATTGGGATTGAAACAGAAAATGTTCCAGGTGTATGGAATTTGTGTCCTTCCCTCTCCCAGCTTTTGCTATCAGGGAACTAACTTCTGTCATTTGATACAGGGAGTTTTATGGTAGCTCTTTTTCTTTATTTCTGTTGCAAGACTGTGAAAGTTAGCAAGGCAAAAAAAAAATTGCTGATGTTGATGATGATAACTTATTAAAAAAGAAGGAAGCATATTAACATTTCAAACACGTTAAATGAAAAGAAAACAAAGCCTCAAAGACCTCTGGGTAAATCCACAGCTGGTGTTAAGCAGCAGAGTGTCACTGAGGTGCACAACATCTTCTTCTAGTTCAAAGAGAAATTAATTCAGTGAGGCTCTGTAGTTTTATGTCATGTAGGTCAGACCGGATGAGCACTGTGGTATCCTGTGGTTTTATATATAGACTGCAGAAAGTGGCCAAGATCATCTCCTTTCTTTAAGTAGCACCATTTATTCCCACCACTGAAATAGAATCCAGGGCTAAACGGACCATTGATGTGACCCAGACAGATATTCCTTATGTTTTTATAATCTTATCTATAAATCTTCACCAACTGATACAGGAAGAGTTCAAGCCTATGCTTATGAAATATTTATCAAAATGTCTACCTAGGCTTCCTCTTGTATTCCACTTCTTCCTTTGCCAATATTTATCTGTTCTGCTCTTCAGTTAAGTTATAAGTTCCCCAAGGAAGGGTGTATCTTTTGTGTGCTTCTGCCAGCGTGACTAATACAACTTCGAGCAATAAAACAGAGTAATAAAGGTATTGAATTCTCCAGGGCCACCTATTTTACTTCCCATACTGCAGAATTCCCTAATTTTGATTCAAGGAAACCACTGGGAAAAAAAAGTATGTGTCAGAAGAAGTAAACACAGGCAGCATAACCATCATAGTTGTGCTGGAGGGTGGTTTGGCAGATTGTTGACTGTAGTTTCAAAAGGTCAGGGCCTTAAAACTTGCTTTCCTCTCCAGCAGACAAATTCAGAAGGTGCCTGTCTCTAGTTGATAAAAAACATGATCATCAACAGGTTTTGTCTATATTAAAGTCAATATGGCTTTGAAATGATCCAAGCCTACTTGGCAGCCAGTCTATGTGTGATAGCCAGCTGGAGAAAACTCCAGCCTAGACCTCTGACAGAAAACACCCAAAACACTGCAAGCAGATCTCTATCAATGGCATTACCAGCACTCATATGCCATCAATAGAGGCTTAAAGATGCGTAAAATAGAGAAGGAAGGGAGCAGCTAATTAACAAGGCACAGTTATATTTAGTGACCTGTGCAAGCCCTAGATTTCCTGAACTGGAAAGAAAAATGAAAATCATTACAAAATAGGAACACTCTTATAGACCTTTTTCTGTAAATATCTCAGAACTCTTCTGCTCTGTCAGCAGTGTGTTGCTGTTATGACTTGCAGTGTTGGAGCAAGGCTTTGCTGGGGTTGGCCCTGAGACCCTCCCCAGCAGGGCACTGAGTAATCCCAGAGCAGCAACTCACAGAGGCAGCAGCTTCCACATGTGGGAGATACAAATGTGCCCAAGAACTGGGCTGTCAAAGAACTGCTAGAGGGAGGCTGTTGGGTGGTCTGTGGATGACATTTCACTGCTGCTCCTGTTCCAACCTTGCTGTCTCTGGGACATAACATATACACATCCATAAGCACAGTCACTCCCTGCACATCTGTGCTGTACAGGCAATACAACAGCCACAACTCACCAGTCTTTTGCTCAGGCGTGACTTACAAACTCTGGCAACTTTCTCAAATTAGGGTTTGAGGTTGGGAACTCCCTTATTAAGCATGTTGAGTTACAGAAGCTGAAGAGTTCCTGCAGACAAGTTCTACAGGGATGGTGTCCCAGTTTTCCACCTGACTCCCGTGACATGTTACAAGCCTGGAAGAGCAATAAACAGAAGGCTTCATATCACAGTCTAGCATAACAGCCCAGAAGAATAAGCTTTTGCTAATAAGTTTTGGGCTGAGAAAGCAGTGAGTGAAGGGGTGCAGCTGGTACACCAGTACACATCTGATGTAGCAGGTCAGGAGCCTCTAGTAGAAAGAGTCTGGGAAATAACCCTTCACAGCACTCCAGCCCAGTTTGCAAAAGTTCCTACGTCAGAATCCCAAACACCATCTTCTTTCTGCTGTCCCTAATATTTGCTGAACCAAGTCATCTATTTGTGGTAGAGTTCTGGGAGCCACAATTTCCCCTGAGGTTTTAAAAACTGATAATTTAGCATTAGATAGGATAGCATTAGATTAGGGCATGTGCCAACTTAAAGCCAGAACAGGTAGGTAGGAAGGAAGCTGAGCTGTGAGCATGTTAAGCCATAAGTATTGCACGCCTTCTCCTAAAACACCTAGTACTGGGTGTTGTCTTGAGACAAGAGGCTGGATGAGAGAGATTAATTCTGGTCTGTTGGCTACTTTTCTCATTGTTTTTACATCAGCCTTACGATGTTAGACTAGATCTTTTTTGTGGTTTCTTGACCTCTTATAGGTTATGTAGAATTATGTAAACAATGGCACTATTCTCTGATAAAAATGCAAAATAAGAAATAATCAAATAAGCAGTTTCAAGAAAGAACCCCGTAGTGATGCGCTGGCAAACTACTGTGTATCTGAGTACTCCCACAGCAAATACAACATTTGGCACTTAGAGCTATTGCAATCCTTATCTGTGTCCCCAGGTAACTAGAATATGCCCCCAAACGTGCTGTACAAAATAATTTTGATCTTCATTCAACATGAATGCCAAAATAGCTTTGTGTGTGAAAATAGCATGAACAAAGATGAGCAAAGGACTTCCAAATAAGTATGAATTAGAATCTTTTTATGTCCAGTTTCCTAGTTAGTTGGAAGGGCTTTGCCATATAATACAGCACTGGATTTCTTCTACAGTTTGTGCTGTAATAATACCCATGAGCTGTGTACATCTACATATGTATATCAGGCAATATTCCTTCAAAGTAATGTGGGTTATGCCTCTTGGTGATACAACATATAGGAAAGTGTTCCACAATTCAAGAACAGCTAAAAGACTATTTAGCGCATATTACCTGTCTTCATTTCTATGTAACACTCATTTCTGGCAAAATTAAGGGAATCAATTTATTTTTCCCTGGAGTATCTTCTAAAATCATAGGAGTTTTTCATGATCTATACTTTCTCCCCAGTACTTCTTTCTGTTCAGCTGTTGAGGTGAACAGAAAAACAAAACTGAAAATGGACCTGTGTGCTACTGATTTTCTACAATAGGACAGTTAAGTAACTATTTACCTGAGCAAGTGTCCAAAAACTGTGACATTATCCATTTACTACAAAAATAGATTTCTTCAAAAGCATTTAAAAATTGACATCCTATTTTCACCGACACCTAAGAGCTGCAATAAATACACAATTTTACTGTTAGTTGGTTTAAGACTCAAGTAACTATGTTAACAAGACACTGGACCTAAATTTGATCACTAGGGCTGAACTCAACAGATGGATCTGTGACTTCCATATAGAAATAGCAAACACGCTGTTTGTCTGCACCTCTCTCAATTTACTCCCTGTCTGAACATTGATAAATTTAATGCTCTAAGATTACTTGTGATGGTAGGAGTACTGACGTTAATTTTGCAAGTACAGCAAGTCACTGGCTCAGAAATTAATTAATTAAGTTACAAATTCCAAGCAGTCCCTGCAGGAAATTGTTGCCCACTTGGAGCACTCATGCACCAACATCCTATTGGGCCTTTGCCACATAAAGAGGTGGAGATTTCCACTGTTGTGGAACAAAAGGCAAGTCCGCAAGAAGTTCTCCAGACTCTTTTTGTCCCATATAAGGGGAAACAAGTCTGTCTAAAAGACAGTATGCTAAATTTCTGCTGAGCTTCAAACTTTAATAAGCGATCTTCCTTTAAATTCAATCCTGAACCAATGTTGCCATATGAGTTCAGTATTACAGTATAATATACTGAAATACTACCATCTGCAGTCTTCCTTGACACCAAAGGTCACGTTTATGAAAGATTTTACTCAAACTCTCCTTTTCCTGATCCACATTTCTCAATTCTGCTTTGTGAAACTTGGAGAAAATGTATTACCAGGAATGCCTAATATCTGGGCGCAGATTAGATGATTTTCTGTCTCCAAATAAAAAGAGTTAGCTAATAAAATCTGTTTCCACATCCCTTAAGAACTGTCTTCCATTATTCATTTGGAAAAGAAAAAACAGTGAATGACTTCATGCCCACATGAAATAGGAGCCTGCTTTGGCCAGTGGCAGAACGATTCTCTCCTGACAATTGAACTCAGTGAAGCAGTTTTTCTGTGCTGAGGAAATGTTTCCTCTAGTGCATTACTGAAAAAATGTCCAAAAGTGACAACATCCATAACTAAAAAGTCCAATAAAACTTGCAAATTAAATTATTAATTTTCAGTTTTGTGAAATGTTTTGGTTGGTTTTGACCTTTTTGAAGTGGTTTCTATGTTTGGCTGCCCTTTAACATAAATTATCTTCAAATTGAGGACATTTTGAACAAAATAGTAGAATGCATCTTTTACACAATGTTGAAACAGATATAGCATTAAATGGCCCATTCACTCATTCACTTACTTGCATTCACTCTGAACAACTGAAAGTGAGTCAACAAACTTTTCAATTGAAAAGGCCCTGAATTGAAAGACTCCAGATGAGGCAACTAATGTATAAACTAATTTGATGTTCCAATTCAGATATTGATTGACCTGTCCATAGTTGTTAAAGAACTCTGAAATGCAAAACTTAAGTTTCATGTACCTGACTGCATGAAAACCCTAACTCTAGGAGATCACACCATATTGAAAAAAAAATCCAGTACACATGTTTTCTATCTCCCCTGTCTTATGTCTCTCACTATGAATCTGTTGTTGTGATCTAATTACAAAATAAAAGTAACAAAGTTTGAGACATTTACGTTATTCATTTTATTAAAACTTGTTAAAACTTATGTCTTTACATTACTATTATTGTCATCTTCATCCTTTTTACCCTAAACTCTCTTCATATATTTTCTTGCATTTATGTAGACATCAGTCCCTTGGCCACTGACTCTATTCATATGGCACACATGCTTTACAAATACTTCATACATCCTTTGCACAATCAGTCTCAGCATATAAATAAGTGGCTATGTATTGTATGTAGTGTACTAGGTTGTAAAATATTCAGAAAAATGAAGTTGTTGTCTTTGAAGCTGAGACTTCAACATATCAATTCATAAAATATAAAGAACGCTAAGAAAGGAATCTCAAAGAGCACAAAGAAAATTCTAGTACTTCATAAAGTTAGGATTCATTTCTATGTTGAAGCTATGTGAGTCTCATTAAAATACTCAAAATGGAGTTTACCTAATTTTATCCTGGGTTTGTTTCTATCAAGGTCCATACTTCTTCTGATTGAAAATCCAGTTATATTTAAGAACAGTGTTCATTTCTTTATCTATGACACTTTTAGCTGTCTTTAGGATGTATGATGTTCTTGCAGTAATCCTTTCCCCATTTAACCACCCAACATTTGTTTCTTTTATTCCTTTCACATTTTGAGTGCTTACTTTTTGGTAGTTTATATTTATATTTATATTTATATTTATAATATTTTTATTTTTATTTATTTAACCTGTTGGTTTCAGCTGAGGAATCTGACCTCTATTTCCTCAAATACAGAAAATAATTCATTACATGCATTATCATTTTGTACAGTTGGGACTGGCTAATGTTCAGAACAGAAAGGGATTTTTTTGCTCTTCAACATACTAGGGCATTTCTGAATACTTTGAAATATGCTATGCTTTGTGCTTCCAGTAGTTAACAATTTCAAGTGTATGTGCGTAATTAATAGTGTCAAAAACAGGGAAAGACATATGGTTGATTTTTTCCTTCCTATAGAAATGAAAGTTTTAATTTCTGAAAGAAGATGCCAGACCAAAGGAATGCCCTCTGCTTGTTACTTTGATAGTCAGGAGACATGAATAGTATTATTGATGCACAAACACAAAGGACTAGAGGCTTGTAACTGTGTTTCTGTGTGATTAAAGACTTGCAGGAGATCCTTGGTGGCAGCAGGCAGAGGGTGTTTCTGATAAAAGGGAGGGGAAATGGAAACTGACCTTTCTTGTCATAAATGACACTGCAACAACTTTGGGGATCAATTTCCCTGCAACTGCCTCTTTTGTCTTCCCACCCCACAATTCCATACTTTTGGATGCTTTGTTTCATATTACTGTGTCAAAGTCTGAAATTTTTAACCTGCCAAGAAAAACCTAACCTTTCCTTTCTACCAACAATCTCTCTGATGAAAGGATGTTCTTCTTCTATTCCTGCCTTTCCTTTCCCTCAGATATCAGAGTGCTATGCCCTCCCTCCCCCTGCTCCCAGAGTGTTCATGAACTTCGAAAGAGTCTGGAAAAGACAAACTGGATAGCTGCATTTTGCTTAGGTGAGTTTTCCCTTCGCTCCTCAGCACAGCCACCAAAGTAGCCCTGATGGCATGAGGCAGAGCACAGGGTGTGAATCAGTCAGATGGTTCCTGAGCTGGTAGCAGCAGCTTGTTGTAGCCTGGGAGCATACCAGTTACCACTTCAATCACAAATAATCACTAGAAGTTGCCTCCAGAAGGCCAGAGTGAGAAAAACACCAAAGAAATTATTTGGCTGCAATTTCCCACATATAGCTATATCTGTACACTTTCTGAGCATAAGGAAAGACGACTGGCCCTTGTGCTCTCCACAGAAAATAAGTGACAAGTAATAATTTTGTCAGACAGGGGTGCTGTAATAGGACACAAAATCAGAGTCTTTATTTTCTTTGACACTCTTTTCGTTTGTCCTTGCTACTTTTGCTCTTCACAAATTGCACAAAATGGTAATAGTAATGCTCATTGGTCAAGTATTTCAAGGATTAATGGTGCGGAGTACTGCCCTCTTTTAATAAGTGGACAGGCCAGGATATGTCAGCTATGATACAGTATGGTAATTGTGCCACAGGCACCTTTAAACTCCCCTGGCTTTAGTCTGCATTTTGCTCCTAACCTCAGAAATGTAGTGCAATGACTGGAGTCATCCAATCTCTACTTCGTATAATTTCATTCCTCAATGCATAAACAACTGTATCAACTCAGAGACCTTGGTATAGTTGTGCTAATGGAGTAATTTAACCTTTCTCTTAGACAAATATTTCAAAATATCAGTAAAACTACCCTCGTACCCATGCCCTTAACCATCTCTTTTTTTTTGCCTCTTTAGATTTTCTTGCTATGGTAAGGTTGATATCCAAAACCTTCCACTTAAGAACCCCAATGTGAAGTGCTCCATAGGTTATCTTGATAAAGCTTCTGGGTCACTGTTTTGGCCATTTCACTTGTTCCTAGAAGCAAAAGCCTCACAAATCTCTGCCACAGTCATCATCTTGTAGCATATGATATCCACAGGTTGAACCCCACTTAATTGCCTCTGTGCTTCACCACTGGTCATTGTGGAGAAATATAATTAACTTATTTTAAAAAATAAAGTAAGAATTCCCAAACTGAAACCTTTATATTCCATTGCTGCTGGACTGCAAAAGCAGCAACATTCCCTGAGATGAATAACAAAAGACACTGTAACAAATTAATACAAATGAAGTCATTGCTGAGCGACTCCATCTGCTTTGGAAATGAGGCTCGGACTTTCCAAAATGTGGCCGTGATCCAGATAATTAGGCTTAACTCCAAATGAAGCCACACAGGTAACTTATAGCTTCATTAACTCTCCTCGGGAAGGCAGGCATCCAAGAACTAACCTTAATAGAGCAGCATATGATCCATTGACAATCTGTTTGATATTAAAATATGAACTTTGTTTTACTATGTTACATCAGTATTAGGCCAATAACATATGCAGAGTAAAACAATAAGGATTGGACATGTTCTTGTATCTTGCATTACACGCCAGTCACTACATCCAGAGAAGTGGGATCGTAATTTTTTGTTTACAAGGTTTAATCAAAATACATTAATAATCTACAAAACCTAAGCAAATCACATAAGGTGTCAGCAAGTGTCTTTCCTCTGTAATCACAGGAGGATTATTAGGTAATAACAAATGTTATTCATCTTCATAATGGCTAAATGACAGCCTGCTTAAAAATAACAAATGACTACTCTTCATCAACTATTACAGGGTGAATATGACCTTCACGTACTTTAAGCAAACAAGTCATCTTTCCAAAGACTTCCCTAGTTCTTTAACTGATAATGATGAGATGCGTTATCTGTGCAGAGAAAAAAAAAAGAGCTCTAGTTATACCATTTATTTTAGTCCTGTAGGCATTTTATATAGCCCTCTGTCAGAAAAGATACTGAGATATAACACCAATTTTTTCATCAATAATAAATTAATGCATAATTAAAGTGGTTAGTGATGTGTATAATGAACTTCTGTGAGATGTTTCCCTTTAAGGTTTATCAGTCTCTGTCTGATTTTTTTTCTGTTGACATGATGCTGCTTTAATGCAACAGAACTGGAGAGAATTGACCTGAAAGAAACCTCATATACCTGTCTGTCCCATCCCTGGCAGATCTCTCTTACTGCTTCTTGAAAACCTCCGGTGTTGACAATTCCTTCCCCAGGAAAACGAGTTCCCATCTTTGCTCCTAGACATATCTTCATAAAATCTAACCTGAATCTGCCTTGTTGTTATTTAAGCCCAAGTGGACTGCAGAATAGGCCCTGGAGTTTTCAATCTGAATCTCTTCTATAGACCAAATCTTTCCTTCTAACCCAGTTTCTTTGAGCCTGAAAAGAATAAAGCCTGTACAATAGCACACATACACCAGTAAGCCAGACTGATAGGGATGGAAGCCTATACAAGTGCTACTGTAACACTGTAAAAACTGTCCTTCTGCCTAGCAGAATCTTTGTACAAAGACCGTTTTTGTCATTTGGGTAGTTTTGTCAATTTAGGTTGCTCTGATTCCTGCTAATAATGGTTTACAGGAGTTCTGGCCTTTTGCAGATACCCCAGTCATAAATGTATCTGTGTTTCTGTGCCTATGTATCTGTGTTAAGGTAACACACAGTGGTTTTACCTTCCAGTGAGGTAAATTAGGGTGCTCTTTTGTGAACACTATCTACAGACAAAGCAAAAAACGCAGTAACTACCATGCTTGCTTCTGTAGTCTGAAAGATGCTGCCTTTGCCAAGTCACAGCCATATTTGATTCATTTGCCATACAATTTACACCCACAGGAATTGAAATGAGGTGGAATTAGCAGCTTTCTCCTACCTCTTGTTTCTCTCACAGTACTACGGGAGTTGCAAACAAAATTTCATTTGCCAGATATGCTCAATGCAGATAAAAAGTGATATTAACATTGGTGGAGATCATTTTAGCAATCTTAGGCAATTATTTGGACTGAAGAGTCCTGTGCATTAGAAGGAATATTTTAACCATGCTCCATAAAAAGCAATCCAATACTAAAAAAAGTGTATTATTGGTTTTGCTCAGTCTCATATTGATTACAGCAGTGCATAATGCTCTGTGTCAAAACTCTGTTGTTCATTTTAAGGGAAAACAGTGATCCACATCATTCCAACTCAGTCTGGTATGCTCTAGTATCTGGCTGTTCCTGCAAATCAGTGTGCAGTTATTCATCACTGACTTTTCCTTATTCAGGGACAAAATGCAGGAATTTATTTTTATTTTTTTACCATGCTTATTTAATTATCTCCATAAGACATGTAATAACTGAATAAATACTGTCATAAACCAAAGTTAATTTTATCTTTTTTATTTTCCTGGGCTACAAGGATGTCAAAATGCATAATTGTGTCAGAGATGCGCGCACACACACACACACACACATGCAAATAGCATGTTTCTTATAAATACCTACGTTATAAATTTATTCTGATCATTCTCCCTTTTTAACAAAGGGATATGTGACAAAAATTAACTGAAGATTGTTCATTAGATTTTATTACTAACATTCTGATTATCTGATTCAAGCTAACTAGGTACAGCAGTGGCAGGCAGATGGTTTGATGTTCTCAGTCAACACATGGTCTAAAACTACTATTTGCTGTATAAGGAACATACCAGTTTTACCTTCAGTCTTAAAGAGATTTATTGAAGTTATCAGGATCACATCTTAGAATATCAATGCTTTCCTGTTTGTAACAAATTTGAGAAAATCTGGAGACTGAGGAAGTTGAAAGGGAACGTTGTCTGAGATTTTCCTTTCTGGGCTTTCTTCTTCCAGCTCACTCCCCTTTTCAGGAGTATTTGCAATCAAACTCCCTGTGTTTTCTATATTTATTGCTTGTGTCATGATTTTGTGCCCATTAGTCTTCTACATGAAATTATAGAATTATCAGTGTGTTTTTAGTCTGAAAGCTCTGCCTTTCTTGTTATAATTGTGAATTTCAGAGTGGCAGATAATATTGAACAGGAGCCTGTTTTCCTAATCTTTCTCCAAGGCCAGTCATTTGTTCAATAAACTGCTAACATTATAAAACTAATGTTATTCACCTCTCCACATATTATTTATTGGAAGCGAGATGACTAAAGGACAAAGACTGCAACAACATTAGTAACTCCAGGGTCACAAGCTGAGGTCTAGCACACCAGACTTCATTTACTGCTTTGTGCAGAGGATTCCATATTTGGAAGAGCTCTAACAGAGCCAGGGATTTGCATTCCTGGTGACCAGACAGGGTCTGGATAGACTGCAACACCATGGATGGCTAAAATGGGGGCAGTTCCTGGTCTGTGTAAGTGGACATAGGTGAGGTAGTTTCCTTGGGGCTCTTTCCAGCAAAGTGCAGACAGCTACAAGATGCTGCATGACCTTGTCGTGGCTGCAGGCTGAACAGTGATGAACCTGATGTGCCTGGGCCAGAAAGTGAAGGGGCAAGGCAATTTTGGGAAGCGAGGAGTCTTGGCTTCTCCCATCAGCTCCCCAGGCAGGAGATGGATGGCGCTGGGAGGTGAGTGAGTAGTGGGCATTAATGCTGAAACAAAACGGGTGGGAGACAGGAACAGTGAATACCATTCCCTGTCCCTCTGTGACTCAAGTTTCCTCCAGTTTGTTTCTGTTTTGCACAGGGCTGGTGACAATCACATTTGAGCTCTCAGCAGACAAATAGTTCTCCCCTATCATATTCCCCTCCAGTTTCCTGCCCTAACATTTTTTTCTGGTGCCCTGCAGCCAGCTAATGAGGTACCAGTTTTCTTTCCAGAAAGGGCTGCATTTTGGTAAAGGATACAGTGTGTGTTGTAATTTGAAATCAATGGTGCACTAGGAAGTGAGGAAATGGCACTACATAAATCAGTCAGCTATCGATATTATGCTTGTTGCTTAATAGTATAATTTTAAAAGAAAGCTGTCTGCAGACATTACCTTTCGTGTCTAGGTAATTGTTTAAAACAGAAGGTTGTGAGAGGGCTTGAGCTTTTCCAAGATCAGCTGAGTAGTCTTCAACAGTTTTTGTAAGGTTTCTAGAGGCAGGCAGGAAAGTATTTGTTCCTATATTTTAGGATTCATATGAGATTTTGTATTAAAGAGCGGTGCCATATCGTAAGGAAGAAGGGTTCAAGTGATTTCTGTGGATAGATAGAAAATCATATTTGGACCTATCAAAGAGGAAAACAAGTCCAAGTACAACCAAGTTACAAGAATTTGAGCAAAGTTTGATGAGTACCTCCTATATGAAAATCTATATGTAGATATTATAATGCAAATATCATCATTAATTGCAGTTCTTAACAGAAACAGTTAAGCACAGTAAGTTGCTGAAAAGATTCCTAGTTTCATTGAACCAAATCTTATTGATTATAGGTATTCTTGATTTAGTCCATTGGAAGCATTTCCCAAATGAGCCTTACAGAAACATGTCTGTATTGCCTACCTCCAGTCAGAAAAGCTACAAAAGCCATAGATTTTGTCCCCAGATATACCTGGCACTTTAAAAAAGGAAGAATACACAAGTCCTTACCAACACCAGTGCATGCGATGTTAACTGCAGAAGTCAGGATTTTGTTGATTAGCAGCCTTTCTAGAGCTAAACAGCCCAATAGAACTGTATTACATAGAAGCAATTTAAAGACAGATCTATTGAAAAATATTTTTAAATGAATGAAAAAGTATTACATTCCAAATGTACTTTCTTTATAATAAATAAATGTTTCTAAATGGTTGTCTATTATGCTGGCAGAGTAAGGCATGGGGACAAATGTCTGATTTAAATGTCTGATTTGTCAACACAGTTCTTGTTTGCATAGCTTTTCTACAAATCAGATAGATACCTGTTAACCTTATTTATGCCTGCCATTTAAGGGCATTGCAGAAAATGAGACTTGTCTGCCATTTCTCTCTGTTTACATCCCTCATAGTCTTTCTTTTATCTTTCCATAGATATGGGGCCACTGCAAGGAGCAAAAATCTGATGATCTATGATAAAACCACAGAATCATAGAATGATTTGTGTTGGAAGGGACCTAAAGATCATCTAGTCCCAATCCCCCTGCTGTGGGCAGGGACACCTTTCACTAAACTGGGTTGCTCAGAGCTCCATCCAACCCGGCCTTGAACGCTGCCAAATCAGCCTCAAAACCTAGGAGGAAAGGAAGAGATTATTTTTATATTGGTCCATGCTGACTGGCAGTACCAAATGTACCACAGATCTTTCAAAAGCTTCCAGAGAGGTGGATTTGGGGATGTTGTCTAAGGATTCTTTGTGACAAAAAAAAAAAGGAGTAATTTGGTCTGTCCATTCCCTATGAATTGTCTAAGGAGGGGTTATTTCCATTGCAGATGGTGTATGCTCCAAGCTCTAGTTGTCTTCACTCAGCATGCTTGGTCTGGAAGCAGTATTAATTAGGCAGACAAAGTGGACTAACTTGCTTACATCATTGCTAGTTTAAAGGTCTCTATCCTCCATGGCAGCATCACTCTCCTTTCTTATTTCTCTAGTTGTGTCTCTGCATGCCTCTGAAACCTTACTTACACTAAACTGTCTGGGGTTTAGGTTTATCCAGGCTAACACACTCCCATTTTCCCTCCTGTGTCAGCCTGGATTGTAAAGAGTTACCTCCAATACCTTCAGATGCCACAGAAAAACCACCAGATGCTGGACATTATCTGGACAAATCAAAGACTCTTTTTCCCAGGGCAAAGATGAAACACTCCATTGTGATGTCTATATAAAACAAGTTGACATTTTTTCTGAAAAATAAAACCCATGATATTGAAATAACAGCTGCAGGTTTTTTACTTCAATCTCACGACACAACAGTAACTCTGTGAGATGAAGTAGTACATAATTTGCTTTGTGCTTCACTTCCAAGGAAATGGCACCATCAGTGTCATACCTTCTTTTTTCCCCCACAACTGCAAACAGTATTCACAGATTCTGTGACCAGAATGTGGCAGTCCTCTATGATCTTCATTAAACCTGGGATCTCTGTCCAGCACTGGGAGAATGTAGCACTAGAAATACCATGTCAGTTCTGGCCATAGCCAGCCTGTTCACCCACGTACCCAGAGGAGTAGCTATGGAAGAGCACTCAGAGCTTTCTTGGGGCTTCTGACAAGAACTGGGTGAACAGTGTACATCCCACATCTCGGTGTACATCCCTCACTGTTCAAAATGTAGTTTGGACGAACAGTTTCACCTGACTTCTTCCTTTAAAGCAGTGCTGATGAACATAGAGCTATGCACAGTTTAGAACTCAACTTGTTTAACCTGCCTGTAAAATGTCATCCTTTTTTCTGGAGAGCGACACAGACGACCCTAATTAACCTGCTCTAGTCAGACACACAGTCAGTGGAAGTTGTCCTCAGCTCAAGTGAGATTCTCACACTCAAAGCCAAGGTTTTGTGGATGGCTGTGTAGGCCTTTCCAGGAATGAGCAGACTCCTGGTAGGACAGGTCAGGTGTTCAAAGAGGATGGAAGGAGGATGCCCATGACTGTGTAAACTTCCAGGGGAGACAAGAGCCAGCAGGCAGGGGCAAATGTTTGTGCATATGAAGTCAAAGCTTTGCTCATCCCTGCTAATTCAGGTCTGCAGTGTTCCGCAATGGGCCCCAGGGGCCATTAACATTGTTTTCTGCTGTCTCTTACACGCAGGGAGGAAAACTGTGGGCAATACCTGATCTATTACACCATTATGTAACACAAGGTTTTACCTCCTGTCTAGTCAGTGGTTTTCCCACAGGAGCTCAAGCCAAAACCTATCTCATTTGCATAAGGGAAAGTCATCCCAGTGAGTGCTGCATGAGATACTGGAACTGGTGCTGTGGTATTTCTCAATTAAAAAAAAAAAAAGGTTGGGCATTTATATTCAGTTGCTTTTAAAAATCATTTTTAAATGCAACATTATGAAAGTTGGTAATAGGCTGAGATAAAAAAAGGCAAAGCTAATTAAATTAAATTGCAGGACTTTTTTTTTTCTCAGAGTACTTCTTTAATATTAAATGAGTTTTTTAAAAACAACTATGGACAATAAATGGACAAAAAAAAAAAGATCAGGTGGACTGAAAATTAAAACTGAAACTTAAATATTAATGGAATTTTTTCTCAGTTGGTCAGAAACTTTTTACCACAACAGTTCCTGTCAGAAAATATTATTTCATCAGAACAAAACAATCTCTGTGGGAATATGTCAATTATGACAAAATAGGGGGGAGGGCTAGTGAATGACTCATTTAGTGGTATCAAAGCATTTTATTTTGAAGTGTTTCTGAACATTTTCAGCATGGTGCTTCTTTTAATTATAATAATTTTTTAGTCTGCTTTAAAAGTGAAGATTGGAATAAAACTTCCAAGCACCATAAAACAGGTCTTTCCAGACTTTCTAAAAGTATCTTTAAAGATTGTATTTTATTTCACATTCTTCATCTTGAAGATTACATTTTGGAAAATTATGTTGTAATGTCTCAGCTCATAATTCTTAAAGAAGAGAACTTTCAAACTTCACAGGTCTTTTCTTAACGTCTGTTCCTACCTTTTGCCTCATTATTTACTTTAGGTGGCTTCACACTTGTCTCAGGAGACGACATAAAGGAAACCAGAGATGTTGTGTATTATTTTTGTTAGGAAGGTTCACCTTTGAAATGGAACTTCTTCATTTAAGATATTTCCTCCCTTTCTTTTTTCACTGATAGCCCATTCCTGCATCATTCCCACCCCACCTCCCCCTTGTAATGTAAATCACAGCAAAAAAAATAATTTGGTGGTTTAACCAGAACACAAAAAATGGGGAAGGCTGTAGGGGTGTTTTTAGTCTATTTCACAAAACAATGGGTTTTAATGCAGATAATTTTGATAATTATACCTGTGATGTAACCATAAGAGAGGTGTCAGTAGTCCCTGCAGGAGAGGCAGAGACCAGTGCTGGTGGGTAGGCAGGAGCAAAAGCAGTGAGGAAGGAGAAAGGAACCAGACAACTCTTCTGCCAACCTCAGTGCTACAGCAAACATGTAGACTTCTGAAAAGGCCAGATCCATCCACAAGGATGATTCATGGGGTGACTATTTTGACCAATTTGTTGGAAACTAGTTAATTTCGTTAGGTACACACAGGCAGTAGTGGAGTCATTTCATCTGCTGTAGTGATTTATCTTTGCACTGGATGTCACAGGGAAGTTGTTTAAACTCTGAAGGCTCCTGACTGAAGTCTAAGCTTCCAGTATTTCCAAGACAGCTGTATACACTGTTTGCACATAAAATATACCCCTACACTACACATGACATCAATATCATGGTTAAAAATAGGCACTCTGTCTCTTTTTACAGATGACTGAATAGACACCTTAGTGGGTTGGGATTTGGTATGAAGAGTCTCATCACAGAGATCAAGGGTTCAAATGTACTCAAAATCAATACTAACTGAGAGTTATTACCTTTGGGTGGCCTATGCAAAATGAATGGTGGTTCTAGCCTAATTTCTAGTTGACAGATGTCTGTGCCATCAAAAAAATCTCATCATTGCATTTGGCATTCTTCACACAAGCCTCAACACAGAAGCCAAAGACAGACTGGGCACAGAGATGGAATTAATCTCTTATGAAAGGCCTCTAGCTGGTCCTTCCAAAACAGAAATAAAACAGATTATTGAGGCAGTCTGAGGAATACCAAAGTGCTAGTTCTTGACGTTGGCTCCTCCCTGTGAATAAAGAGAGGGCAGAATTTTCATGGGTTTTATCCAGCATCTTTTCACAAGTACTAAATTGATTTTTGGAGGGGAAAAGATATAAGAGGCTTATTTCTGCTACCAAGTTAAGATTGTGTCAGCGTCTCCCTTAAAAACCTCACCAAGCCATAAGAATTTAATCTGGACTAAAAGTTGGCAGATCTGTTCTCAGCCCTCAAGTATGTTTTAAACCCCATTAACAAATATGTGTTAGGCCACTTATAAGCTAAAATACTCAAGGCTAAATAACAATAATAAAAAAGTCCTTTCATCTGAGTGTGGAATGCAAAGAGGAAATCAAATGTCAAATATTATGTGGTTTAAAAAATATTCCTGTGTCTGTGCATCAAATGTGGAAGCTTTGACAAGTCTTTCTGATTAAGTCTGAGGATACTTGAGTGGTTCTTTTTGCTTGAACTGTAGGGAATATGTTATCAGCAGGTCCTGAAGACAGATCACAGAAAACTTTAAAAAATGTGAGTGATAACATTTTGAAATAACTGCAGAACTTTACTGCCATGAAGAAAAAATATGTAGATTTGGCTTACTCCCAATGGGAAGATGAGCTGCATAGTTTTGTGCTGCTTGAAGGCGTTAAATTTGCCTGGTGGGAAGACCAGTTAAAAGAGAATTACAGCAGTTTAAGCATGAAAAATAAGAGCATGCTGCACATCAGCACTCTCAGTTCTCAACCAGATATTGTTAACCTTAATTCTTCTTTGCATTTCTCAACTGAAAAAAGAAAGAAAACTGATGATTTTAAGGAAAAAAAAGCATCTTATTTGTGCATTAAAAAAAACCAGTATTTTTAATATTCAGGTGCCCCTTTCATCTTCCAAGAGCCTGAAAGGGATAGATATTGTCATCAAAAAGCTTATCAGATAAACGCTTTTAAATAACATATAAAGGGCTGGATTTGAAATCCACTTTAGGTTACTTTAACCTCTGGACTTCGTGATGTCTCTCATTTGCTGTGGCCCTTTGCTGCTGCTCTGCCTTGATGCCAGAAGAATGGGTCCAGATGTGAACCAGGCTCAAACCCAGTACGCAGCAAGATGCTGTCTTCTCTAAATTGATCCCAGCATAAGCAACAAGGAATGCAGGAACCCAGAGCTTGATGTGGACAGCATCTCACCAGACATTTAGGTTTGCCAAAAGCAAATGGACATTGTGCACAGAACAGTTTTGAGCCATGTGACCCAGGGAAAAATGCATCTCAACAAAACCATTAAACACACTGCAAGTTTCTTAATCAGAAATTCTTCTGTTCTGTGTATGTTCAAAGAGAAAAAAAAAATCCTACACAAGATACTTCAGGGAGCCATGGCACATTTATAGGAAGTATGCTAGATAAGCTAATATATTTTTTTTCTATCTCTAAATAGCATGGAGCTAAACTGTAGATAAAAATAACAATCTGGGAGTACGGCGTGTTGATAGGAGTGTTAGTACAGAAATACCAATGTTCCACTCACAGTTTCCAGAGATCATCCAGTCTTAAATAACAACTCATAGCCTAAAATCTGATTTACGTGAATGTCTGTAGTGGATCAAATAATCCCTGGATGAGCTACCTAAGTAGTCAGTAAAAAGAAGGAGGGTACTTCATCCTGATTTAGCTTCTAGCTCGAGTGCTGCTTCAAGAGGCCTCTTCCACAGTGTTTGCACAGTGAAAGGGACATGATTGCTCTGGTGCCCAGCTGGTGAGAGCTGGGGTCTGGCCGAGGATCACTCAGAGGAGGACTGGTGGGAAAGAGGGAAACAATGGCTCTTACTCCCTAAGCAAACATAGGGTTCACAGAGGGAAAACAGCTCTTCTGTGGCCACTTAATTAAGCCATATCTACGGTATACATGCACACTGTACACGTATATTTTGGATCTAGGGGGGAACATTTGTAAACCTCTGTACTGGGTGCAGCTGTATTGGTGCTGGCAGAGATGCACCTGCAGCCCCAGGACAGAACCAGTGGGACAGGTGGACATGCCTTGTGGAAGCTGCAGCCCACGGGGAACCCACAGCAGGCAAGGTTTATCCTGAAGGGCTGCAGCTAGTGGGAATGCCCCAGGCTGGAGCAGGGAAACAGTGTGAGGAGGAAGGAGTGGCAGAGAGGAGCTGTTATGGACTGACTGAAGCCCTCTATTCCCTTGCACAGCTTAGGGGAGATGGTAGAGAACTCAGGAGTCAAGGGTAAATTCAGCCTGGAAAAATGAGAAGGTACTTTGGGGCTTTTTGGTTTTGTTTATCAACTCAACTTTATTTTAATTGGCAACAAATTAAATTTTCTGAGGTGGAGTCTGTTTTGCCCATGACAGTAATTGGCAAGAGAACTCTGTGACCCATGAGTTTTTCCATCTCATTTTCTCTGTTGGGGAGGGGGAGTGAGTGAGCAGCTGGGTGGGCGTCTGGCACCTAGCCGTGGTCAACCCACCACAATCTCACAGCAGCAAATGAATTGCCAGAGCTCCAATGAGTACCTTGTTGACTGTGGTATTTAACCACTGAAGAGAAAGCTGCTTATTGTCTCAAATTACCTATGAGAATTTGATTATGGTACAACATTCAGCATTTATGAGCCAGAGAGGCATCAGCTGCAGAATATCAACCCTGAAAAGAGAGCTCTTCTGAAACGTGCCAAATAAGGTGGGAGCAAACAGGAAGGCTCCTGCCAGACACTGTCACAGAGACACTGCTCTGAGGAGGCAGTTTCTTCAATCCAGAGTGAGAGGTACAAGGTGACAACTTGCTCTTTTCCCTGTGAAAGAGTCCCCAAGAATGCAGCTACAAAAAAGCTATTCCTTTAGCCCAACAGGCTGCAGAGTCCAGTGCCACACCCATTGGGACAGGAGAATATGCTTCTTTGACAAGGTGGGAACTCTATCATGAATCATGTGTAATGTTTGTTACTTTATTTTTAGAAAATACAACAATTTACCAACGCTTAGTGTTCTGGTTTTGCAGTTTCCTCCTGTGCATACAGCTAGTGAGATCTATGTCTCTCCTCTCCACTTGTTCTTCTGTATTGTGAAGGCAAGAGAAGGTTCCCTATGCCAGTTCCCTGCTGTAAGACATCACGGATAAAAGCAGAATTTCAGCATAATTGAGTTGTAGACCTGTCTGCTTTAGGGAATGCATAGTTCTTTGAATTTATCTCTACCCAAGGAAAACCTTTCATTGTTTTATCTAAATGCTAGGTCTGATATGTTGACTAGTCTAACTGAAGCTTGTAGTATGCTTGCTAAGATAATAGACCCTGTGCACCTTGTACTCACTGTGATTTAGAAGTTTTTCATTGTGAAAGATTTGGCTTCTGCTGCTGAGAAACTGAAAAAATACCTCTAATCCTCCCCCCCTCCCCGAAGTAATTCTATTACGTAATGAGGTTTGGTTTTCTTGAATAAATGTTGATGTAGCCAAGTGTTTAACTGTGTCAGTTTCCTGTTACAATTGCTCAGCTGAAGAGAAGTTCTACCGAAAAGCACAGAAAACTTCTAAATCTGCATTGTTCAAAGCTCAGAATGGAGGCCCAGCTCCATTTCAGTCCTCTGAGACACCTCTAGGAGGAACCCTATCTCAATACTTATCAATACATTCCTTATCTCCTCCCACAGCTAATGAAGAGGGCAGAATGAGGGAGAGGCAATTCCAGAGAACAGCTCCCATCTTCCTGATCCTCCCCCATTAGCTATAACAAGAAGTATGAAGAAGTGAAGTTCCTCCTGAAGGTGTTTCATCTAAGCAGGCTGAATCCAGTAAGTATGAGCCAGGAATGCATAAACTCTTCCTGATATAATGAGCAACCTAAATAACAAAGGCCGGAGCCAATCATCCTGAAGCAGTTGAAGCACTAAATGAGCTATGACAGTCCCGTGGTTCCAGAAGTAAAAGGCAATCAAAATATATTTGATTGTTGTGCTGAGAGGAAGAAGCAAAATATGGGAGTCCCAAGATTGCCTAGGACTGTGGAAAACGAGGAGAAAGTGAGATGGCTTTTGACTGTTGTCTGCGAACAGCATCTACAGGTGCATTAAGAAGAGAGACAATCAGAAGGTAACTGGTCCTGACAGTGGCTAGTCCGTAGGCATAACATTTTGTTCTGCTAAAAACAAGAATGCCTGGGCTGTTAGGAACAGATGCCAGAGACTCTGAGAAATTACATATATGCAGAGTGACAGCTAAGGCAAAACAACCCCCTCACTGAGGAGAGTCAGGGGCCCCAGGGCCACTGCTCCTTCGCGGGAAGAGACTGTACCTACCCATGTCAGTAAATACTGGCTGTGAATTGCCATGGTATCACCAGAGTTACTGGTTATCTGCAGTTGCCTGAAATTGTCAGCCCAGACAGTGGAGTCACCTTCTCAGAGAGGAGAGAGGCTGGGGCTGCCTCAGGTCAGCCAGTTCCCTCTTGAGGGGTCCTCAGCCAGGCACGGAGCACAACAGGCTGAGACAGGGGGCACTTCCAGGACACACATGTCAGAGCTGTATCATAAGGCTTACTGCCTCCCTGGGCAAGTGACATTGAGGTTGGAATGGAGGTCTGTGAGCTTGAGCAACAGTGCTGCATACTCTGACTGAGCCCCTGGGATGTTAGTCTTAGCTGCAAGTGTATAGTGCAAGGTGTTAAAAGCTTTACCTCTGAGCTTTTTAATAGTAAGCCCTTTTGTTGTGAGGGAACAGAAGCTGGGCAGTGTGCTCAGCTCCCAAAACACAGCTTCTGCAAAGTATTGAGGAGCTTGTGAAGTTATGCAGAGCTGTCTGGTTTTGGGCATAGACCCAGGAGTCAGCTCTCTCAGAAGTCTTAAGCCCTGAATATCTAATGAGTATCTCACCCTGCTAGCAGGTGGTGGGCCAAAGTGCCACCCTTCACCTCTGCAGGAAGGTGGATTCTAGGGATTCTAGAGCACGGAGAAAGGATTCTAGGCAGCACTCAGATGTTGTGGGCCCTGATGAGTGCAGAAATGGAGAAGCAAAGGAAGAACTTCATAAAAACACTCATAAGGATATTCTGGGCTGCTTTCAGGGCTGAAATGGAAACAAAGTTGTTCATCAGATTTTAGAGATACTAAACATGAATCAGGAGCCAAAGGCAGACAAGTTACCTCGGCTGAGAAGATACAAAGGCATTTGCAAATGGCAAAGGCCAAGGAGCAGGACTTCAGTAAAGCAGGTGCTACATAACAAATCATATCATTTTAGACACTGTCTCTCACTTGTTTTCATCAAACTTGCCCTTAAGTCACTGCCTGGTGCAAAAAAAGATAGAAAAGCTGTTGTGGGTTCTCAAAGGCAAGGATGAGCAGTTTTGCCCATTTGTTTGTTTGTTTTGTTGAACATTTCTTACTGGATGATTTTTACAAATAAGGTAGGAACTCTGAAGTTCAGAGATGAAAAGGTGAAGTTTAAGACCGCAATGCTTGTGAAATGAATTAATAGTGCAGAAGAGATGTAATAAAGGTGCAAATTGAGTGAAACAGACAGAATATAACATTTTCATTGAGTACAACATCAGCATAACATTGTGAGATTCAGACAGGGAGGAAATAATTGAAAGTTTTGCCATTTAAAAGAAGAAGTGAGTGTTTGAGCCACCAGCAACATTGGCAGCATGGTGGTTTATTAGAAATCTCTTCAGTATGTTCAGGTAACTGGAACTTCCTTCTTATTTACATGAAGTATCAGATGCTGTTCTCAGCTCAGCTGATATGCTCCTGAAATAAGTATAAAGACATGCAAGGGCTGGTCTGGGGTTAGCTCCAGCACAGCTGAATGCAGTGTGTTGCACCAGGTATGTAAAACACACTAGGGTGTGTTTTAACCTGTTGGTGGGAATGGCAAGAGCATCTGCAATGGGCATTCTATGCAGCGGTTGAGACAATCAGTTCTAGTTTGTGTTCTGCTTACCAGTGACTTTAGATAGATGAATAAGGTGCTGCTGTCATTAGCACTGCTGGATGGGAAAGTGGGTGCATCTTTATATTACAAGAGTTAAAGAATTCTGCCTCCCCAGAAAGGACATGGTGTGCGGTTTGGTGAGATTGCATCACACCTACATGATGTGCTTGAGACAGTTTAGATGCTGCAGGAATTTATTGCTTGTTTTATGATCCAAAGGCTGTTGAAATCAATATAAAGGGACACTGTCTCGGAATCAGGACCTCAGGTTGCCCTTCACACTCGTGCAACAATAGAGTCCCTCAGGATAACTGGATATGAGAATACACAAGAGAAGGTCCTTTGTAGAGATCTCAATACAAATTTGAATAAACAAATCCAAGCCAGAGGTAAACATTTGGATAAAAGTGTGTTGTCTGATAAAAAAAGGTGGAAAATTCTCTGCTGGACTCTGCATCGGTGAATCCTGGAAAACCTATGGGCCATAGTTCAAAGCTCACCCTGCTGAATGAAAATGCCCAGTCAAAGAGTAAGCACATGAGACAAAAAAAACATTGAAGCATATACCAAAACTGACTGCAGTAAGAAATGTCAGGAGAATAAACCTGACAATACTTTACTGATGTTGTAGATATTGGTAGCATGTTGTCCTCTCAGTATCATCTCTGGTTCTGGTGGTCTCCACCTCAGAAATTATCTGACCAAGTATGTCAGTTCCAAAATGACTATAATAGTGACATGTTTTGTTACACCTATTGAAGTTTATTTCTATCAGAGACTCAAGAAGCTTCAGTTCACTTCTGCTGATGAGGTTTTATGCCAGTCCACAATAAAGCTCTAACATTAGAAAGAGATGTAAATAGGAATTTCTCCCTGATTTTTACAATGTCTGTCCCATGCACTGAGCTCTAAATCTCATCTTTACTAAGAATTTTGTTTGAACATCTGTTTGTGCTCTAGGGAATGACTGAGAGCATTTTTATTTTCTCTTCTTTCTATACTACATTTTTTTAAAGTTTTATTTCCCCCTGCAGTCTGTCAGCTAAATCCAAATGTTTCACAAACTGGAATATTTCAGGCAGCTCTCACCTCTTCAGAAGTCTATGTTAGTTTATCACATTTAGACAGAGGGTCACAGCCTGTCCTTAATTGCAACCTACAAAGCTGACATGCTCAGTGTTAAGTTCCAATTTCTGTCTTCCTCATGAAACACCTTGGCCTTGACCAGATCTGCCCTCTCTGAGATAAGCTGTGAGGTGCAGGTGTGTTCTGTCTTGTTCTGCATGGGCCCCATCTCCCTACTATCCAAACTGTCTGACCACATCTGGATGGCAGAGCCAAGTGTGGACACAGCAGCCTGAAACCTGCACTGTAAAATTCACATGGGACCCCATCACTTGTTTTCAGCATTAAAATTAATCAGCTACAGCCTCAGTATGGATTCTCTGCCTTTCAGATTTCTTTTGATTCCTTACATCGAAAACCAATTTGTCTCCAATGTGCTTCTACGTAAGAGTTTCAGTTCAGGCAAGGAATAGGTTTTTCATGCAAATTTCTTAGTTCTCACTCTTACTCTGCTCTGTTTCATATTTGTATTGAAAACATGCTAACTTCTGGATGAATACAAACCAAAATATACACTCTGGCTGCACACTGATATGCTCCAAACAATACCAGGCATTCAGTTTACAGGATTAGACTAGACCCAGTTCAAAGTAAACCCTGCTAAAATGGGTACATCAGATCCTCTGTATCACCTGTTGCACTCTACACATCCCTTCCTGTTGTGCAGCACTATTTGCTAATGTAGACCCAGCCTGAGAGGATATTAATGCAAAGCTATTCCAGGTCACATTAAACTGTCTTAGACAAGTGGCACATATTTGGCAATTGAAGGATGCAATAATGTAGCACGATAAATGATCTGGAGTGATGCAAATTCTGGCATTTAATTTTCTGGTACTTTATTTCAAAACAATCTGGACATGGACAGTATCAACATAATTGTAGCGATGTTTGTGAACACTGACAATAATAATATGAAAACCTGGCATCTTAAAACATAGTAAACATTCTGATTTGAATTCTCCTCTTCCATATTTTTATATAATCTTTAAAGGAGTTGCCCCCATAAAAATTAAATGAAGCACTTTCCAGAGAGCATTTCCATGTCCTCAGAAATGAGCAACAAGACATCTCTGTGTTATCCTGCATGAGCCCATGAGCTCCTTGAGGGCAGAAGTGCCCACCACCTGCTGTTCACTGCAGGAGCAGTCAGGGGCTTCACCCCTCTGAAACTGGCACCCAAATCTCAACAACTTCAATGAGAATTGACTGTAACGCCTGATTGTGTCCTTGGCCCAGTGTCCCCACATTTTCAGCCCTCCCAGTACCCAAATTCGTGGGGGAGTTTCCATTAGAAGGAACACAACGTTCTCCCACAGGTCCCTGGGAGCACTGCACCAGTGAGGCAGCTCAGTCTTTCATACACCCCTACTGTGTAGTGAAACACATTCACACCCCACAGACCTCAGTATTCACTGAACTCTGGCAAAGAATGGAAGCTCATATGTTCTTCGCTTTGCACAAGCCTGATAAAGGTAAATGCTCAAAATACAGAATGATAGAATGAACTGGGCTGGATGGGACCTTAAAGGTCATATAATCCAACCTCCTGCCATGGGCAGGGACACCCTCTGCTACACCAAGTTGCTCAAGACCCCACCTAAGCTGGCCTTGATATAGAGAAGCCTTCCTGCAACTTGGTAGGCTTTAGAATCTGTGATGTTTGGGATGAAATAAATTTAAGTCATCACAGATGGGAGAGCTGGGGAGAGGTAATAGAAGGCCCACACTGTGGAGGTGACAGAGTTCATCACAAGGTAACCAGAAGAGAGAGGGGGGAATATTACAGTAAAAATGGAGATGGGCACTGCTTTTTAAGTCCCACATGTTCATCTAGAGGTAACTCTTTCACTCATAGGGTCTTCAAAATCCAAAGCTACGTTTATAGGTGTCTTGCTTGCTCCTAGCCCTGTGATCTTCAGGATGCCAGGTATAAATGGGATGTGGTGGCCAGCAATCTTTCTGATTCTGTGTTTTTTTGGGTGGGTGAAAGAACATGTAGAGACCCAGTTTCTCAGTGTATTTACCCAGAATTTAAAATAAGCAGAAACTTTAGGAATTGAGAAATGTCTTGCTTATTCCTATGCAAGGATTAGAGAACTCAGTGGAGAATGTGGCTTCTCTGTATCAATTCCCCCGATGATATTGTGGCAGCCACCATAACTACAAACAAAGGCAAAATTGGAACTGAACTGAGAGTAAGAGAAATACTTTTATTCTCAAATATCCGTGACAGGGTGGCTGTTTCCCATGGAAAGACTGAACAGCTGGGAGCACTGTTCAGTCTACAACAACCAAGGACAACTCCTCAGTCAAGGATGACTTAGTTTGTCCTAGTGAGACAGTGCAAACTGCAGAGCATGAGAGCAGACCTTTGTGAATTCTTATGATGCTCCTCCTGCCTATTCATGCAAAAAAAACCCAGAAATCATCAGAGATGTGTTAATTGCAGGAGCTTGAAAGCAAAACTAGATAATATTTCCCAAGGGAGAAGCATGCCACCAAACCATGAATGTTTACTGCATGGGAATTGGTATATAATAAATTACCCTTGTCTTTTGTATGTTCTCACCAGCGCATGGAGGCATGGATTTCAGATAAAATTACTCTGGGAGCAAGATCCACTGATCTTTAGGAAAGGTATAATAATACCCATTTTTTCTGCCTTTTGCATGTTGCTTTTGCTTTACAGTTTCCTCAGTCTTGTAAGCCCATGTGTTATTTTTAATCAGGGAAATATACCCTTGTAAGAGTGCTTGGAAAGGAAGCATTGAATGGTGCCTGTAAGATTTAAAAACAGAAAAAAACAAAAACAAAAGACAATGCAACAATTCAAATACCAAATAAAATTATTTTGATAAACTATTCAAAACTACATTTTAGCTGTGCAAAAGGGAAATGGATATTTTAAAATGCCTGTTGAGGATCAAATCCTACAAATTGGCACTTGCCTGCAAATTGATCTCTACAAAAGAATGCAACACTATGCTGCTTATTCTTTTAAATGAAAGGGACAGTAACACTTCCTTAGAAGCCCTAATTTGCAAAAATTTCTGCAAGTGCAGAAGGGAAGAGGCTGACATATATACTGCTGTGATTTACTTTTGTTTGTCATGAGGAAGGGGGAAGGAAGTATTCCAGTTCCAAAGGCAAAACAGCTTCTCATTAGAGCCTCTGTGTAACAGGTCAGGCAAAGAAGAAATTTTGTGTTGCAGGTACAAAAAAATTTGGATGTTCCAGGATTTTTATGGATGGCAAGATCATAAATGGTACAAGCCCCTTTGCCTAGCTGGCTACTTAGCAAGGCAGGAAGGCAGACAGGAATGAAGGCAGGTGAAAAGGAGGGGAAGTAAAGAGGGAAGTGCTGATCTCTTCCTCCCTGGTATCCAGTGGTGGGACACATGGTAATGGTTCAAAGCTGTGCCAGGAGAAATTTAGACTGAACCTTAGGAAGCATGTCTTCATCAAGAGGGTAGCCAGACACTGAACAGGCTTCATGGACAGGTGGTAGATGCTCCAAGACTGTCAGTGTTGAAGAGGCACTTGGACAATGCCCTTAACAACATGCTTTAGCTTGGTCAGCCCTGAACTGGTGAGGCATTTAGACCCATTAGGTCCCTTCCAGCAGAAATAGTCTGTGATAAGGGAAGGAAGGGAGGAAGAAAGAAAGAAAGAAGGAGGGAAGAAAGTCAAAATCTTACTTTCACTTTGCTGTATGAAGTGAATTATGTAGATTTTTTTCACATTCATATGGCTTCACATTAATGTAGAATATTTACCTGCCCACCTGGATTTCATCTGTGGCTTTTAGTATCCTTAATAATCTTTATTATTGCAACAAATGACCCCAGCTGCCAATGCCCTGGACTCTTAATGGCCATGAATTGGTATCTCAGCTCAATGAAATGCCAGTGTTGAGGAAATCAATCTAAATCCATAGTTAGTTTAACTTCTGAGTTATCTGAGGTATGAAAGAACATGAGGAGGGAAAAAACACCCCTATTCTTCCAGAGTTGTTCTTGTGAACTGAAAGGTGGTTTTGATGTCTGTTTGCAACTGCAGGAGTGTAAGTGCATGAAGGACATTTTTATCTAGCACATTCAGTCTGGCACTTTTTGTCAAAACAGAACTCAAAACACTTGTGTCAGCCAAAACAGGTGTTTGGCTGTTAATGGAGCTGAAGTGAAAGTCTGAACATTGTGTAGGATGAAAGATGAGCTTGAGGACCGTCTAGAGAATTCATTTCAGTGTGTAAATATTCCAGGTCCATGTGCGCCTCTCAGTGTTGCCCAATTCAAGAAAAAAGAGACAAAAACAAGCTTCTGGCAGCCTCCATCCCCATGTCTTCCTCTCTGTTTACCTCCAGTAGGGCTAAATGCAGGCAAATAGAGAAGGCCCATATGCTACAGAAAACAGGCACATCTATTACTAGCCAGTGTGCTGTCATGTCTCAGTTGGAGTGCAGTTTGCTGAATTTCCTTTTTCACTTCCAAGGACTGCCTGTCCATAGTCTCCTTCCTCTCCCTTCCCATCAGCAACACCTATCCTGTAGGCTGGCAAGCAAATGTGGAGTCAGGAAACAAATACTGAAGTTCCCAGCATGTGTCTAGCACCCAGCTCTTTCTTCAGGACTAGCTTTATTTTTTTATATGTTTCAGATAACTGATCTGGCAGAAAACAAATGAAAACTGTGTAATTTATTCTGATTTGACAAAATGCAAAGTATTTCTTGGAAGAATTTAAGATAAAATTAAAATCTGTGGTCTACTCATCACATAACAGTCCAAACACTCTGAATAAATGATAACATATCAGCTAGTGCAGCCTTTTGACAGTATGAAGTCCTTAATCTTCAGTCATTATGGTTTTCTGATTGCCCCTTCTCTGGTTGCAAATACCTCCTCCTGAGTCCTAGTGCCAGGAATTAGCTGCAGTAATTCTATTTCAATTACAGCCAATTGTTGATAATCTGAATTTCTGATATGCTTCATATAAAATTATTGCCAGGCTGGTACATTAAGTCTGTGTTTGTGTACCTTTCCTTTAGGAAAAAAAAACTAGAAGACTTTTATTTGCAAAATCGCATATTATGCAAGTCCTTCCATGATCACCAAGGCAAATTAAAAGAAAAAGCAGCATAATGTACACCACTAGTCTGTGAAGGATACTGCTGAATTTGTCAAAGAGGGATAAAACCTTGGGGTGCTATCTGAATCATCAACTAAGCTTGGATGATCAGCTAGTGCCAGTGATTACAAAGCAACACCCACAACAGACACATTCTCCCCACACACACTGTGTATGAGCTTCAGATTTCAAGGAAACGCTGATCCTTTATCCCGAGTGTGGCTTTGGTTCCTGTGATCCAGATAAGGCACTTAACAGCTCCCAGCTGGGTTAACAAAATTCCCTAAAACAAGACATCAGCTCCAGCCATAAAAGTCATCTTTCTGCTGCCTCGAGAGCTTGATTGCTGTCTAGAAGTAGTCCAAAATCTCTTTGCTAAGGTAAGTCTTTCTATTATGGTGATAAGGTTAGGATTGTATGACATCAACTGCAACCTTCATTGTTGTAGGTTAATTTGCAGGGGTTGTATTGAAAGAGCCCCAGTTATCCAAACAGCAGTCCAAAACCCAAAGCCCAAGAGTGAGGATCTACAAGCTAGAGTAAGGATACACAGATCTGAGAATAAAATTACCTCTCCCAAGTTTGGAGTTATCAATAATTTATAGCATCCTATTCTGTCTCACTTTCTTCTGTTAAAATGTGTCTTAGGATATGAGTGAACTCACATCCTATCCAGTCCTACTGAAGGAAAACTGTTGCATCCACACAGCCATGGCTTGGAAAGAGCATTGACTGAGAAAACTGCTTTCAAGAGACTCCAGGGCAACACTCCTAGCCATGTGATCAGCTGACGATCAGGCTGCACGAAAAGATGCTGACAGCTTGCTAGATAGTTCTGATCTGCAGCAGACATCCAGGTCCCAGCTGCAAGAGCCAGATGTGTGCCCTGCCCTCCGTGGGAGGCTGATGTGTTTGTGACAGGGAAAGCAAGGAGCCCAACATGCACAGTGCCTTGGCCAGCACTGCTCACAGTCCTGCATGGCTAGCAAAAGTCAAAGGGGACAGCAGATTTGTACTAACATGCCAGAGTGTGATATGGGACAACCGAGATATGGGCATATTTTTTGCTGCCCTCTGACATCCTCTGTCTTAGACAGTTGCCTGCACGATCTCTTAGGTAGCAACAGCCCTGACAAGAAGTGCAGGAAAAAAGGGGTCTGGAAAAGAAACTGTAACAACTATGAACAATTCAGAACTATAAACCTGGTTGTTGGTTTGGTTTTTTGTTTTCGTTTTCCTGTGAGGGAGATGGGATCAGGATCAGGATCCATATCCTTCTGCCTTGAAAGAATTCATAATTAGTACTTTTTCTTAGAAATACATATGACATGGAATGAAAAGAATTACATCTTATGCTACAGTCTTTTGTGTACATATATAAATATACGTCTAATGTCTCTGCAGCCTGGTTTTTCTAGTTGTCTTGCACACCATGACTATTCCTGATAGCATATAACCTTGCCATTTTGGTAGTGTGTCCAAGGCAACCCTACTTCCAAAAGTGTAATATGCAGCCACTTTAGGTATGTGTAGGAAGTCTAGCCAGCCTGGGCAATTGCAGAGTTGTTGTACATGTGAAGATCAGTTCTGCACTGCTGGAACAACACAGCTCCCCCTCAGTCCCCCACCATGCCACTGTTTTTAGAGCTACACACACTGACAGGGACATATGAACAGAAATGCTGTGAAAGCAAAAATTAAGGGGCTGTGAGACCTGTGTTGTCTGAACAGATACAGGAGCCCCCAAGTTTCAAATGAAACAGTCATGAGTGACAGAGTCCTGTAAAAAAATACCATCAGGGAGCGAGAGAAATATATTAGGATGCTTGTAGGTCATTGTTAATTAAAAAAGCATCTGATTATCATTAACATAAATTGTCACTGAAGGAAATGGGGCCTGCATTGCAGGAGACAAACTGGCTGAGTTAGCTTAAATTGCCTGGAGTACATGTACCATGTGATGGAACCAGTGAAGAAATTGAAAGCAAATTATAAATTTGCACGTAGGTAACTGACTCAGAAAACAGTTTTGCTGAAGTTGAACCTCAATGTTTTGTTTACTTGCAATAGAGCCAGTATAGGTAAGGTTTTCAACTAAAGCTGTAGGAGCAGCAAATTTACTATAGCTGAAAACAACATTCCTCCATTTTCAAAAGCTAGCACATGAAAGGAGCAATATAAAAAGTCAGAAACTCCTGATATTTAAAGGTATAGCTAAAGAAAATAAAATCTTGTCACCTACATTAAGTTGTATCTCTCCACCTGCCAGACACTTCCGTGCCAAGCACTCTGATAGTTTGATTTATTAATCCTTTCCTACAGATGATTCCACCTAGTTAGAATTTGACTTGGTCGTCTTCTTGCTCCAGAATTCATTCTGCTTTGCTCTTGGATTGCCAGTGGCTATGCCAAGAATAGCCCTGTGACTGACACAGCTTCCAAAGCACTTGGAAAATTGTATCTGAAACTCCACACTTTGGAGAGCTTTGGAAAGGAAAATGTCTTTTGTTCTGTTTTCCTATTGTGTGGAAGAAAGACATCTGGAAAATAATCTGATTCCTGAGAAGGAAAAATACTAAATCAAGCAAGAAAAAAACCTGTAAATGCTGCTCAGAGCTTTAATTTACTATCTGTGATATACATAGTGTTTACAATGCTGTACAACTGGAGGAGATAAGTCTTGGTACAAACCTTTTGAATAATTTTGAATTTGTTTTTACTATGTCAACAGGCAGTTTAGCAGCTGGAGTTTTGGGATTATTTACAAAGTTATCTTTTTAAGTAATGTTATTGAGTACTCTGCATTTTTTTACTGTATCTCCATTTTATCTTGTGTGATTGTTGCTATCTAACTGAGCAACTAGTTGACTACTAAGGTTTGCCTTCAGAGTACAAATCATTGGAGGCAGGACTGCAAAAAGTGTAGTTTAAAAGTACTTGTCTCAAGCAATGTAATTCAGTGATTCTGCAAAGTTAGTTTATACCATCAGAAAACAAAAATAGCTCCCAAGACATATATGCACAGATGTATGAGATAACCACTAAGGTAATATGTTATTTGTAATATCATTTGCAGGTAGTAAACCTGTGGAAATCAACATCACTCTCTTGATTTTGTTAGAGCTAAAAGGATTTACACAAACCACTTATTTGCCCCATCTCCCATAAATGTATTTATCAGAGGATCATATCCCTCTTCTAAAGAAGTGCACTTGGAGATCAGTTCCTGTGGAAAGCGCAGTATCATTAAACATTAATTGAACCATTTACATTATGATAAATTAATAGCTGATAGAGTTTATTAGAGTGATATTTCTTCTACAGATACTTTAAAAATAAATGCCTTATTTCATTTATAAGTCATTGGGAAATCTTTTATCTTTTAATTTTCTTTTCCAAAAGTCTTTCATTTTCAAGCAAAAACAAATCCTACCTTCAAATGTGCAGTGCTGTTTTGGACTGGGGACTGTTTCAGCATTTCTAAAACCATTTGAAAATGTCCAGACCTGTCTTCTCTATATTGTTGCTCAAAATGTCTGCTGAATTTGAAAGTAGGCTGAGCTCTCCAGAAAGTCTCTACTTTTTATCATTTTTCAGCTGGGCTCTGACTATGACAACCAGTAAGGTGCTTCCTGAAGATGTTCTTTTCGCTCCTCTCAGATTTATCTCTAGCAGGTACCCTTCCTCTGCAGAAGGTGACTGGAATCTTCTCTTTAGCTCTTGGACCCAAAGGGGCTACCAAGGGTGAAACCCTCTGTGCCATTGTCAGTTCATCATGGTTTGTTTACCTTAAAACCCTAAATTTGGGGTCCCTGCTAGTGAGGTAGCCAGATGTGTAAACTGAAGTTGTCTCCAGCAAATAGACCAGAGCTAGAATTATGGACTAAGGTCATAATGTTTTTGACAGAACAGCCCCTGGTCTGGGCAGAGTCCTTAAAAAGCACACAAGGTGCAGATTTATTAACCAACAGTTACTGTTTTGAACCCTTTGTATATTAAATGCATGCTTTTCATATCAAAAATATTGCTTCAAAGAAAGAAAATTCTGAGAGGTTTTAATACTCCTGTGTCTGACCATTGTGACTTGTCTTTAAAGGAACTTGCTCTTCAAGCAATTCTCTTTACTCATCTGGAAAACTCAGAGCCTTCTAACATGTCCTGAATTTATAAAATTAGTCCCTATCTGGACTTAAAGGAGGGTGTTTTTTATTTTTCATTCCCCAATGTCTTGATTCCTCACTTAAAGAACAAACCTATTTTTTTTCGTGCAGGTCTTCAATGGTACTAAAATATGCATTTACAAAAAAGGCTCAATATAGTGTACAGGTTCTTTGGGGAAAATGTTTGTTGACATCAACAAGATTTTTTGCTTGAGTAAGGTCCACAGGATTTGGTCTGATAGGTGTCTTGAGTTTTCTGCCTGAATTGTGCTGTGATGACAACTACAGTGACAGTAGCAGCAGATCAGACTTTGTTGTTTCAATGCCTGTAAACCCAGCTCGCCCACAGGTACACTGGAAAGCCCACTCCTTACCCTGGGCAGGTGTATTTAAATATGCAAAAGAAAGTTTCAGTTGCCTTTAAGCATGTAAATTAGCCCCTTATGTGTCTGCCCGTGAACATGTGCCTCAGAATGAGCTAACGTGCACTGAAAGCAGATTTTTACTATATTCCAGAGAAAATAATGTCTTCAAAGGAAAATAAAGAAGAGACATTTTGTTGACTTTGCTCTTATTCTATCTGTTCTAGGAAAACTGACAACATATTTCATTTATGAAAAGCTACTTCAACCAGCTTAACAATCAAGTTAGAGTCACCTCAACAATAACATACTGCCTTTGTCATTTTTCATATATTTCTATATTTTATGTACTGCACTGATACGGAGCTTTTCTTGGAGAGTTTGCTTTTGAATAACTAAATAGTTGAACAGACTGTCACTAGAAAATGCTTTGGAACTTTTATGAGCATACTTTTATTGTAAATATTAATTTACAGTGGAGCTATTTCAGTACCAGGACTTAAATAGCAGTGCCATGAAGATGCTTAGCTAAAATAATCTGTATTTTGTGGGATTTATTTAGTAAAATGTTCAGTTGCAGATGGTAAATTTTAGGCAAAATTAGTAAACATGTAAGTCTGCTGATTTGCAGCATAATTTCAGCTTGTTTGCCTTTTCTGTATATCCATAAAATCTTTGAAAACCTTAAGCTTTATCAGTGTCTTTTAGAAGAAAACATAATTATGGTACAAAACTCGTTTTTTCTCGCTCTGTCTGCGGGGATCTCAGTGCATTTCCAGCTAATATGCAAATTAGTATTTTCCTGCTTAACTTCTCCTCCTCCTTTGAAGACAGGAACAGCATGCCACAAGACCATAAAAGTTACCGTGGTGAAATACGTTGCCCCAGCCCTGAATCACAGCTCTGGTCTGTGTTTGGGCTCTCCACAGGCCAGCTAAGACTGTGCCCTGGCATGGTGTGCGTCAAACCATTGCCTAAATTTGGCTTTCGAGGGACAAACAGGGCTGTTCCCGGGGGCGACCCAACCCTGCAGCTCTGCTGACTGCAATGGGACTTGAGAGCTCTGCCTCTCCCTGTGCCGTGCCCATCCCTGAGCTGATGGGGATGGATGAGCCCCTCCACTGCCCTGTTCAGAGAGGTGAGCTCCAGCCCCGAGGCAACAACCCGTGCCTTTGTCTTCCTTCACTGCAAGCTTCCCCTTTTCATTAGGCTTGAGCTGGTAACTGAAATTTATTAGCCTAAACTGGGCTGGAACTGATGAGATTTACAGTGATATATAGGAGAAATGCCGAGTTGGAGAAAACGGATGAAAAATTGAAATGATAAAGTTGTATTGGTAGCTTGTTGAGGTAATTGAAAAGCCTTGTTATGTTGTATTGTGATGGGTTCAAATAAAATATAGGTGCAATTTGTCTAGATCATGCCTGTGGCACACTGCAAAATAGATTCCTCTCTTCTAGAGTTAGGGATGTGTTCAATTTTTGCCTGTCAGTGGGGATTGTGAAGGGGTGAGATGAGACTAAAACTCCTCCCAATTGATGAAGTTGACAGCTCGGCATTTTTCCCACCACACTGCTTGCAGGAGGTCAGGGAGTGTTCTTCAAAGTACCCAGAGGCATTTCTGCAAAGAAGTCCAGCACACCCATTTTTGTCTCCCAGCAATCTCCCATGCTCCGTTCCCTTCCCAGAGAAAACTGATTAGCTCTGGGGCATTTCTGAAGTTCAAGGCAAGCACCCATTGAAAATTCTAAACATTACCTTTCATCGTATCTTTCATTTACTCTCTGCTTAGTCCTGAAGTCCACTCAGAAGACTCCAAGCCATTTCCAGCAAGACCCATGATCTCAAGAAAATAGAAAGGTGACAGGTCACCTCCTAATTCTTTTTGTAACTGTAGAAGACACAGGAGTGACACCTTCTGCAGGCCCAAGGGTAGTCTGCTTTCTAGAAGACCACTTCTAGCACAGCCACCCTGCGGCCTTGAAAATTGCTTTCCATACCCTTCCTCAACACTTGTAGGCTCCAGTTTGATTATTTCAGGTGGTCAGGAGAAGATTTTGTCTAAATGTATTCCAAATACAGTAGTGAAAACATGTCAGACACTATTAATAATGCAGAGGAGTAATCAGGTTCTCAGATAGGTATTTTATAATTACCTAAGCAGCAGCATTTTAACAGTCATGGTGATCTAAGATTGTAACAGCAGAAAGAAAAATAACATCTTTTATGTAGCAAGTTTGAGTACCTAGGGAAAAAAAACAGACTCTTTTTTACTCTGCAAAGGGTTTGTCTTTCTGATCCATCTTTTCATTCTAATCAGTTGGTCTAATAAAAAATATAACCTGTGTCTACAAACCTTGCCTTGCAAATATATCTGACTTGAATCAATAAATAGATCTTCTTTGCACAATAGATAATCATATGATAATTCAGTGCCAGAGAGTTCGTCAGTAGCGACAGATAAGCTGCACACAAGATCTTTTCAAATATAACCATATTAAATGTATTTTGAAAAATACTTTCTGTTTGAAAAAAAGAGTAATTTTATTCCTATGAATGGAACCTGTAATGTGCTTGTGCAGTGGAATTCATCTTCTCTGTCAACGTAGTATCTTTCTCTCTTTCTCCATAATGCCCTTCATTCTCCGCTTTGTGCTAAGGATATGTATTGACTTTGCAGAATTGCTGTAGCAAGCTGTAAATGATGCATTCAAAGAAAAATCCCTGCTCAGTTCCCATACAGAGAACATGTACAGTGCTGGGCAATCAGAGTTATGTTGCATTTTGTATTGTGACATTCAGTGCAAGCAGGAAAAGCAGCCCAAGCACAGACGTCACTGACTTAAGTTCTGACAATAGAAGCCTGTTCTTTCACTATTCATATAGAAACCTCTGAAGTGTTTTTCCTTCTTCACTTTATTTCTTTTCTATTAGCCCCTGTCATCATGCATGGTGAGAAGACAATCCTTCATTACCTACAATTTTCTCACTGCAGACAAGGGTGCAGCTAGCAATTTGACAATTGCTTGTTTACCAACCAGCATCCTACCTGTGATTTGTCCATAGTACACACTTCATATCCTGTGATACAGGTACCACAGCAAATAATTCACTTCTTTTACCTATGTGGTGCAATTAAAGATACTCAGAATTGTTTTAGTAAATGCCTGGAAGACCAGAAAATCTGCTCATCAGCATTCCATTAGAAATGTTGTGGCAAAAAAATTCTTAAGAGTAAGTAGAGTTGTAATAATACGGTTGTGTGCATTTTTCTTCTGTTTTCAGTTGGAAATTCCACATGACCTGATAAAAATAAGCAAAATTAAATGGTGCAGTCAAGAAGAGGCCAGGCGGAGGCCAAGATGACATGGCAGTTCCTTGGCAACTCCCTCTGAGACTTTCAGCCATGCAAGTCTCCTGGTGCCCTCCATCTGAGGTGACATTTTGAGATGGGAATAGGACTCTGTGAACTTTCTTTCTACTGTCTTGAAACCAAATCATGTTTCAAGCTAAATTAATAAAGTCCAGAGCTGTAAAGCTGATTCCTACTCTTGGGATTCCCTGCCACTGCTAGGAAGTTTTAAAAACTCAGTGTGAAGGAAAAGCTGATGCATCTCTCAGCAGGAGAAAAACCAGTATTTTCCTCAGTGACTCCAAGCCACAAATTACTCTTCTGAAGATACTGATGGAGTAGACCATGGTCATAGTCTTTTTAGCAGAAAGAGAAGTTCATATTTGATTTAGTCTCTTCTTTATGAACAGCCACTGAGAAAGAATATGCTGAATCCTACAGACCTTTCAAGAAACAATAGACTAAAACAAGACTGAAATGATAAACTGATAATTAAGTTTAAGAAGAGGTGGCAGAGACAAAAAGTACTTTATTTTAAAGAGCAGGAGATAGCCCAAAACAAGGCTATATTTCCAGACGGCCACCAGCTTTGAATGAACTGAATAAACTAAGGTTTTCTTTAATTAATATAGAAGAAAAGGTGACTAAGAAGAAAGCCGTGTCAGATCGGCCTTCCTCACCCTACACAAGCAATAGAGGAGAAAAATCACTGTATTAAGTGACTGAGTAAGAAAAAAACAAGAAAAGAAGAAGAGCAAAGGGGGGTGTCCCTCTTTTCTGAGGAAGGAAAACTTTACAAAGTTTTTCTGACAGTGGTAAGCTCAGGTAACCCCTTGAGAAGGACTAAAATCAGGCCTTACTCCCGAGCAAGGCCTGGGGACCCATCACTGGTTCTTTGGAAGAAAAGGAGGGTGAAGGCCAAAAGAAAAGCATGTGGAGAAGGTCATGTCTTGGAGCCTGCTGAATGAGAGGTTCTGGGGTGCATCTGTATACATGTAGTAGAACAGGAACAGCCAGATACACATCTTTGTGTCCTGTGATGAAGCCTTATTACATTCTCCACTGGATTTTTAAACAGACTGTACAGCATTCAGGAGTTTCACCATTGTAGCACATGACAGTCTGGGCTTTCTTGGCTGCAAGTACAGCTGATATTCTTCCCTGTGGACATGACAACTTGAAAGCTATTCCTATTACTGGTTTAGTAACATTTTACAGAGATGGATGTGACTTTATGACCACACATATTCCTTTCACCATTCTTGTTATAGACGCATTCTCTTGCTATGTCATTTCTTCAGTAAGGTGCAATATTGTTTTATTGCTTTGGAAACTTACTGCTTTTGGGTTGTGGATTCATTTTAATGTTTGGCATATGGGATCCTTTTTAATTAATATTCACTTTTTTGCCTTCTCAAATAGATTTTATCGTGCCCTTAACAATTGTTATATTTTAAAAAGCCGTGATTTATTGCACAATACAAACCAATGCAGTTTAGGTCACGATTAACTACAAAAGCAAACCAACAGCTAAATAAACACCCAGTATTTTAAAAAGCCATCATACCATTTCCTCCAACATCTCCTGGTGCAAATATACCATTCTAGTAAAGAGTGAGTGTTTCTTGTTAGCCACCTCTAAAGTGACACCACAGAGAGTCCACACCTGCAAAATCCAAACTCTCTTTTTTTTGTCAGAACAATAATGAACAGAGCTGGATAAAGTGAGGCAGGGGCATAAGAGAGAAACATAAAAGCTGTTGTATGACATACAATAACATAAAAGTGGAAAATAGCTATTTTCCTGCTTTCTCCTCTCTTGTTCCTTCACATCTGTCATTTAGGAAACTTGTAACTCATGTCTTGTTTCAGTCCTACAAGACAGAAAGCTATATGAACACATTAGCAATATCCATATATAATGCTTCATCTTCAAAGTCTTCCTTGTAGGAGAACAGTGTAAATACCTAGCAGCATACAAAAATCTCTTGTTCAAACAGTGATAGCAAAATGCTTCTTTCATCTCTCAGAAAGCCTCTAAATTTTAAAACAACTCAGCATGCTGCATTTTCTAGTATTTTTTTTACTCTGTATGGTTTTAGAATTGTGTATAATATGGTGGGGCAGGGAAAACTTCAAGTATTGGAGAGGAAGGATTCACTTCTTTCATGTAAGGGCACAATCACAACTGTGCTTAATAAATGCTCTTGATTCAACAATTGATTTTCATGGCTCATGTAAGGTTTAAGAGTTAGATTCCATTTTTTAAATTTAAATTTAAAATTGTAATTTTATTTCATATTTTTGAGGAGGAGGTGAGACACTTCTTCATCCACCTGTTGTGTGTGTGCATTTCGCACATGAATGTTTGAAACCTTCTCTGATTTCTCCTGAAAAAGCCTGGTGGTTGAAAACATGCAATGCTGCGACAGGTGAGTTGATGAACACACTCTGCCACATTCTTGCAACTCCAATTTCAGAGGCACAGGAGAGCACTCTTCAGATGGCATGATTCAGCTGTGTACTGGGGAGGGGAGCATGAGACAGTGAAAATGTAAGTTCCTCCAATTTTACAGTGTAGCACAGGTCTCAGAAAAGATAAGTCACAGGCACATTACTGAATCGTGTCCCTGTGAAGGAAGACAACACATGAGGCAGAATTTTAAGTGTGTAGCCACATCTGCTTTAGTAAACACAATGTTTGGATAACCCATTTGACTGTGCGTGTGAAACTGAGGAGTTCATTTATTAAATGCATGGATTTGTTCTAGTGCTTACTCTGTGTATCACAGTATTCCCTTGTGTTTTCTGTGTCACATAGGAGTGCTGCATTACGTACTATATATTAATCCTAAATTATAAACTTAAACAATAGACAGTACTGCATTTTATTTTCATGGTACAGTGGGATATGCAATAATCAAAGGACATCCACTAGAGTTGCCATTCCGTTAAAGCTGTCATATGCATTTTATTCTTTTTTCCTATTGCAGTCCAACTTCAGGGAAGAAAAAAAACCTCACAGAGTACACTCAAACTGAAATGCAAACTTTTCAAGTGGCATCTATTTAACCTTTAATATTGCATTCAGACTTATTCCAAGTATACCAGGTTGAAGCTGAGGAATGGAAACGTGTGCATATACTACAAGAAGTAAGTGCATTGATTCAGTAACCAGCTCAATTCTAGCAAGAGGTCATTGCTCTTGCAATCAGACTCAAAGCAGTAATGGTGTTCTGATAACTTTCCAGAGGTTATTACAAGTATTCTGTCCTAGTATAAAGGAAAAGTGGTACTGAGGGGTCTGTTTTGCCTTATTTTTGCCAGAAGTGCACCAAGTCTCTGTGGCTGACCAGTAATGCTGACAAAGGCCATTCCTGCCTCCTCCATCTGTTACATTAAAAATGTTCCATCAGCCTGAGGATGAGCCCAAAGATGAACATGGAGAGAAAACTGGGAGAGCATTGTATGGCTTCCCAACACACCCAAGTATTCATTTATCATAGCTGTAATTCATCATTTGTTTTGGGCACTTTGCCAGCATTCAAACTTCCAACAACTCTCCAGAGATCTGACTGCCCTTTTTCTTCTGTAATTCTGAAATGACTATGTTACGATCAATATGAAAAATGCAGGGCCAGAAAACTAGCCAGTGAGACCTTAGTTCTGCAAATAATCATTAGTGCAAATCTGGAGAGAAAAAGAGAAAACAAAAAAAACCTACCCAAAACAAATCTTGACTGTATAATCTGAATCTTCATCTCAAGATCTAATTGTTGAGGGACTGGCAGCATCCCAGGTAATCAATAATGAGATTAAGAGTCTCCTCCTGCCAGTCACCGGCTTGGCCACAGAGTGATGGGGCACAGCTCTGCTTAGTGGAGTTGCTTGAGATTTACCAACTTAACTGAGACAGGGAATGGCCTCTGTGCTGGCAGCAAAAAGGAGTTATTACTACAGGGAGCTATTAGAGACATAATAACTTTCTTATACCCAAGTGGACAAGTTTCCCTCTCTTTTTCACACACATGCATCATCAAAGTCCGTGCAAGTTTGCTGCCTTCCCATTCTGTGCAGAAAGATGAAGGCTAACACAGGAATGGTGAATAAGAAATACCTGCCCTCCTGGTTGTTTCAGGTCAAGATTGAGACGAATTAGTAGGCAGAAAGGATGCCTTGTCCTGCCGCTGCCTTTGCAGCTGTTGTTCTGTGGGTGGGGAGTATTTCAGCAAGACTGGCAGCTTTTATGAACACTAAAATGATCTTTAAAGGTGGATGTAAAACCCCTTTATCATTTGGTTGTTTTTCCAAAGTCTTACACAAACCCTCCAGGAAACTCTACTCTTTGCCCTCATAAAAGTAGCTCTGACATTAGTCTCAGCATGTTTATTAACTAAAATCGAGCCTTCCAAAGAAATTCAGCTTTCATCTTCGTACCCTTTTAGTTAAATAAAGGGACGCTTCGCCTCTCCGGTGTGACTTGAGGTCTACCTCACCAGTCCATCCTCTCGTAGCCAGTGTGGCGCGTTTTGGAATCCTCTCGAGATGTGACCAGCCCTGCGGAGGGGAGACCCGGGGTTGCTCTCCCATTGCCGGGGGGCTGCGTGGAGCCCGGGGGCCGCAGCTGGGGCGGGGGTTTCCCCGGGCAGGAGGGCGGGGGCGGCGCAGGAGGGCGCAGCTGCCCGGCACCAATCGCCTCCCGCAGGTCCCCGCGGCAGCGCTGGACCCGCCGCGATATCCGCGGGCAGCCGAGCCGGGGGCAGCGGCGGCCACCTCCCGTGGGCAGCTCTGGGGAGCGGGGCGGCCGGGGGGTTCCCTCCTCCTCCGCCGCCTCCTCCTCTTCCTCCTCCGCCCGCGGCC